>CAMRHE010000783.1:0-325000 GCA_947044405.1 Leptodactylus fallax | reverse complement strand
CCCCCCCCCCCCCCCCGCACAAACTGCTGCCCCCCCCCCCTGAACTGCTGCCCCCCCACCCCGCACAAACTGCATTCTTGCACACAGTATAATGCCCCATAGCGGCCCCTGCACCCAGTATAAAACCCCATAGCGGCCCCAGCACCCAGTATTATACCCCATAGCGGCCCCAGCACCCAGTATTATGCCCCATAGCGGCCCCAGCACCCAGTATTATGCCCCATAGCGGCCCCAGCACCCAGTATTATGCCCCATAGCGGCCCCTGCACCCAGTATAATGCCCCATAGCGGCCTCAGCACCCAGTATTATGCCCCATAGCGGCCTCAGCACCCAGTATTATGCCCCATAGCGGCCCCTGCACCCAGTATAATGCCCCATAGCGGCCCCTGCACCCAGTATAATGCCCCATAGCGGCCTCAGCACCCAGTATTATGCCCCATAGCGGCCCCTGCACCCATTATAATGCCCCATAGCGGCCCCTGCACCCAGTATTATGCCCCATAGCGGCCCCTGCACCCAGTATTATGCCCCATAGCGGCCCCTGCACCCAGTATAATGCCCCATAGCGGCCTCAGCACCCAGTATTATGCCCCATAGCGGCCTCAGCACCCAGTATTATGCCCCATAGCGGCCCCAGCACCCAGTATTATGCCCCATAGCGGCCTCAGCACCCAGTATTATGCCCCATAGAGGCCCCTGCACCCAGTATAATGCCCCATAGCGGCCCCAGCACCCAGTATAATGCCCCATAGCGGCCTCAGCACCCAGTATTATGCCCCATAGCGGCCCCTGCACCCAGTATAATGCCCCATAGCGGCCCCTGCACCCATTATAATGCCCCATAGCGGCCCCTGCACCCAGTATTATGCCCCATTGTGGACCACCCACAATTATTATACTCTGGGGTCATTTCAGACCAGGGGAGGATACAAACAAAAAAACAAAACAAAACAATGTCACTTACCTCTTCCTGGCTCCGGCGCACTCCCTGCTACTTCGGCCATTTTCAATGTTGGACCAGATCTCGCGTGAGTCGGGCCGGCGTCGCGATGCACAATGACGCAGGCCCGGCCCATGTAACGTCACCAAACAGGCCCGAAGCCTTTGGAGCGTATGAGAGGTAAGTAATGTTGTTTTTATGTTCCCTCACCTCCCCTGGCCCTCCGATCATTATACTCTGGGGTCTGAAATGACCCCAGAGTATAATGATAGCAGTGTTTGTGGGTTTTGGCCCGCGGCCTCACTTACCGCTCCTGCTCAGTCACCTCCGCTTCCGCAGAATGGGAAGCGCAGACGGCCATGAGCAGGAGCGGGGATTGGTAAGTAAATAGGGCCCGTTACCTGCTGGGGTTACTCCAGAAGGTAACAGCCTATTAAAAGAAAAAAAAAAATGTCCTGGGCCCTGTGGCAGCTGCTACCGCTGATACCCCGGTAGTTACACTCCTGCGTCTGTGTGTTGTTGAGGGAGGGGGTCAGGTTCTTGGGGTGGGTTGCCATCTGTGTGTTGGTGGAGGGTTCCCGGGGGAGTGTCGCATTTCGAGTGTGTGTGGAGTCCCTGCATGCCTGGAGGAGGTGATTGTGGGGGTCCAGGGGGAGGGGGGCTGCTTGTGTATAGGCAGGGTTGTGGGGCAGTGTAAATCACGTGGTTCTGGTTACATAGCACAGAGACGCTGGAGGTATAACATACAGTAGTGCCCTCCTGTGCCCCTATGCTAAATGTATTCCCACTCCTCCTGCATTATAAATAGAATGGCCCCCACAGCCTAATGCATCACCCTTTCATATCCAGGGTGTGAGCTGTATGCATAAACACTTTCCAACCCTGCAATGATTGCTGGCACCAAACTGACACTCATTGCTGTATAAAGAGGTTACCCACAATGTAGGGACTCCTTCAGAGCAGGAGTCCCTGCATTAGAAGGGGCGAATCCAAGACATAACTTGTCTGTGTTTCTTGACCAAGTGTAAACCCTTGACCGTGACTAACCCCTGCACTTAGGTTTAGTTGTGGTCAAGTTATGACTGCAATTAACCCTTTCTAGTCCATGAGTTAGCAACTCTAACAAATGTTAACGTCACTATAATCTTTCTGTATAGCAGGTGCAGCCCTAAGGTACATTAGGGCTGCTATACTTTATTTGCATAGTAGGCTGTCTGTGTTCTGCCCGCATATTCATTAATATAACTTGACCCCCAATGTATTCACCAAGGACTCCCCAGACCTCCTGCAATCAGTGATTCCATCTAAGGGATTGAATTGCTGATTACCCAAGAAGGGGTTAATTGCAAGCTTGACATGACTGTGGTTCAGGCTAAGGGCCTACGTAGCGTCCTGCAGCAAAAAAGCTGCAGGAAAAGCTGCAGATTTCCTCTGCGGACTTTCTGCTTCAATTATACACATACGGAAGCTTCCGGCGTTTCCGTAGGTAGAATTGACATGCTGCGATTTCCAAAACCACGACGGTGTGTCCGCTGTGTGTATTTTACTGCAAAGTGGGGACAGGATTCGCATTTTTTTTGCCACATTTCTGCCGCTGGCAAACTGTGGCGTATAGGCCACATGGGGTGCCTCCCCTTAAGGATTTATCCGCTTTCTCCAGTGGAGTTTAGGGCCCTGCGGTGCCTCACTCGCCATTCAGTCTGTACAGCGGCGGAGACAACGGGGGGCCCAACACCTGATACCCCTCCAGATCTCTGGTACAGAGACTTTAATGGGACAGCGCTGCGGTACCTACACTCGCCATTACAGTCTGTACAGCAGCGGAGATCAGCAGAGGGGCCCGACACCTGAGACCCCTGCAGATCGGTGCACAGACTTTAATGGGGCAGAGCTGCGGTACCTACACTCGCCATTACAGTCTGTACAGCAGCGGAGATCAGCAGGGGACCCCTGCACTGATTACCTATCCTGAGTTACTGTCCTTTTAGTAGGAGGCCTCACATTCTGGTGCTCAAATAACCAAAAAAGGGGGGTTTACTAGACTTCATTTGAGGCTAAGTTCACATTGGCCGCAGAAATCGGCAGAGGGGAATTTTATTTGGCTATGATAGACTACGGTGATAACCAGGGGAGGTGGTTTTATAAAAATAAATAAATAAAATGGGTAATGAGGGTTGTGCGGCGGGTTTTATTTCAATCAAATATATTTTTTAAAATGTCGATGTTGTTTGTTTTATTAATATTACTGTATGGGGAGCTTATTATATATAGACCCTATACTGACCAACCCGTACAGAATACACCGATACCATGAACCTACCTATAGTAACTACAGAATACACCCAGACCGTTAACCTACCTATAGTAACTACAGAGTACACCGAGACCGTGAACCTACCTATAGTAACTACAGAGTACACCGAGACCGTGAACCTACCTATAGTAACTACAGAATACACCGAGACCATGAACCTACCTATAGTAACTAGAGTACACCCAGACCATGAACCTACCTATAGTAACTACAGAATACACCCAGACCATGAACCTACCTATAGTAACTACAGAGTACACCCAGACCATGAACCTACCTATAGTAACTACAGAATACACCCAGACCATGAACCTACCTATAGTAACTACAGAGTACACCCAGACCATGAACCTACCTATAGTAACTACAGAATACACCCAGACCATGTACCTACCTATAGTAACTACAGAGTACACCCAGACCATGAACCTACCTATAGTAACTACAGAATACACCCAGACCATGTACCTACCTATAGTAACTACAGAGTACACCCAGACCATGAACCTACCTATAGTAACTACAGAGTACACCCAGACCATGTACCTACCTATAGTAACTACAGAGTACACCCAGACCATGTACCTACCTATAGTAACTACAGAGTACACCGAGACCATGAACCTACCTATAGTAACTACAGAAGTACACACCAGACCATGTACCTACCTATAGTAACTACAGAATACACCCAGACCATGTACCTACCTATAGTAACTACAGAGGACACCCAGACCATGTACCTACCTATAGTAACTACAGAGTACACCGAGACCATGAACCTACCTATAGTAACTACAGAGATACACCCAGACCATGTACCTACCTATAGTAACTACAGAGTACACCCAGACCATGTACCTACCTATAGTAACTACAGAGTACACCCGAAGACCATGTACCTACCTATAGTAACTACAGAGTACACCCAGACCATGAACCTACCTATAGTAACTACAGAGTACACCCAGACCATGAACCTACCTATAGTAACTACAGAGTACACCCAGACCATGTACCTACCTATAGTAACTACAGAGTACACCGAGACCATGTACCTACCTATAGTAACTACAGAGTACACCCAGACCATGTACCTACCTATAGTAACTACAGAGTACACCCAGACCATGTACCTACCTATAGTAACTACAGAGTACACCCAGACCATGTACCTACCTATAGTAACTACAGAGTACACCCAGACCATGTACCTACCTATAGTAACTACAGAGTACACCCAGACCATGAACCTACCTATAGTAACTACAGAGTACACCGAGACCATGAACCTACCTATAGTAACTACAGAGTACACCCAGACCATGAACCTACCTATAGTAACTACAGAGTACACCCAGACCCCGTGACCTACCTATAGTAACTACAGAGTACACCCAGACCATGTACCTACCTATAGTAACTACAGAGTACACCCAGCTTCCTCCTATAGTAACTACAGAGTACACCCAGACCATGTACCTACCTATAGTAACTACAGAGTACACCGAGACCATGAACCTACCTATAGTAACTACAGAGTACACCGAGACCATGTACCTACCTATAGTAACTACAGAGTACACCCAGACCATGTACCTACCTATAGTAACTACAGAGTACACCGAGACCATGTACCTACCTATAGTAACTACAGAGTACACCCAGACCATGTACCTACCTATAGTAACTACAGAGTACACCCAGACCATGAACCTACCTATAGTAACTACAGAGTACACCCAGACCATGAACCTACCTATAGTAACTACAGAGTACACCCAGACCATGAACCTACCTATAGTAACTACAGAGTACACCCAGACCATGTACCTACCTATAGTAACTACAGAGTACACCGAGACCATGTACCTACCTATAGTAACTACAGAGTACACCCAGACCATGTACCTACCTATAGTAACTACAGAGTACACCGAGACCATGAACCTACCTATAGTAACTACAGAGTACACCCAGACCATGTACCTACCTATAGTAACTACAGAATACACCCAGACCATGAACCTACCTATAGTAACTACAGAGTACACCCAGACCATGAACCTACCTATAGTAACTACAGAGTACACCCAGACCATGAACCTACCTAGTACCTATAGTAACTACAGAGTACACCCAGACCATCCGTACCTACCTATAGTAACTACAGAGTACACCCAGACCATGTACCTACCTATAGTAACTACAGAGCCCGTACACCCAGACCATGTACCTACCTATAGTAACTACAGAGTACACCCAGACCATGTACCTACCTATAGTAACTACAGAGGACACCCAGACCATGAACCTACCTATAGTAACTACAGAGTACACCCAGACCATGAACCTACCTATAGTAACTACAGAATACACCGAGACCATGAACCTACCTATAGTAACTACAGAGTACACCCAGACCATGTACCTACCTATAGTAACTACAGAGTACACCCAGACCATGTACCTACCTATAGTAACTACAGAGTACACCCAGACCATGTACCTACCTATAGTAACTACAGAATACACCCAGACCATGTACCTACCTATAGTAACTACAGAGTACACCCAGACCATGTACCTACCTATAGTAACTACAGAGTACACCGAGACCATGTACCTACCTATAGTAACTACAGAGTACACCCAGACCATGAACCTACCTATAGTAACTACAGAGTACACCGAGACCATGTACCTACCTATAGTAACTACAGAACCCCGCCTACACCCAGACCATGTACCTACCTATAGTAACTACAGAGTACACCCAGACCATGTACCTACCTATAGTAACTACAGAGTACACCCAGACCATGTACCTACCTATAGTAACTACAGAGTACACCCAGACCATGTACCTACCTATAGTAACTACAGAGTACACCCAGACCATGTACCTACCTATAGTAACTACAGAGTATCACCGCAGACCATGTACCTGCCTATAGTAACTACAGAATACGTACCCGACCGTGACCTACTTGGACCCAGACCATGTACCTACCTATAGTAACTACAGAGTACACCGAGACCATGTACCTACCTATAGTAACTACAGAGTACACCGAGACCATGTACCTACCTATAGTAACTACAGAATACACCCAGACCATGTACCTACCTATAGTAACTACAGAGTACACCCAGACCATGTACCTACCTATAGTAACTACAGAGTACACCCAGACCATGTACCTACCTATAGTAACTACAGAATACACCCAGACCATGTACCTACCTATAGTAACTACAGAGTACACCCAGACCATGAACCTACCTATAGTAACTACAGAGTACACCCAGACCATGAACCTGCCTATAGTAACTACAGAATACACCCAGACCATGTACCTACCTATAGTAACTACAGAGTACACCGAGACCATGTACCTACCTATAGTAACTACAGAGTACACCCAGACCATGAACCTACCTATAGTAACTACAGAG
This sequence comes from Leptodactylus fallax, assembly GCA_947044405.1. Taxonomy (NCBI): domain Eukaryota; kingdom Metazoa; phylum Chordata; class Amphibia; order Anura; family Leptodactylidae; genus Leptodactylus; species Leptodactylus fallax. Next base: position 318,286 of record CAMRHE010000783.1, on the reverse strand, counting down.
TACACCCAGACCATGTACCTACCTATAGTAACTACAGAGTACACCCAGACCATGAACCTACCTATAGTAACTACAGAGTACACCGAGACCATGAACCCACCTATAGTAACTACAGAGTACACCCAGACCATGTACCTACCTATAGTAACTACAGAGGACACCCAGACCATGAACCTACCTATAGTAACTACAGAATACACCCAGACCATGTACCTACCTATAGTAACTACAGAGTACACCCAGACCATGTACCTACCTATAGTAACTACAGAATACACCGAGACCATGTACCTACCTTGCAATGAAAAAAACAAAAAAAACACCGGACCCGGACCCCCCCCCCCCCCCACCCCCTTCTAGTCAATTCTGTAGTGAGACAGCGAGAAAGGAGGGGGTGGGAGGGGGGCCCACAGGGCGGGCCAAAAAAAAGGCCCCCCCCCCCATTCTCTCAAAAAAAACCCCGTTTCTCCCAAAAAAAAATTGCAAACACAAATGCTTTGGTAATAAAATCTTCATTTATTTTGCTTGCAAAGAAAAAACACAAAAGAGAATGAAAAAAAAAGTCAAATCATTGATCATTTTACACAAAACTCCAAAAATGGACCGGACAAAAGTATTGGCATCCTCAGCCTAATACTTGGTAGCACAACCTTTAGACAAAATAACTGTGAACAACCGCTTCCGGTAACCATCAATGAGTTTCTTCCAATGCTCTGCTGGAATTTCTCCAGGTCCCTGAGATGTGAAGGGTGCCTTCTCCAAACTGCCATTGTGAGATCTCTCCTTGGGTGTTCTATGGGATTCAGGTCTGGACTCATTGCTGCCACTTTACAAGTCTCCAGTGCTTTCTCTCACACCATTGGGTCATTGTCCTGCTGGAAGACCCATGACCTCTGAGGGAGACCCAGCTTTCTCACACTGGGCCCTACATTATGCTGCAGACTTCATAATGCCATGCACACGGTCAAGCAGTCCAGTGCCAGAGGCAGCAAAGCAACCCCAAAACATCAGGGAACCTCCACCATGTGTGACTGTAGGGACCGTGTTCTTTTCTTTGAAGGCCTCTTTTTTTTTTTTTTTTTCCTGTAAACTCTATGTTGATGCCTTTTCCCAAAAAGCTCTACTTTTGTCTCATCTGACCAGAGAACATTCTTCCAAAAAGTTTTTGGCTTTCTCAGGTAAGTTTTGGCTTTTTTATGTCTCTGGGTCAGAAGTGGGGTCTTCCTGGGTATCCGACCATAGAGTCCCTTTTCATTCAGACGCCGACGGATAGTACGGGTTGACACTGTTGTACCCTCGGACTGCAGGGCAGCTAGAACTTGTTTGGATGTTAGTCGAGGTTCTTTAGCCACCATCCGCACAATTTTTCTTTTCCGTCCACATCTAGGGAGGTTAGCCACAGTGCCATGGGCTTTACACTTCTTGATGACACTGCGCACGGTAGACACAGGAACATTCAGGTCTTGGGAGATGGACTTGTAGCCTTGAGATTGCTCATGCTTCCTCACAATTTTGCTTCTCAAGTCCTCAGACAGTTCTTTGGTCTTCTTTCTTTTCTCCATGCTCAATGTGGTACACACAAGGACACAGGACAGAGGTTGAGTCAACTTTAATCCATTTCAACTGGCTGCAAGTGTGATTTAGTTATTGCCACCACCTGTTATGTGCCACAGGTAAGTAACAGGTGCTGTTAATTACACTAATTAGAGAAGCATCACATGATTTTTCAAAGGGTGCCAATACTTTTGTCCACCCCCTTTTTTATGTTTGGTGTGGAATTATATCCAATTTGGCTTTTTGACAATTCTTTTTGTGGTTTTCCGTTGAAGACAAATTAAATGAAGATATTATTACCAAAGCATTTGTGATTGCAATCATTTTCTGGAAGAAATTGTGTATTATCTGACAGAATTGCAGGGGTGCCAATACTTTTGGCCAGCACTGTATATTGTCCTTGACCGTAGTTACAGCTCCGCACGTCGGTGCTGCCGTGCACTTTGGCAGACACCGACAGGCTCAAGGACTGGCCCACTTTCTCTTCTACATATTTGTGTAGGGCTGGTACTGCCTTGTTAGCAAAGAAATGACGGCTTGGGACTCTCCACCTCGGCTCAGCGCAAGCCATCAGTTCTCTGAAAGGTGCAGAGTCCACCAAGTAGAAAGGGAGTGACTGCAGCACCAGCAACTTGGACAGGAGCACATTCAGCTTCTGCACTGTTGGATGAGTGCACGCATACTGTTGTCTCTTAGATATAGATTCTATGATCGATTGCTGATGCAATGACTGACTGGGAGGAGGAGGAAGAGCAGGAACATCACGACCAGCAGATGATGGGAAGGACACACAGCTTCCTTTGGCTGAGGTGGTGGAGCCTTGACTGCCTGAAATAGGGTGTGTGCCATTAGGTGATGCAACGGTTCCTGTGGCAGGCTGAACCACGACATTGGAGCCACGGCTCTCCCAGGCCACTTTATGGTGACGCTGCATATGTTGACGCAGGGCTGTGGTGCCATCATTAGCATCCTGGCCACACTTCACCTTCTGCCCACAGATTGAACATATGGACATATTCACCTTCCCCAGAGGCTTAACAAAAAACTGCCACACTGCTGAGTAGGCGATTTTACCCCCAACACTCAGCAGGTCACTGATGTCCTCCTCAATGGTCTCTGAGCCAGGAGCCTGACCGCTCACAACACCAGCTCCCACGCCACTCTCCTCATCACTACTTTTCTGCCTACGCAGGAAGCGGCGGATGTCTCCTCCACATCTTGGCTGAGCAGTAGCTGCTGACTGCCCTCTAGTACCTGCTCCTCTCTGTACAGTGGATCTGAGCCCACAGCATAGAGTACTTCTCTGGCTGAGGGAACAAAAAAGGACAGAGGCAGGTTGAGGACAGGTGAGGGCACAGGGCCTGCTGCCGGGCCATGCCAACTAAGGGTTGTGTCTGACGAACCCACCGACTCTTGGCTGGTGGTGTCTGTTGTGACTTGGGATGAAGTGGGTGACCGAGTCAACCAGTCTACAATCATTGGGTTGCTGGTCGAGACACGACCGTTAATTGACACTGGGAGCTCAGGCCTCTGTAAGTGACCCCTGCTGCCACGCCCCCTTACTCTGCGGCGACCTATGCCTGTGCCGGAAACATTTAGGCCTACAGCCCTCCCCTGTGCATGGCCTGTCGCTTCTCTGTCTGACACACTGTTCGACGAAAAAAATTTAATTGCAAAGGAAATAAATACAGGGCAAAATGGCAAATATGGCCCTTATTTCTTTCCCCACTAATGAAGACCTTTAACCCCTTTACGACCCAGGGCGTAATAGTACGTCGTGAGTCGCATGACTATGTACGGAGAGCGCTCAGGAGCTGAGCGCTCTCCATACACGGTGGGTGCCGGCTGTATAATACAGCCAGGACCCGCCGCTAACAGCAGCGATTGGTGTATGCACCGATCGCGGCTGTTAACCCTTTAGATGCCGCGGTCAAACACGACCGCGGCGTCTAAATTGCACAGCCGCCACAGGCGCCGCCATTTTTCCCTCGATCACCGTCCTCCAGAATGTCATCGGAGGGCAGCGATTGGTTGCCATGACAGCCGGGAGCGTATTGAAGGCTCCCTGGCTTCTCATTACATTAGAGCTATTACACGATGCCAGAGACAGCGTCTAATAGAAGTGAAGGCATTTTGTAGCATACAGTAGTATCGCAGTGAATAGTATGATCGATCAGACTCCCTAGGTTTCAAGGTCCCTAGGGGGTCTGATCATACAAGTAAAAGTATAAAAAAAAAACAAAAAAAAAACCAAAAACACAAAAGTTCAAATCACCCTACTTTCCCTAGATCAGATATAAAAGTAAATAAACAAAAGTAAGCATAAACACTTTAGGTATCCCTGCGCTCCAAAATGCCTGAACTATTAAAATATTTATCCCATACGGTGAACGGCGTAGCGGGGAAAAAAAAAAAAAATCAAAAATGGCCAAATAGCTTTTTTTTCAATACTTTGCCTTCTATAAAAAAAATTGAATAAAAGAAAAAAAAAAAAGTGATCAAACCATCAGATCTTTCCCTAAATGGTATCAATAAAAACGTCATGCTGTCCCGCATAAATAGACGCCTTACCCAGCTCCATACATGTAAATATGAAAGTTACAGGCGGCACAATATGGCGATGTAAAGTTTTTTTTTCTATTTAGCAAAGTTTTCAATTTTTTAAAAGGTGTCAAAACATTAAAAATACTATATAAATTTGGTATCGCCGTGTTCGTACTGACCCGCAGAATACAGGTAACTATATATATATATCACTGTGATCGTACTGACCCGCAGAATACAGGTAACTATATATATATATCACTGTGATCGTACTGACCCGCAGAATACAGGTACCATGTCATTTTTACCTCACAGTGAATGGTGTAAAAATTAAACCCATATGAATTTGGCACAAATGCAGTTTTTCTCCAATTGCACCTCATTTTGAATTTTTTTCCAGCTTCCCAGTACATTGCACAGCATATTGAATAGAGACATTACAAAGTACAATTTGTTTCGCAAACAATAAGCCATCATGTGACTCTGTGAACTGAAAAATGAAAAAGTTATGGCTCTTGGAACGTGGGGAGGGAAAAACGAAAATGCAAAAACAAAAAATGGCCCGGTCATTAAGGGGTTAAAAAAAAACAAAACGTGTGATAAAGACAGAGATTACTGGATAAGAATTATGATTTTTTGGCAGTACTGTACTACAAAATGGCCTTCAATTTTATACTTGGAACAAAACGGCGAATATGCCCCTTATTTGTTTCAACACTAAAGCCTTGAAAAAGGTGTTAGAACAGATGACTGCAGAGATAACTGGATCAGAATTCAGTTTTCTTTGGCACAGTAGTACTGACAAATGGCCTGTAATGTTATGCTTTGAAAGAACAGTGAATAAGCCCCTTATAATAAACGCCTTGAAAAAGGCATTAGAACAGATAACTGCAGATATTAGTGGATGATAATTCACTGTTTTTTGCTGTACTGCATTACAAAAGTCTTGTTGTGTTCCACCTTGAAGACACAGATATGAGTAATGAGCAGCAGTATAACGGCAGTGAGTGCTGCAATGTGTATTAAAATTCTTGCTGTTAATGACCCTGCAACCACCCCAAATTCTTCTTTCAATTCCTCCCTATGCTTTCCCTACAGTTCTAAGGTTCTTTCCCTGAACTTCTGTTTTCAAATTCTTTCCCTAGCTCCTGCTGACGTCTGTCCCTACAGTAAAATTGAGGGGAAATGACTGAACCTAAAATGGCGGAGGGTTTTTATAGGGATGTGACATCACAGGTCCTGCTGGCTGCTCATTAGCCGCATGCATGGCATTGTGGGTGATCCCAAGTTTCCAGAGTCCCTTGCCCCTTGTCCTAACATGTGCATCAACTATTTTATAAAAAAAAATGTGATTTGATGCATCGAAGCGTGAGGAAATCCGGAATCATGGCGAATCGAAGATTTCCTGAAATTTGGATTGAATTCCACTTCTGCAGCTTCGATTCGCTCATCTCTAAATGACATACATATAATCCTATAAATGCCATACAGTACACACATAACTATAAGAACATACATATAATCCTATAAATAACATTTAATCACATAAATGATATATGGGAGCTGTAAGAACACATTGACAGGTGTCCATGCAGCTGTACGGGGATGCATGGGGCGACTTTTTTGCGAGGCCAGCTATTCTACCATTTTGGGTAATGTCTATCGCTTTGATGACTTTGTATTCAAATTTTTATCAGAGGTGAAACAGCAAAATAAACAGCGGTTCGTCACTTCTGATTTTTTTTTTCATTGTACGGGAATAATATTTGTATGAGTTTGTAGTCCGGGCGTATTCGAACACAGAGATATATATTTTTTTAAAGTTGGCCTTCGAGCCGCACTGCAACGTGAAAGGTACCCACCATCCCCCGCATCAGAGTACATTACAGTGGAGATTCGGTAGCTACAGCGGCCTCCATCATCTTTAAAGCCTCGGCATCCGCCATAATAGTACGGTGGATGTCAGGACAGGGTTCGCACCGCTGGGACATCCTCTCCTCCCAGCCCAGGGCCTGCAGCAATGCCCCACTCCTGCTGTCACTGGCTTCCTGCAGTGGAGACCCCGCTCCTCCGCCCCCCTACCCACTTTCAGACTATAAGACTCACCCCATCTTTTCCTATATTTATGTACACCAAACAGTGAGCAGAGAAGTATCGAAACAGCTGCCAAGACCAAAGAAAGTCAGCTCAGGAGATAGCAGGTGTGATATAGGAGGTAGCAGGGGGTGACACAGGAGGTAGCGGGGGGTGACACAGGAGGTAGCGGGGGGTGACACAGGAGGTAGCGGGGGGTGACACAGGAGATAGCGGGGGGTGACATAGGAGGTAGCGGGGGGGTGACACAGGAGGTAGCAGGGGGTGACACAGGAGGTAGCAGGGGGTGACACAGGAGGTAGCAGGGGGTGACACAGGAGATAGCGGGGGGTGACATAGGAGGTAGCGGGGGGTGACACAGGAGGTAGCAGGGGGTGACATAGGAGGTAGCGGGGGGTGATATAGGAGGTAACAGGGGGTGACATAGGATGTAGCAGGGGGTGACACAGGAGGTAGCAGGGGGTGACACAGGAGGTAGCGGGGGGTGACACAGGAGGTAGCGGGGGGTGACACAGGAGGTAGCGGGGGGTGACACAGGAGGTAGCGGGGGGTGACACAGGAGATAGCGGGGGGTGACATAGGAGGTAGCGGGGGGGTGACACAGGAGGTAGCAGGGGGGTGACACAGGAGGTAGCAGGGGGTGACACAGGAGGTAGCAGGGGGTGACACAGGAGATAGCGGGGGGTGACATAGGAGGTAGCGGGGGGTGACACAGGAGGTAGCAGGGGGGTGACATAGGAGATAGCAGGGGGTGACACAGGATGTAGCAGGGGGTGACACAGGAGGTAACAGGGGGGTGACACAGGAGGTAGTGGGGGGGTGACATAGGAGGTAGCAGGGGGTGACACAGGAGGTAGCGGGGGGTGACACAGGATGTAGCAGGGGGTGACACAGGAGGTAGCGGGGGGTGACATAGGAGGTAGCAGGGGGTGACACAGGAGGTAGCAGGGGGTGACACAGGAGGTAGCGGGGGGTGACACAGGAGGTAGCGGGGGGTGACATAGGAGGTAGCAGGGGGTGATATAGGAGGTAGCAGGGGGTGACACAGGAGGTAGCAGGGGGTGACACAGGAGGTAGCAGGGGGTGACACAGGAGGTAGCAGGGGGTGATATAGGAGGTAGCAGGGGGTGACACAGGAGGTAGCAGGGGGGTGACACAGGATGTAGCAGGGGGTGACACAGGAGGTAACAGGGGGTGATATAGGAGGTAGCAGGGGGTGATATAGGATGTAGCAGGGGGTGACACAGGAGGTAGAGGGGGTGACATAGGAGGTAGCAGGGGGGTGATATAGGAGGTAGCAGGGGGTGATATAGGAGGTAGCAGGGGGTGATATAGGAGGTAGCAGGGGGTGATATAGGATGTAGCAGGGGGTGACACAGGATGTAGCAGGGGGTGACACAGGAGGTAGCAGGGGGTGATATAGGAGGTAGCAGGGGGTGATATAGGAGGTAGCGGGGGGTGATACAGGATGTAGCGGGGGGTGATATAGGATGTAGCGGGGGGTGACACAGGATGTAGCAGGGGGTGACACAGGAGGTAGCAGGGGGTGACACAGGAGGTAGCAGGGGGTGACATAGGAGGTAGCAGGGGGTGACACAGGAGGTAGCAGGGGGTGACACAGGAGGTAGCGGGGGGTGACACAGGATGTAGCAGGGGGTGACATAGGAGGTAGCAGGGGGTGACACAGGAGGTAGCAGGGGGTGACACAGGAGGTAGCGGGGGGGTGACACAGGATGTAGCAGGGGGTGACACAGGAGGTAGCGGGGGGTGACACAGGAGGTAGCGGGGGGTGACACAGGAGGTAGCGGGGGGTGACACAGGAGGTAGCAGGGGGTGACACAGGAGGTAGCAGGGGGTGACACAGGAGGTAGCGGGGGGTGACACAGGAGGTAGCGGGGGGTGACACAGGAGGTAGCGGGGGGTGACACAGGAGGTAGCAGGGGGTGACATAGGAGGTAGCAGGGGGTGACACAGGATGTAGCAGGGGGTGACACAGGAGGTAGCAGGGGGTGACACAGGAGGTAGCAGGGGGTGACACAGGAGGTAGCAGGGGGTGACACAGGAGGTAACAGGGGGTGATATAGGAGGTAGCAGGGGGTGATATAGGATGTAGCAGGGGGTGACACAGGATGTAGCAGGGGGTGACACAGGAGGTAGAGGGGGTGACATAGGAGGTAGCAGGGGGTGATATAGGAGGTAGCAGGGGGTGATATAGGAGGTAGCAGGGGGTGATATAGGAGGTAGCAGGGGGTGATACAGGATGTAGCGGGGGGTGATATAGGATGTAGCGGGGGGTGACACAGGATGTAGCAGGGGGTGACACAGGAGGTAGCAGGGGGTGACACAGGAGGTAGCAGGGGGTGACATAGGAGGTAGCAGGGGGTGATATAGGAGGTAGCAGGGGGTGATACAGGATGTAGCGGGGGGTGATATAGGATGTAGCGGGGGGGTGACACAGGATGTAGCAGGGGGTGACACAGGAGGTAGCAGGGGGTGACACAGGAGGTAGCAGGGGGTGACATAGGAGGTAGCAGGGGGTGACACAGGAGGTAGCGGGGGGGGTGACACAGGATGTAGCAGGGGTGACACAGGAGGTAGCGGGGGGTGACACAGGAGGTAGCGGGGGGTGACACAGGAGGTAGCGGGGGGTGACACAGGAGGTAGCGGGGGGTGACACAGGGGTAGCCGGGGGTGACACAGGAGGTAGCAGGGGGTGACACAGGAGGTAGCGGGGGTGACACAGGAGGTAGCGGGGGGTGACACAGGAGGTAGCAGGGGGTGACACAGGAGGTAGCGGGGGGTGACACAGGATGTAGCAGGGGTGACACAGGAGGTAGCGGGGGGTGACACAGGGGTAGCGGGGGGTGACACAGGAGGTAGCGGGGGTGACACAGGAGGTAGCGGGGGGTGACACAGGAGGTAGAGGGGGTGACACAGGAGGTAGCGGGGGGTGACACAGGAGGTAGCGGGGGGTGACACAGGAGGTAGCGGGGGGTGACACAGGAGATAGCGGGGGGTGACACAGGAGGTAACAGGGGGTGATATAGGAGGTAGCAGGGGGTGATATAGGATGTGGCAGGGGGTGACACAGGATGTAGCAGGGGTGACACAGGAGGTAGGGGGGTGACATAGGAGGTAACAGGGGGTGATATAGGAGGTAGCAGGGGGTGATATAGGAGGTAGCAGGGGGTGACATAGGAGGTCGCAGGGGGTGATATAGGAGGTAGCAGGGGGTGACACAGGAGGTAACAGGGAGTGACACAGGAGGTAGCAGGGGGTGACATAGGAGGTAACAGGGGGTGACACAGGAGATAGCGGGGGTGACACAGGAGGTAACAGGGGGTGACACAGGAGGTAGCGGGGGGTGACATAGGATGTAGCAGGGGGTGACACAGGAGGTAACAGGGGGTGATATAGGAGGTAGCAGGGGGTGACACAGGAGGTAGCAGGGGGTGACACAGGAGGTAACAGGGGGTGACACAGGAGGTAGCAGGGGGTGATATAGGAGGTAACAGGGGGTGACACAGGAGGTAGCGGGGGGTGACATAGGATGTAGCAGGGGGTGACACAGGAGGTAACAGGGGGTGATATAGGAGGTAGCAGGGGGTGACACAGGAGGTAGCAGGGGGTGACACAGGAGGTAACGGGGTGACACAGGAGGTAGCAGGGGGTGATATAGGAGGTAACAGGGGGTGACACAGGAGGTAGCGGGGGGTGACACAGGAGGTAGCAGGGGGTGACACAGGAGGTAACAGGGGGTGACACAGGAGGTAGCGGGGGGTGACATAGGATGTAGCAGGGGGTGACACAGGAGGTAGCAGGGGGTGACATAGGAGGTAACAGGGGGTGACACAGGATGTAGCAGGGGGTGACACAGGAGGTAGCAGGGGGGTGATATAGGAGGTAGCAGGGGGTGACACAGGAGGTAGCAGGGGGTGACACAGGATGTAGCAGGGGGTGACACAGGAGGTAGCAGGGGGTGACATAGGAGGTAACAGGGGGTGACACAGGAGATAGCAGGGGGTGACACAGGAGGTAACAGGGGGTGATATAGGATGTAGCAGGGGGTGACACAGGATGTAGCAGGGGGTGACACAGGAGGTAGCAGGGGGTGATATAGGAGGTAACAGGGGGTGACACAGGAGGTAGCAGGGGGTGACACAGGAGGTAGAGGGGGTGACATAGGAGGTAACAGGGGGTGATATAGGAGGTAGCAGGGGGTGATATAGGAGGTAGCAGGGGGTGATATAGGAGGTAGCAGGGGGTGATATAGGAGGTAGCAGGGGGTGATATAGGAGGTAGCAGGGGGTGATATAGGATGTAGCAGGGGGTGATATAGGAGGTAGCAGGGGGTGATATAGGAGGTAGCAGGGGGTGACACAGGAGGTAACAGGGAGTGACACAGGAGGTAGCAGGGGGTGACATAGGAGGTAACAGGGGGTGACACAGGAGATAGCGGGGGGTGACACAGGAGGTAGCAGGGGGTGATATAGGAGGTAACGGGGTGACACAGGAGGTAGCGGGGGGTGACATAGGATGTAGCAGGGGGTGACACAGGAGGTAACGGGGTGATATAGGAGGTAGCAGGGGGTGACACAGGAGGTAGCAGGGGGTGACACAGGAGGTAACGGGGTGACACAGGAGGTAACAGGGGGTGACACAGGAGGTAACAGGGGGTGACACAGGAGGTAGCAGGGGGTGATATAGGAGGTAACAGGGGGTGACACAGGAGGTAGCGGGGGGTGACACAGGAGGTAGCGGGGGGTGACATAGGAGGTAACAGGGGGTGACACAGGATGTAGCAGGGGGTGACACAGGAGGTAGCAGGGGGTGACACAGGAGGTAACGGGGTGACACAGGAGGTAACAGGGGGTGACACAGGAGGTAACAGGGGGTGACACAGGAGGTAGCAGGGGGTGATATAGGAGGTAACAGGGGGTGACACAGGAGGTAGCGGGGGGTGACACAGGAGGTAGCGGGGGGTGACATAGGATGTAGCAGGGGGTGACACAGGAGGTAGCAGGGGGTGACATAGGAGGTAACAGGGGGTGACACAGGATGTAGCAGGGGGTGACACAGGAGGTAGCAGGGGGTGACACAGGATGTAGCAGGGGGTGACACAGGAGGTAACAGGGGGTGACACAGGAGGTAACAGGGGGTGACACAGGATGTAGCAGGGGGTGACACAGGAGGTAGCAGGGGGTGACACAGGAGGTAGCAGGGGGTGATATAGGAGGTAGCAGGGGGTGACACAGGAGGTAGCAGGGGGTGATATAGGAGGTAGCAGGGGGTGATATAGGAGGTAGCAGGGGGTGACATAGGAGGTAGCAGGGGGTGACACAGGAGGTAGCAGGGGGTGACACAGGAGGTAGCAGGGGGTGACACAGGAGGTAGCAGGGGGTGACACAGGAGGTAGCAGGGGGTGACACAGGATGTAGCAGGGGGTGATATAGGAGGTAGCGGGGGGTGACACAGGAGGTAGCAGGGGGTGACACAGGAGGTAGCAGGGGGTGACATAGGAGGTAACAGGGGGTGACACAGGATGTAGCAGGGGGTGACACAGGAGGTAGCAGGGGGTGACACAGGAGGTAGCAGGGGGTGACACAGGAGGTAGCAGGGGGTGATATAGGAGGTAGCAGGGGGTGACATAGGAGGTAGCAGGGGGTGACACAGGAGGTAGCAGGGGGTGACACAGGAGGTAGCAGGGGGTGACACAGGAGTTCTGATTGTGAATCTGGGAGATGCCAGTACTCAGGAAGAGGACCCGGAGGAGGTAACCGAGTGTGCAGGGCTGAAAGCAGGGAAGAGGTAGCCAGGTGTGCAGGGCTGAAAGCAGGGAAGAGGTAGCAAGGGATGGTAGGTGGGGTGATGAGTTACCTACCAGATCACTTCCTAATACAGGGTTTCATGACTATAACTATCATAAATGTCAGTTGCTGGGTACAGTGGTTACAGCAGTGGAAGGGTTAACCAGCTGACATGGGGACAGGACCCTTCTGATCCATCTGCAGCACAAAGCCATAAACTCAGCAAGGGGCGAGTATTTGGGGTGCATGGACTCAATTTGCAGCCTGAATGAAGGATGAGTGCAAGATTGAGTGAGTGGAGTGAGTTGACCCCTGGCAGCCGTCCTAGGACGCCCCGTACATGACAGTGGAGGTGTCACCTTTAACCATTTCTTTTAGTTGTACCATATATTAGGACACTAGAGGGTAACGGCTCCTCTACAAAGATTGGCCCTACTTCAGGCACCCAGCAAGGAAAGCTTCACTAATCAGGGTTTTCTGCATTTGTACATAATGGTCAACATTCAAGATCGTTCTGTGGCACATGAATGAAATAGTTAAAGGGGTATACTCATATAGGATAGGCCATAACTCCCCGAGGTGTGACCTCCCCCCCCCCCCCCCCTCTCTCCATGCACTCCTATGGGTATTCCGAAAATAGTAATGACTATAGGGGGTGGTGCATGCCCAATAGGATTCTGTACCTCGTAGACCCCCAGACCATTTAGAGGCTGCTGGCTCCCATAGCAAACATTGTCATACCACAATTCTAGAAGGAACCCTCTGGAAAGTGAGGTGAATATGAGAAATTCAAGACCTTAAAGGGGACCTTTCCGCACCTCCAACAACTCCAGCTCGTGACATCCTTTAATAGCCGTTCTCTCCCCAATGATTCTGGCAAAGATGGAATTTTTTCTCTCGTCCCCCACTATTCCTGAGCAATCAATATTGTTAGTTTTGGTGCCTGATATACTATTTAGACTCTGTACTGTTACAGCTGGGCATTGTCAGACAGGAGCAGACAAGGGGGCGTGATTCTGAGCTCTGACACTGGCATCCTCCGAGTCACGTCCCCCTGACTGACGACACCTACCTGATATTACAGAGCTTAAATAGCACATCAGACACCACAACTTATAGCACTGATTACTCAGGAACAGTGGGGGCGAGAGAGAAAATTCCAACGGTGAAGGAAACAGAGTGAGTGTGTGTGTGAGAGTGTGAGAGAGTGTGTGTGTAAGAGTGTGTGTGAGAGAGTGTGTGAGAGTGTGTGTGTAGTGTGAGTGTGTGTATGTATGTGTGTGTGAGAGAGTGTGTGTGTTTGTATGTATGTGTGAGAGAGAGTGTGATAGTGTGTGTATGTATGTGTGAGTGTGTGTGTGTATGTATGTGAGTGTGTGTGTGAGAGAGTGTGTGTGTGTGTATGTGTGTGTGAGAGTTTGTGTGTGTGAGTGTGTGTGAGAGTGTGTGTGTGTGTATGTGTGTGAGAGAGTGTGTGTGTGTATGTTTGAGTGTGTGTGAGAGTTTGTGTGTGTGAGTGTGTGTGAGAGTGTGTGTGTGTGAGAGAGTGTGTGTGTTTGTGTGAGTGAGTGTATGTATGTGTGTGAGAGTGTGTGTGTGTATGTATGTGTGAGAGTGTGTGTGTATGTATGTGTGAGAGTGTGTGTTAGTGTGTGTGTATGTATGTATGTGTGTGAGAGTGTGTGTTAGTGTGTATGTATGTATGTGTGTGTGTATGTGTGTTAGTGTGTGTATGTATGTGTGTGAGAGTGTGTGTGTGTGTATATATGTGTGTGTGTGTGTGTATGTATGTGTGTGTGTGTGAGAGTGTGTGTGTGTGTGTATGTATGTGTGAGTGTGTGTTAGTGTGTGTGTGAGAGTGTGTGTGAGAGAGTGAGTGTGTGTGAGTGAGTGTTGGGGGAAGGGGAGGGTTGGATAGCTATTAACAGGTGATAAGAACCAGAATTATTGGAGGTGATGAAAGGTCTTCTGTAAAGTGAAAGTATCCGCCACTGGTAGACTCATCATGTGCCGACAGATCACAGACTCACCTTAGCGCTCCTCTTACACAGGAACATGACAATTATCACTTGACCTGAGGCTGCGGAATATGGAGCCACTGTACAGTCATGGCCAAAAGTTTTGAGAATGATACAAATATTAATTTTTACAAAGTCTACTGCTTCAGTTTTTCTAATGGCAATTTGCATATACTCCAGAATGTTATAAAGAGTGATCAGCTTAACAGCAATTACTTGCAAAGTCAATATTTGCCTAGAAAATGAACTTTATCCAACAAAACACATTTCAACATCATTGCAGCCCTGCCTTAAAAGGACCACCTAACATGGTTTCAGTGATTGCTCCATTAACACAGGTGTGGGTGTTGATGAGGACAGGGCTGGAGATCAATCTGTCATGATTAAGTAAGAATGACACCACTGGACACTTTAAAAGGAGGCTGGTGCTTGCCATCATTGTTTCTCTTCTGTTAACCATGGTTATCTCTAAAGAAACACGTGCAGTCATCATTGCACTGCACAAAAATGGCCTAACTGGGAAGAGTATTGCAGCTAGAAAGATTGCACCTCAGTCAACAATCTATCGCATCATCAAGAACTTCAAGGAGAGAGGTTTCATTGGTGCCAAAAAGGCTCCAGGGCGCCCAAGAAAGACCAGCAAGCGGCAGGACCGTCTCTTAAAAGTGTTTCAGCTGCGGGATCGGGCTACCAGCAGTGCAGAGCTTGCTGAGGAATGGCAGCAGGCAGGTGTGAGTGCATCTGCACGCACTGTGAGGCGGAGACTCTTGGAGCAAGGCCTGGTCTCAAGGAGGGCAGCAAAGAAGCCACTTCTCTCCAGAAAAAACATCAGGGACAGACTGATATTCTGCAAAAGGTACAGGGAGTGGACTGCTGAGGACTGGGGGAAAGTCATTTTCTCTGATGAATCCCCTTTTCGATTGTTTGGAACATCTGGAAAACAGCTTATTCGGAGAAGAAGAGGTGAGCGCTACCACCAGTCTTGTCTCATGCCAACTGTAAAGCATCCTGAAACCATTCATGTGTGGGGTTGCTTCTCAGCCAAGGGAATCGGCTCTCTCACAGTCTTGCCATGAATAAAGAATGGTACCAGAATGTCCTCCAAGAGCAACTTCTCCCAACCGTCCAAGAGCAGTTTGGCGCTCAGCAATGCCTTTTCCAGCATGATGGAGCACCTTGCCATAAAGCAAAGGTGATAACTAAATGGCTCAGGGAACAAAACATAGAGATTTTGGGTCCATGGCCTGGAAACTCCCCAGATCTTAATCCCATTGAGAACTTGTGGTCAATCATCAAGAGACGGGTGGACAAACAAAAACCAACAAATTCAGACAAAATTAAAGCATTGATTCTGCAAGAATGGACTGCTATCAGTCAGGATTTGGTCCAGAAGTTGATTGAGAGCATGCCAGGGAGAATTGCAGAGGTCCTGAAGAAGAAGGGTCAACACTGCAAATATTGACTTGCTGCATTAACTCATTCTAAGTGTCAATATAAGCTTCTGTTACTCATAATATGAATGCAATTCTATTTCTGTATGTGACTGCAGGAGGATAGTGAGCAAAGACGCCACTGTACAGTGTAGTGCCTGCAGGGAGGACACTGAACAGGTGTGCCACGAGTGCAATGACTGCAGGAAACTGAACAGAGACGCCACTGTAGAGTGCAGGGACTGCAGGACACTGAGCAGAGGAGCAACTGTAGAGTGCAGTGACTGTAGGAGGACACTGAGCAGAGGAGCCACTGTAGAGTGCAGTGACTGTAGGAGGACACTGAGCAGAGGAGCCACTATAGAGTGCAGTGACTGCAGGACACTGAGCAGAGGAGCAACTGTAGAGTGCAGGGACTGCAGGACACTGAGCAGAGGAGCAACTGTAGAGTGCAGTGACTGTAGGAGGACACTGAGCAGAGGAGCCACTGTAGAGTGCAGTGACTGCAGGATAGTGAGCAGAGGAGTCACTGTAGGGTGCAATGACTGCAGGACATTGAGCAGAGGAGCAACTGTAGAGTGCAGTGACTGTAGGAGGACACTGAGCAGAGGAGTCACTGTAGAGTGCAATGCCTGTAGGACACTGAGCAGAGGAGCAACTGTAGAGCGCAATGACTGCAGGAGGACACTGAGCAGAGGAGCAACTGTAGAGTGCAGTGACTGCAGGAGGACAGTGAGCAAAGGCAGGTCACATGACCAGAACCAACACCCGTCCCTTGGGTTGCTCCACAAGGTTTCATAACACAGGTAAGAACCTGTAAAAACAGGAGAGGAGGGAGGAGGCAGAGCGCCCCGAAGGCCTGGTGCTGGCTCCGATCTCGTGACACAGTGTAAGAAACAACTCAGAACCCGTAGATACAGCTTGAAAAAAATCCCCAGAGCAAGTTCAATTAAATTCACTACACAGTGTTAAATATCTTGGTTTATTCAGAAAAATAGCAAAATAAAAATCATATAAAGATAAAATACACACAGCAGTGACATCACTACAAGATGCCGTATCTAAGGCCTGAGGGGTTATAAGAGCCACACACTGCAAATGCTTGTGCGCAGGGAATGGCCTTGTGTCTTCAATGTTCTTCCTGGGTCCTGAAACGTCAAATCAGACAATTACTGATCACAACCATCACTATATATACATGACATGATATATATGGCATATGATTATCTCCTGTCAGCAGCATGGAGGGTGTCAGCAGACTACAGCGGTCTACAATCTGCAGTGTCAGCAGACTACAGCGGTCTACAATCAGCAGAGTGTCAGCAGACTACAGCGGTCTACAATCAGCAGAGTGTCAGCAGACTACAGCGGTCTACAATCAGCAGAGTGTCAGCAGACTACAGCGGTCTACAATCAGCAGAGTGTCAGCAGACTACAGCGGTCTACAATCTGCAGTGTCAGCAGACTACAGCGGTCTACAATCTGCAGTGTCAGCAGACTACAGCGGTCTACAATCTGCAGTGTCAGCAGACTACAGCGGTCTACAATCAGCAGAGTGTCAGCAGACTACAGCGGTCTACAATCTGCAGTGTCAGCAGACTACAGCGGTCTACAATCAGCAGAGTGTCAGCAGACTACAGCGGTCTACAATCAGCAGAGTGTCAGCAGACTACAGCGGTCTACAATCTGCAGTGTCAGCAGACTACAGCGGTCTACAATCAGCAGAGTGTCAGCAGACTACAGCGGTCTACAATCAGCAGAGTGTCAGCAGACTACAGCGGTCTACAATCTGCAGTGTCAGCAGACTACAGCGGTCTACAATCTGCAGTGTCAGCAGACTACAGCGGTCTACAATCTGCAGTGTCAGCAGACTACAGCGGTCTACAATCAGCAGAGTGTCAGCAGACTACAGCGGTCTACAATCTGCAGTGTCAGCAGACTACAGCGGTCTACAATCAGCAGAGTGTCAGCAGACTACAGCGGTCTACAATCAGCAGAGTGTCAGCAGACTACAGCGGTCTACAATCTGCAGTGTCAGCAGACTACAGCGGTCTACAATCTGCAGTGTCAGCAGACTACAGCGGTCTACAATCAGCAGAGTGTCAGCAGACTACAGCGGTCTACAATCTGCAGTGTCAGCAGACTACAGCGGTCTACAATCAGCAGAGTGTCAGCAGACTACAGCGGTCTACAATCAGCAGAGTGTCAGCAGACTACAGCGGTCTACAATCAGCAGAGTGTCAGCAGACTACAGCGGTCTACAATCAGCAGAGTGTCAGCAGACTACAGCGGTCTACAATCAGCAGAGTGTCAGCAGACTACAGCGGTCTACAATCAGCAGAGTGTCAGCAGACTACAGCGGTCTACAATCAGCAGAGTGTCAGCAGACTACAGCGGTCTACAATCAGCAGAGTGTCAGCAGACTACAGCGGTCTACAATCTGCAGTGTCAGCAGACTACAGCGGTCTACAATCTGCAGTGTCAGCAGACTACAGCGGTCTACAATCTGCAGTGTCAGCAGACTACAGCGGTCTACAATCAGCAGAGTGTCAGCAGACTACAGCGGTCTACAATCTGCAGTGTCAGCAGACTACAGCGGTCTACAATCAGCAGAGTGTCAGCAGACTACAGCGGTCTACAATCAGCAGAGTGTCAGCAGACTACAGCGGTCTACAATCAGCAGAGTGTCAGCAGACTACAGCGGTCTACAATCAGCAGAGTGTCAGCAGACTACAGCGGTCTACAATCAGCAGAGTGTCAGCAGACTACAGCGGTCTACAATCTGCAGTGTCAGCAGACTACAGCGGTCTACAATCTGCAGTGTCAGCAGACTACAGCGGTCTACAATCTGCAGTGTCAGCAGACTACAGCGGTCTACAATCAGCAGAGTGTCAGCAGACTACAGCGGTCTACAATCTGCAGTGTCAGCAGACTACAGCGGTCTACAATCAGCAGAGTGTCAGCAGGCTACAGCGGTCTACAATCAGCAGAGTGTCAGCAGACTACAGCGGTCTACAATCAGCAGAGTGTCAGCAGACTACAGCGGTCTACAATCTGCAGTGTCAGCAGACTACAGCGGTCTACAATCTGCAGTGTCAGCAGACTACAGCGGTCTACAATCTGCAGTGTCAGCAGACTACAGCGGTCTACAATCTGCAGTGTCAGCAGACTACAGCGGTCTACAATCTGCAGTGTCAGCAGACTACAGCGGTCTACAATCTGCAGTGTCAGCAGACTACAGCGGTCTACAATCTGCAGTGTCAGCAGACTACAGCGGTCTACAATCTGCAGTGTCAGCAGACTACAGCGGTCTACAATCTGCAGTGTCAGCAGACTACAGCGGTCTACAATCAGCAGAGTGTCAGCAGACTACAGCGGTCTACAATCAGCAGAGTGTCAGCAGACTACAGCGGTCTACAATCAGCAGAGTGTCAGCAGACTACAGCGGTCTACAATCTGCAGTGTCAGCAGACTACAGCGGTCTACAATCTGCAGTGTCAGCAGACTACAGCGGTCTACAATCTGCAGTGTCAGCAGACTACAGCGGTCTACAATCTGCAGTGTCAGCAGACTACAGCGGTCTACAATCTGCAGTGTCAGCAGACTACAGCGGTCTACAATCAGCAGAGTGTCAGCAGACTACAGCCGTCTACAATCAGCAGAGTGTCAGCAGACTACAGCGGTCTACAATCAGCAGAGTGTCAGCAGACTACAGCGGTCTACAATCTGCAGTGTCAGCAGACTACAGCGGTCTACAATCTGCAGTGTCAGCAGACTACAGCGGTCTACAATCTGCAGTGTCAGCAGACTACAGCGGTCTACAATCAGCAGAGTGTCAGCAGACTACAGCGGTCTACAATCAGCAGAGTGTCAGCAGACTACAGCGGTCTACAATCTGCAGTGTCAGCAGACTACAGCGGTCTACAATCTGCAGTGTCAGCAGACTACAGCGGTCTACAATCAGCAGAGTGTCAGCAGACTACAGCGGTCTACAATCAGCAGAGTGTCAGCAGACTACAGCGGTCTACAATCAGCAGAGTGTCAGCAGACTACAGCGGTCTACAATCTGCAGTGTCAGCAAACTACAGCGGTCTACAATCAGCAGAGTGTCAGCAGACTACAGCAGTCTACAATCTGCAGTGTCAGCAGACTACAGCGGTCTACAATCAGCAGAGTGTCAGTAGACTACAGCGGTCTACAATCTGCAGTGTCAGTAGACTACAGCGGTCTACAATCTGCAGTGTCAGCAAACTACAGCGGTCTACAATCTGCATTATCAGCAGACTACAGCGGTCTACAATCTGCATTATCAGCAGACTACAGCGGTCTACAATCTGCAGTGTCAGCAGACTACAGCGGTCTACAATCTGCAGTGTCAGCAGACTACAGTGGTCTACAATCAGCAGAGTGTCAGCAGACTACAGCGGTCTACAATCAGCAGAGTGTCAGCAGACTACAGCGGTCTACAATCAGCAGAGTGTCAGCAGACTACAGCGGTCTACAATCAGCAGAGTGTCAGTAGACTACAGCGGTCTACAATCTGCAGTGTCAGTAGACTACAGCGGTCTACAATCTGCAGTGTCAGCAGACTACAGCGGTCTACAATCTGCATTATCAGCAGACTACAGCGGTCTACAATCTGCATTGTCAGCAGACTACAGCGGTCTACAATCTGCATTGTCAGCAGACTACCGCGGTCTACAATCTGCATTGTCAGCAGACTACAGGGTCAGGGGGCGGGGGGGGTGTGCGGTCTACAATCAGCAGAGTGTCAGTAGACTACAGCGGTCTACAATCTGCAGTGTCAGTAGACTACAGCGGTCTACAATCTGCAGTGTCAGCAGACTACAGCGGTCTACAATCTGCATTATCAGCAGACTACAGCGGTCTACAATCTGCATTATCAGCAGACTACAGCGGTCTACAATCTGCATTGTCAGCAGACTACAGCGGTCTACAATCTGCATTGTCAGCAGACTACAGCGGTCTACAATCTGCAGAGTGTCAGCAGACTACAGCGGTCTACAATCTGCAGGGTGCAGACTAAATCAGACCCACCTCCAATAGGCAACTACAGAGGGACAATCTGCAGCTTATCAGAATGGGTTAAATGCAATGCGACTGCATGCGGTACAAACTGCATTGTCGCGCCACAGCGGTCCACTGCTGTCGCGACTGGTGGGGGTCTGACCGCTGGGTGCCCGGACTGGTGGGGGTCTGACCGCTGGGTGCGACCGGACCCCTGGTGGGAGGAAATCTGACCGCTTATAAAAGGGTGAAATGGAATGCTGGGGGTCTGAAATGCATTTTCCCCCGGGGGGCGCCGCTGGGTGCTCGGACTGGTGGGGGTCTGACCGCTGGGTGCTCGGACTGGTGGGGGTCTGACCGCTGGGTGCCCGGACTGGTGGGGGTCTGACCGCTGGGTGCTCGGACTGGTGGGGGTCTGACCGCTGGGTGCCCGGACTGGTGGGGGTCTGACCGCTGGGTGCCTGGACTGGTGGGGGTCTGACCGCTGGGTGCTCGGACTGGTGGGGGTCTGACCGCTGGGTGCTCGGACTGGTGGGGGTCTGACCGCTGGGTGCCCGGACTGGTGGGGGTCTGACCGCTGGGTGCTCGGACTGGTGGGGGTCTGACCGCTGGGTGCCCGGACTGGTGGGGGTCTGACCGCTGGGTGCCTGGACTGGTGGGGGTCTGACCGCTGGGTGCTCGGACTGGTGGGGGTCTGACCGCTGGGTGCTCGGACTGGTGGGGGTCTGACCGCTGGGTGCCTGGACTGGTGGGGGTCTGACCGCTGGGACCATTACTACATGCATACCGGCCTCCCCTATGACCAGAGGACATGTATGTGCGGGGTTAGAATTGAGAGAAATATTGTTACTTACTTTTTTTACTGACGCTTTTTGGCGCTCTGCTTCATATGACATTGGCTAAAATACAAATACAGGTAAGTAGATGGTCACATGGGAGGAGTGTCGGCACGCATGGATACTACACACATACACATTCTATACTATGTGAGATTCAGCCTCTAGGTCTTACCCCACATCTATCTCTGTACTCACTGGCACCCCCTGCAGCCTGTCTGTGACATACACCTAGGACTACTAGACCCCACCATATAATACAGAGGACTGCGATCCCCCCATCCTGCCACTACACACTACAGCAGTTTGTGGGGGTTGAATATAGTGACTGAATCCCTTTATAGTCCCTCCTGTCACCAGAAACATGCTCCTCTCTAGAGAGGAAACCCCCATGGCCGAGGCCAATAATAAAAGGGACCCATTGTCGGCTTAGGAAACCCTAACACTAGAACAACTTCTCTTAGGGCATTCTGCTGGCCCTCTGTTATTCCTCCTGAAAACACATGAATGAAATGGCAAGCGGGCGTTACCATTCCCCTCATCAGCAGGGTTTGATGCTACACTATCTGACCCATGACCCTCTGACAGGAGGAATGGAAAGACCAAGTGATCAATTTATTTGTAAGAGGTATAACAGAGGAACAGTACAATATAGAGAGGGATCCTCCATCATTGTGGAATATAAGGATTTACTACAAGAGACATGTCAGAAGAGCGGTGGGGTCACCCCTGTACGGGCCACAGACATAGAAGAGGTGAGAGCTGCTCTCAGCACTCGGATGTCGCAGCTGCCCTTCAATGATGTTTTTACGTCTGACTACGACTACCAGGAATCAGAACTGACAATTAATGTCTGAGAAACAGAAGGTAGAAAGTTCAGAGAAGTTGTCACAGAAGGCGTTCTACAATCAAAGCCATGTGGATTAACAAGTGTGTGGGTGTGGACTGTAGATTACAGACGTGACAGGCGCGGGCTGTGGATGACAGACGTGACAGGCGCGGGCTGTGGATGACAGATGTGACAGGCGAGGGCTGTGGATGACAGATGTGACAGGCGCCGGCTGTGGATGACAGATGTGACAGGCGCCGGCTGTGGATAACAGACGTAACAGGTGGGGGCTGTGGATGCCAGATCTGACAGGCGCGGGCTGTGGATTACCGACGTGACAGGCGCGGGCTGTGGATGACAGATGTGACAGGCGAGGGCTGTGGATGACAGATGTGACAGGCGAGGGCTGTGGATGACAGATGTGACAGGCGCCGGCTGTGGATGACAGACGTAACAGGTGGGGGCTGTGGATGCCAGACGTGCCAGGCGGGGGCTGCGGATGACAGACGTGACAGGCGAGGGCTGTGGATGCCAGATCTGACAGGCGCGGGCTGTGGATTACCGACGTGACAGGCGCGGGCTGTGGATTACCGACGTGACAGGTGGGGGCTGTGGATGACAGATGTGACAGGCGGGGGCTGTGGATGACATGTGACAGGTGGGGGCTGTGGATTACAGATGTGACAGGCGGGGGCTGTGGATTACAGATGTGACAGGCGCCAGCTGTGGATGACAGATGTGACAGGCGGGGGCTGTGGATTACAGATGTGACAGGCGCCTGATGTGGATGACAGATGTGACAGGCGAGGGCTGTGGATGACAGATGTAACAGGCGCCAGCTGTTTACGACAGATGTGACAGGTGCCATGTCAAAGTATCATATAATATTTAGGCCAAGCACAATAAACTAACAAAATCAGCAAAAAAAGTGCAGCGCTCTAAAAGCCTTCATATAATACACACACGTGAAATTCATGGGCAAAGCTAGAACAGGACAACCTCGCTTTATTATGCTCCAGGCAGATAGTCGGCAGATTTACTAAGGTGCACAGTGTGAACACAGGACCAAGAAGATCAGAAATCCATCACCAAAAAGATCAAAGAAACAAGAGTGTAAAGGGAAAGAACCTGCAGTCACAGTGAGGGGTCCCCTCAGGTCTCCTCCCAGGCTGGGGCCACATTTTTTAGTCTTTAGGCCTCATGCACACAGCGGAGCCGCCTGTATTTCGTGTGCCGTCCTACGGGGTCTCCATACACCAATATATCCTCCGTAGTGCAGACACATATAACAGGGTTCTGGAGTGATCCGAGACCGGTGTCCAGGTCTACAGCCCTAATACGGACACTACAGTCCTGCTACATATGGCAGTGTGAATAAGACCTAAAACTGATCACTCCCATGTGATAAGTATCTGCAGATCACACACACACATGAGATATATATCTGCAGATCACACACACACGAGATATATATCTGCAGATCACACACACACACACGAGATATATATCTGCAGATCACACACACACGAGATATATATCTGCAGATCACACACACACACGAGATATATATCTGCAGATCACACACACACGAGATATATATCTGCAGATCACACACACACACGAGATATATATCTGCAGATCACACACACACGAGATATATATCTGCAGATCACACACACACACACGAGATATATATCTGCAGATCACACACACACGAGATATATATCTGCAGATCACACACACACGAGATATATATCTGCAGATCACACACACACGAGATATATATCTGCAGATCACACACACACACGAGATATATATCTGCAGATCACACACACACACACGAGATATATATCTGCAGATCACACACACACACGAGATATATATCTGCAGATCACACACACACGAGATATATATCTGCAGATCACACACACACGAGATATATATCTGCAGATCACACACACACGAGATATCTATCTGCAGATCACACATGAGATAGATATACATCTTCAGATCACTGGCACATACGCCTCATCTTAGTAGAATATGTCAGATATCTTATAGGTCTGACACCACAGATTGAGCCGGATCTGCAGATAAATATCTTTGGTGTATGGCCAGCTTTCCATCAGCAGGTAGCGAGCAGCCGGTTCTTCTCCTGGCGCGGCTCACACCTCACACATCCCTCACAATGCACCACCCCAAGATTTCTGCACTTTATTCAATGAGCACCAAGTATACGAAGCAGGAGGGGCAAATAGTGGGGGCCAATGCTGCTTACTGCTCAGAAGTCACGTGATCGCTGGAGGGGGCAGGGTAGCTCGGTTTTTTGGGGCATGCAGAGGCAGACTGTTAACTATTAATTTAAAAATGATAATAAAATAAATCCCATGTGTAGTGGGAAAAAGATGGGACAATGATTAGAAAGGAATCCTAAGAACGGATTCGGGCATAGAAATATGGTCCGTGTCGTCGGCCGTATATCCCAACATGACCCAACAAAACATGCCATTAATATTCCAGCGACCTACAACAAGGGAGCTCTGGCCACATGTGGTGTGCAGAGATCTTATGGCCGCAGCAGTGGTATCAGCCAGGGGTAATTGGCCCGGCCTGGTATACTTGGCCTCAGGTGGCGAGGCTGACCCCCTACCACACCACTCATGTCCCTGGACTTTGTAAATTCAAGTAGTCCCTGAAACCCAAGTAACATGCAAGTATGTGAGCGAGTGAAAGCAGAGAGAGACATGCAGAGAAAGAGCAGGGTGCAGCGCCCAGCAGGGTACCCCACAAGGTACATGCAGTGCAGGCCATGCAGACAGTCAGCGTTAGTAAATCTGCCAGTCAGAGGGAAATCGTGGAGGGTCTGATGCAGTGACCTTGTCTCAGGTCGTGGAGAGATCCAATAAGCTTGTCCGAAATTAATCCTCTGACTGTAAGTAGCCAATCACTGTCCTGGGAACAACAGCGAGGTCCGGTCTGAGGCGCTAGGGGCAGACTGTGGATACAAAAACATAATCAGCATCAGAGAAAACCCCCAGCAGTGAGATCTGGTCTGAGACACGAGTGACAGGCTGTGGATACAGAAACATTAGCATCAGAGACAACCCCCATCTATAAGGTCTGGTCTGAGGCACTAAGGGCCGGCTGTGGATACAGAAACATTAGCATCAGAGACAACCCCCAGCAATGAGGTCTGGTCTGAGGCACTAAGGGCCGGCTGTGGATACAGAAACATTAGCATCAGAGACAACCCCCATCTATAAGATCTGGTCTGAGGCACTAAGGGCCGGCTGTGGATACAGAAACATTAGCATCAGAGACAACCCCCATCTATAAGGTCTGGTCTGAGGCACTAAGGGCCGGCTGTGGATACAGAAACATTAGCATCAGAGACAACCCCCAGCTATAAGGTCTGGTCTGAGACACTAAGGGCCGGCTGTGGATACAGAAACATTAGCATCAGAGACAACCCCCATCTATAAGGTCTGGTCTGAGGCACTAAGGGCCGGCTGTGGATACAGAAACATTAGCATCAGAGACAACCCCCAGCAATGAGGTCTGGTCTGAGGCACTAAGGGCCGGCTGTGGATACAGAAACATTAGCATCAGAGACAACCCCCAGCTATAAGGTCTGGTCTGAGGCACTAAGGGCTGGCTGTGGATACAGAAACATTTGCATCAGAGACAACCCCCATCTATAAGATCTGGTCTGAGGCACTAAGGGCCGGCTGTGGATACAGAAACATTTGCATCAGAGACAACCCCCAGCTATAAGGTCTGGTCTGAGGCACTAAGGGCCGGCTGTGGATACAGAAACATTAGCATCAGAGACAACCCCCATCTATAAGATCTGGTCTGAGGCACTAAGGGCCGGCTGTGGATACAGAAACATTAGCATCAGAGACAACCCCCCATCTATAAGGTCTGGTCTGAGGCACTAAGGGCCGGCTGTGGACACAGAAACATTAGCATCAGAGACAACCCCCAGCAATGAGGTCTGGTCTGAGGCACTAAGGGCCGGTTGTGGATACAGAAACATTAGCATCAGAGACAACCCCCAGCTATAAGGTCTGGTCTGAGACACTAAGGGCCGGCTGTGGATACAGAAACATTAGCATCAGAGACAACCCCCAGCTATAAGGTCTGGTCTGAGACACTAAGGGCCGGCTGTGGATACAGAAACATTAGCATCAGAGACAACCCCCATCTATAAGGTCTGGTCTGAGGCACTAAGGGCCGGCTGTGGATACAGAAACATTAGCATCAGAGACAACCCCCAGCAATGAGGTCTGGTCTGAGACACTAAGGGCCGGCTGTGGATACAAAAACATAATCAGCATCAGAGAAAACCCCCAGCAGTGAGATCTGGTCTGAGACACGAGTGACAGGCTGTGGATACAGAAACATTAGCATCAGAGACAACCCCCATCTATAAGGTCTGGTCTGAGGCACTAAGGGCCGGCTGTGGATACAGAAACATTAGCATCAGAGACAACCCCCCATCTATAAGGTCTGGTCTGAGGCACTAAGGGCCGGTGTGGATACAAAAACATTAGCATCAGAGACAACCCCCAGCAATGAGATCTGGTCTGAGGCACTAAGGGCCGGCTGTGGATACAGAAACATTTGCATCAGAGACAACCCCCATCTATAAGGTCTGGTCTGAGGCACTAAGGGCCGGCTGTGGATACAGAAACATTAGCATCAGAGACAACCCCCAGCTATAAGGTCTGGTCTGAGACACTAAGGGCCGGCTGTGGATACAGAAACATTAGCATCAGAGACAACCCCCATCTATAAGGTCTGGTCTGAGGCACTAAGGGCCGGCTGTGGATACAGAAACATTAGCATCAGAGACAACCCCCAGCAATGAGGTCTGGTCTGAGGCACTAAGGGCCGGCTGTGGATACAGAAACATTTGCATCAGAGACAACCCCCAGCAATGAGGTCTGGTCTGAGGCACTAAGGGCCGGCTGTGGATACAGAAACATTAGCATCAGAGACAACCCCCCATCTATAAGGTCTGGTCTGAGGCACTAAGGGCTGGCTGTGGATACAGAAACATTTGCATCAGAGACAACCCCCCAGCTATAAGGTCTGGTCTGAGACACTAAGGGCCGGCTGTGGATACAGAAACATTAGCATCAGAGACAACCCCCATCTATAAGGTCTGGTCTGAGACACTAAGGGCCGGCTGTGGATACAGAAACATTAGCATCAGAGACAACCCCCCATCTATAAGGTCTGGTCTGAGACACTAAGGGCCGGCTGTGGACACAGAAACATTTGCATCAGAGACAACCCCCAGCAATGAGGTCTGGTCTGAGACACTAAGGGCCGGCTGTGGATACAGAAACATAATCAGCATCAGAGAAAACCCCCAGCAGTGAGATCTGGTCTGAGACACGAGTGACAGGCTGTGGATACAGAAACATTAGCATCAGAGACAACCCCCATCTATAAGGTCTGGTCTGAGGCACTAAGGGCCGGCTGTGGATACAGAAACATTAGCATCAGAGACAACCCCCATCTATAAGGTCTGGTCTGAGGCACTAAGGGCAGGCTGTGGATACAGAAACATTTGCATCAGAGACAACCCCCATCTATAAGGTCTGGTCTGAGGCACTAAGGGCCGGCTGTAGATACAGAAACATTAGCATCAGAGACAACCCCCATCTATAAGGTCTGGTCTGAGGCACTAAGGGCCGGTGTGGATACAAAAACATTAGCATCAGAGACAACCCCCAGCAATGAGATCTGGTCTGAGGCACTAAGGGCCGGCTGTGGATACAGAAACATTTGCATCAGAGACAACCCCCATCTATAAGGTCTGGTCTGAGGCACTAAGGGCCAGCTGTGGATACAGAAACATTAGCATCATAGACAACCCCCAGCAATGAGGTCTGGTCTGAGGCACTAAGGGCCGGCTGTGGATACAAAAACATTAGCATCAGAGACAACCCCCCATCTATAAGGTCTGGTCTGAGGCACTAAGGGCCGGCTGTGGATACAGAAACATTAGCATCAGAGACAATCCCCAGCAATGAGGTCTGGTCTGAGGCACTAAGGGCCGGCTGTGGATACAGAAACATTAGCATCAGAGACAACCCCCATCTATAAGGTGTGGTCTGAGGCACTAAGGGCCGGCTGTGGATACAGAAACATTAGCATCAGAGACAACCCCCAGCAATGATATCTGGTCTGAGGCACTAAGGGCCGGCTGTGGATACAGAAACATTAGCATCAGAGACAACCCCCCAGCTATAAGGTCTGGTCTGAGGCACTAAGGGGCCGGCTGTGGATACAGAAACATTAGCATCAGAGACAACCCCCATCTATAAGGTCTGGTCTGAGGCACTAAGGGCCGGCTGTGGATACAGAAACATTAGCATCAGAGACAACCCCCCATCTATAAGGTCTGGTCTGAGGCACTAAGGGCCGGTGTGGATACAAAAACATTAGCATCAGAGACAACCCCCAGCAATGAGATCTGGTCTGAGGCACTAAGGGCCGGCTGTGGATACAGAAACATTTGCATCAGAGACAACCCCCATCTATAAGGTCTGGTCTGAGGCACTAAGGGCCAGCTGTGGATACAGAAACATTAGCATCAGAGACAACCCCCAGCAATGAGGTCTGGTCTGAGGCACTAAGGGCCGGCTGTGGATACAAAAACATTAGCATCAGAGACAACCCCCATCTATAAGGTCTGGTCTGAGGCACTAAGGGCCGGCTGTGGATACAGAAACATTAGCATCAGAGACAACCCCCAGCAATGAGGTCTGGTCTGAGGCACTAAGGGCCGGCTGTGGATACAGAAACATTAGCATCAGAGACAACCCCCATCTATAAGGTGTGGTCTGAGGCACTAAGGGCCGGCTGTGGATACAGAAACATTAGCATCAGAGACAACCCCCAGCAATGAGAGCTGGTCTGAGGCACTAAGGGCCGGCTGTGGATACAGAAACATTAGCATCAGAGACAACCCCCCATCTATAAGGTCTGGTCTGAGGCACTAAGGGCCGGCTGTGGATACAGAAACATTAGCATCAGAGACAACCCCCCAGCTATAAGGTCTGGTCTGAGGCACTAAGGGCCGGCTGTGGACACAGAAATATTTGCATCAGAGACAACCCCCAGCAATGAGGTCTGGTCTGAGGCACTAAGGGCCGGCTGTGGATACAAAAACATTAGCATCAGAGACAACCCCCAGCAATGAGGTCTGGTCTGAGGCACTAAGGGCCGGCTGTGGATACAGAAACATTTTCATCAGAGACAACCCCCAGCAATGAGGTCTGGTCTGAGACACTAAGGGCCGGTGTGGATACAAAAACATTAGCATCAGAGACAACCCCCAGCTATAAGGTCTGGTCTGAGGCAGTAAGGGCCGGCTGTGGTTACAGAAACATTTGCATCAGAGACAACCCCCAGCAATGAGGTCTGGTCTGAGACACTAAGGGCCGGCTGTGGATACAAAAACATTAGCATCAGAGACAACCCCCAGCAATGAGGTCTGGTCTGAGACACTAAGGGCCTGCTGTGGATACAAAAACATTAGCATCAGAGACAACCCCCAGCAGTGAGATCTGGTCTGAGGCACTAAGGGCCGGCTGTGGATACAGAAACATTAGCATCAGAGAGAACCCCCCAGCTATAAGGTCTGGTCTGAGACACTAAGGGCCGGCTGTGGATACAGAAACATTAGCATCATAGACAACCCCCAGCAATGAGATCTGGTCTGAGGCACTAAGGGCCGGATGTGGATACAGAAACATTAGCATCAGAGACAACCCCCAGCAATGAGGTCTGGTCTGAGGCACTAAGGGCCGGCTGTGGATACAGAAACATTAGCATCAGAGACAACCCCCCAGCTATAAGGTCTGGTCTGAGACACTAAGGGCCGGCTGTGGATACAAAAACATTAGCATCATAGACAACCCCCAGCAATGAGATCTGGTCTGAGGCACTAAGGGCCGGCTGCGGATACAAAAACATTTGCATCAGAGACAACCCTCAGCAATGAGATCTGGTCTGAGACACGAGTGACAGGCTGTGGATACAAAAACATTAGCATCATAGACAACCCCCAGCAATAAGGTCTGGTCTGAGGCACTAAGGGCTGGCTGTGGATACAAAAATGTCAGAGAAGAGTAATAATAGTATAAGTAGTGTAAATGTAGCAGTTATGGGTTACAAAGCTTTATGAGAATATGTTAACCCAGAGGGCACAAAGTGAAGAGAGGAGGACGAGAGAAGGGAAGAAGGGAAGAGGGCCAAGAGACGGGAAGAAGACGAGAGAAGGGAAGAGGGCGAGAGACGGGAAGAAGAAAAGAGGGCCGAGAGACGGGAAGAAGAAAAGAGGGCCGAGAGACGGGAAGAAGAAAAGAGGGTCGAGAGACAGGAAGAAGAAAAGAGAAGGGAAGAGGGCGAGAGACGGAAAGAAGGGAAGAGGGCCGAGAGACGGGAAGAAGACGAGAGACGGGGAAGAAGACGAGAGAAGG
Source organism: Leptodactylus fallax (assembly GCA_947044405.1). Taxonomy (NCBI): domain Eukaryota; kingdom Metazoa; phylum Chordata; class Amphibia; order Anura; family Leptodactylidae; genus Leptodactylus; species Leptodactylus fallax. Next base: position 287,645 of record CAMRHE010000783.1, on the reverse strand, counting down.
GAAGAGGGCGAGAGACGGGAAGAAGAAAAGAGGGCCAAGAGACGGGAAGAAGAAAAGAGGGCCGAGAGACGGGAAGAAGAAAAGAGGGCCGAGAGACGGGAAGAAGAAAAGAGGGCCGAGAGACGGGAAGAAGAAAAGAGGGTCGAGAGACAGGAAGAAGAAAAGAGAAGGGAAGAGGGCGAGAGACGGAAAGAAGGGAAGAGGGCCGAGAGACGGGAAGAAGACGAGAGAAGGGAAGAGGGCGAGAGACGGGAAGAAGAAAAGAGAGCCGAGAGACGAGAAGAAGAAAAGAGGGCCAAGAGACGGGAAGAAGGGAAGAGGGCCGAGAGACGGGAAGAAGACGAGAGAAGGGAAGAGGGCGAGAGACGGGAAGAAGAAAAGAGGGTCGAGAGACGGGAAGAAGAAAAGAGGGCAAGAGACGGTAAGAAGGGAAGAGGGCAAGAGGGCCGAGAGACGGGAAGAAGAAAAGAGGGCCGAGAAACGGGAAGAAGAAAAGAGGGCCGAGAGACGGGAAGAAGAAAAGAGGGCCGAGAGACGGGAAGAAGAAAAGAGGGCCGAGAGACGGGAAGAAGAAAAGAGGGCCGAGAGACGGGAAGAAGAAAAGAGGGCCGAGAGACGGGAAGAAGAAAAGAGGGCCGAGAGAGGGGAAGAAGAAGGGAAGAGGGCGAGAGAAGGGAAGAAGAAGGGAAGAGGGCGAGAGAAGGGAAGAAGAAGGGAAGAGGGCGAGAGAAGGGAAGAAGACGAGAGAAGGGAAGAGGGCTGAGAGAAGGGAAGAGGGCGAGAGACGGGAAGAAGAAAAGAGGGCCGAGAGACGGGAAGAAGAAAAGAGGGCCGAGAGACGGGAAGAAGAAAAGAGGGCCGAGAGACGGGAAGAAGAAAAGAGGGCCGAGAGACGGGAAGAAGAAAAGAGGGCCGAGAGACGGGAAGAAGGGAAGCGGGCGAGAGACGGGAAGAAGGGAAGCGGGCCGAGAGACGGGAAGAGGGCCGAGAGACGGGAAGAAGAAAAGAGGGCCGAGAGACGGGAAGAAGAAAAGAGGGCCGAGAGACGGGAAGAAGAAAAGAGGGCCGAGAGACGGGAAGAAGAAGGGAATAGGGCCGAGAGACGGGAAGAAGAAGGGAATAGGGCCGAGAGACGGGAAGAAGAAGGGAATAGGGCCGAGAGACGGGAAGAAGAAGGGAAGAGGGCCGAGTGACGGGAAGAAGAAGGGGAAGAGGGCCGAGAGACGGGAAGAAGAAGGGAAGAGGGCGAGAGAAGGGAAGAAGAAGGGAAGAGGGCGAGAGAAGGGAAGAAGAAGGGAAGAGGGCGAGAGAAGGGAAGAAGACGAGATAAGGGAAGAGGGCTGAGAGACGGGAAGAAGACGAGAGAAGGGAAGAGGGCGAGAGACGGGATGAAGACGAGAGAAGGGAAGAGGGCGAGAGACGGGATGAAGAAAAGAGGGCCGAGAGACGGGAAGAAGAAAAGAGGGCCGAGAGACGGGAAGAAGGGAAGCGGGCCGAGAGACGGGAAGAAGGGAAGCGGGCCGAGAGACGGGAAGAAGGGAAGCGGGCCGAGAGACGGGGAAGAGGGCCGAGAGACGGGAAGAGGGCCGAGAAACGGGAAGAAGACGAGAGACGGGAAGAAGACGAGAGACGGGAAGAAGACGAGAGACGGGAAGAAGACGAGAGACGGGAAGAAGACGAGAGACGGGAAGAAGACGAGAGACGGGAAGAAGACGAGAGACGGGAAGAAGAAAAGAGGGGCGAGAGACGGGAAGAGGGCGAGAGACGGGAAGAGGGCGAGAGACGGGAAGAGGGCGAGAGACGGGAAGAGGGCGAGAGACGGGAAGAGGGCGAGAGACGGGAAGAGGGCGAGAGACGGGAAGAGGGCGAGAGACGGGAAGAGGGCGAGAGACGGGAAGAGGGCGAGAGACGGGAAGAGGGCGAGAGACGGGAAGAAGAAAAGAGAAGGGAAGAGGGCGAGAGACGGGAAGAGGGCGAGAGACGGGAAGAAGAAAAGAGACGGGAAGAGGGCGAGAGACGGGAAGAGGGCGAGAGACGGGAAGAGGGCGAGAGACGGGGAAGAGGGCGAGAGACAGGAAGAGGGCGAGAGACGGGAAGAAGGGAAGAGGGCCGAGAGACCGGAAGAAGAAAAGAGGGCCGAGAGACAGGAAGAAGAAAATAGGTGCAGGAAGAGTAATAATAGTATAAGTAGTGTAAATGTAGCAGTTATGGGTTACAAAGCTTTATGAAAATATGTTAACCCAGAGGGCACAAAGTGAAGAGAGGAGGACGAGAGAAGGGAAGAAAGGAAGAGGGCCAGAGACGGAAGAAGATGAGAGAAGGGAAGAGGGCCGAGAGACGGGAAGAAGGGGAAGAGGGCCGAGAGACGGGAAGAAGGGAAGAGGGCCGAGAGACGGGAAGAGGGGAAGAGGGCCGAGAGACGGGAAGAAGGGAAGAGGGCCGAGAGACGGGAAGAAGGGGAAGAGGGCCGAGAGACGGGAAGAAGGGAAGAGGGCCGAGAGACGGGAAGAAGGGAAGAGAGACGGGAAGAGGGCGAGAGACGGGAAGAGGGCGAGAGACGGGAAGAGGGCGAGAGACGGGAAGAGGGCGAGAGACGGGAAGAGGGCGAGAGACGGGAGGAGGGCGAGAGACGGGAAGAGGGCGAGAGACGGGAAGAGGGCCGAGAGACGGGAAGAAGAAAAGAGGGCCGAGAGACGGGAAGAAGAAAAGAGGGCCGAGAGACGGGAAGAAGAAAAGAGGGCCGAGAGACGGGAAGAAGAAAAGAGGGCCGAGAGACGGGAAGAAGACGAGAGAAGGGAAGAGGGCGAGAGACGGGAAGAGGGCGAGAGACGGGAAGAAGAAAAGAGAAGAAGAGGGCGAGAGACGGGAAGAGGGCGAGAGACGGGAAGAGGGCGAGAGACGGGAAGAGGGCGAGAGACGGGAAGAGGGCGAGAGACGGGAAGAGGGCGAGAGACGGGAAGAGGGCGAGAGACGGGAAGAGGGCGAGAGACGGGAAGAGGGCGAGAGACGGGAAGAGGGCGAGAGACGGGAAGAGGGCGAGAGACGGGAAGAGGGCGAGAGACGGGAAGAGGGCGAGAGACGGGAAGAAGGGAAGAGGGCCGAGAGACCGGAAAAAGAAAAGAGGGCCGAGAGACAGGAAGAAGAAAATAGGTGCAGGAAGAGTAATAATAGTATAAGTAGTGTAAATGTAGCAGTTATGGGTTACAAAGCTTTATGAAAATATGTTAACCCAGAGGGCACAAAGTGAAGAGAGGAGGACGAGAGAAGGGAAGAAAGGAAGAGGACCAGAGACGGAAGAAGACGAGAGAAGGGAAGAGGGCCGAGAGACGGGAAGAAGGGAAGAGGGCCGAGAGAAGGGAAGAAGGGAAGAGGGCCGAGAGACGGGAAGAAGGGAAGAGGGCCGAGAGACGGGAAGAAGAAAAGAGGGCCGAGAGACGGGAAGAAGAAAAGAGGGCCGAGAGACGGGAAGAAGAAGGGAAGAGGGCGAGAGAAGGGAAGAAGACGAGAGAAGGGAAGAGGGCGAGAGAGAGGAAGAAGAAAAGAGGGCCGAGAGACGGGAAGAAGAAAAGAGGGCAAAAGACGGGAAGAAGGGAAGAGGGCCGAGAAACAGGAAGAAGGGAAGAGGGCCGAGAAACAGGAAGAAGGGAAGAGGGCCGAGAGACAGGAAGAAGGGAAGAGGGCCGAGAGACGGGAAGAAGAAGAGAGAAGGGAAGAGGGCCGAGAGACGGGAAGAAGAAAAGAGGGCCGAGAGACGGGAAGAAGAAAAGAGGGCCGAGAGACGGGAAGAAGAAAAGAGGGCCGAGAGACGGGAAGAAGAAAAGAGGGCCGAGAGACGGGAAGAAGAAAAGAGGGCCGAGAGCCGGGAAGAAGAAAAGAGGGCCGAGAGACGGGAAGAAGAAAAGAGGGCCGAGAGACGGGAAGAAGAAAAGAGGGCCGAGAGACGGGAAGAAGAAAAGAGGGCCGAGAGACGGGAAGAAGAAAAGAGGGCCGAGAGACGGGAAGAAGAAAAGAGGGCCGAGAGACGGGAAGAAGAAAAGAGGGCCGAGAGACGGGAAGAAGAAAAGAGGGCCGAGAGACGGGAAGAAGAAAAGAGGGCCGAGAGACGGGAAGAAGAAAAGAGGGCCGAGAGACGGGAAGAGGGCCGAGAGACGGGAAGAGGGCCGAGAGACGGGAAGAGGGCCGAGAGACGGGAAGAGGGCCGAGAGACGGGAAGAAGACGAGAGAAGGGAAGAGGGCGAGAGACGGGAGGAAGAGATGAGGGCGAGAGAAGGGAAGAAGGGAAGAGGGCCGAGAGAAAGGAAGAAGAAAAGAGGGCCGAGAGACGGGAAGACGAAAAGAAGGCCGCGAGACGGGAAGAGGGCGAGAGACGGGAAGAAGAAAAGAGGGCCGAGAGACGGGAAGACGAAAAGAAGGCCGCGAGACGGGAAGAGGGCCGAGAGACGGGAAGAGGGCCGAGAGACGGGAAGAGGGCCGAGAGACGGGAAGAGGGCCGAGAGACGGGAAAAGGACGAGAGACGGGAAGACGGGAAGAGGGCGAGAGACGGGAAGAGGGCGAGAGACGGGAAGAGGGCGAGAGACGGGAAGAGGGCGAGAGACGGGAAGAGGGCGAGAGACGGGAAGAGGGCGAGAGACGGGAAGAGGGCGAGAGACGGGAAGAGGGCGAGAGACGGGAAGAGGGCGAGAGACGGGAAGAAGGGAAGAGGGCGAGAGACGGGAAGAAGGGAAGAGGGCGAGAGACGGGAAGAAGGGAAGAGGGCGAGAGACGGGAAGAGGGCCGAGAGACGGGAAGAAGGGGAAGAGGGCCGAGAGACGGGAAGAAGGGAAGAGGGCCGAGAGACGGGAAGAAGGGAAGAGGGCCGAGAGACGGGAAGAAGGGGAAGAGGGCCGAGAGACGGGAAGAGAGACGGGGAAGAGGGCGAGAGACGGGAAGAGGGCGAGAGACGGGAAGAGGGCGAGAGACGGGAAGAGGGAGAGAGACGGGAAGAGGGAGAGAGACGGGAAGAGGGCGAGAGACGGGAAGAGGGCGAGAGACGGGAAGAGGGCGAGAGACGGGAAGAGGGCGAGAGACGGGAAGAGGGCGAGAGACGGGGAAGAGGGCCGAGAGACGGGAAGAAGAAAAGAGGGCCGAGAGACGGGAAGAAGAAAAGAGGGCCGAGAGACGGGAAGAAGAAAAGAGGGCAGAGAGACGGGAAGAAGAAGGGAAGAGGGCGAGAGAAGGGAAGAAGACGAGAGAAGGGAAGAGGGCTGAGAGACGGGAAGAAGACGAGAGAACGGAAGAGGGCGAGAGAGAGGAAGAAGAAAAGAGGGCCGAGAGACGGGGAAGAAGAAAAGAGGGCAAAAGACGGGAAGAAGGTAAGAGGGCCGAGAGACGGGAAGAAGGGAAGAGGGCCGAGAGACGGGAAGAAGGGAAGAGGGCCGAGAGACGGGAAGAGGGCGAGAGACGGGAAGAGGGCGAGAGACGGGAAGAGGGCGAGAGACGGGAAGAGGGCGAGAGACGGGAAGAGGGCGAGAGACGGGAAGAGGGCGAGAGACGGGAAGAGGGCGAGAGACGGGAAGAGGGCGAGAGACGGGAAGAAGAAAAGAGGGCCGAGAGACGGGAAGAAGAAAAGAGGGCCGAGAGACGGGAAGAAGAAAAGAGGGCCGAGAGACGGGAAGAAGAAGGGAAGAGGGCGAGAGAAGGGAAGAAGACGAGAGAAGGGAAGAGGGCGAGAGACGGGAAGAGGGCGAGAGACGGGAAGAGGGCGAGAGACGGGGAAGAAGAAAAGAGAAGGGAAGAGGGCGAGAGACGGGAAGAGGGCGAGAGACGGGAAGAGGGCGAGAGACGGGAAGAGGGCGAGAGACGGGAAGAGGGCGAGAGACGGGAAGAGGGCGAGAGACGGGAAGAGGGCGAGAGACGGGAAGAGGGCGAGAGACGGGAAGAGGGCGAGAGACGGGAAGAGGGCGAGAGACGGGAAGAAGGGAAGAGGGCCGAGAGACCAGAAGAAGAAAAGAGGGCCGAGAGACAGGAAGAAGGAAATAGGTGCAGGAAGAGTAATAATAGTATAAGTAGTGTAAATGTAGCAGTTATGGGTTACAAAGCTTTATGAAAATATGTTAACCCAGAGGGCACAAAGTGAAGAGAGGAGGACGAGAGAAGGGAAGAAAGGAAGAGGGCCAGAGACGGAAGAAGACGAGAGAAGGGAAGAGGGCCGAGAGACGGGAAGAAGGGAAGAGGGCCGAGAGACGGGAAGAAGGGAAGAGGGCCGAGAGACGGGAAGAAGGGAAGAGGGCCGAGAGACGGGAAGAGGGGAGAAGGGCCGAGAGACGGGAAGAAGGGAAGAGGGCCGAGAGACGGGAAGAAGGGAAGAGGGCCGAGAGACGGGAAGAAGGGAAGAGGGCCGAGAGACGGGAAGAAGGGAAGAGGGCCGAGAGACGGGAAGAAGGGAAGAGGGCCGAGAGACAGGAAGAAGGGAAGAGAGACGGGAAGAGGGCGAGAGACGGGAAGAGGGCGAGAGACGGGAAGAGGGCGAGAGACGGGAAGAGGGCGAGAGACGGGGAAGAGGGCGAGAGACGGGAAGAGGGCGAGAGACGGGAAGAGGGCGAGAGACGGGAAGAGGACGAGAGACGGGAGGAGGGCGAGAGACGGGAAGAGGGCGAGAGACGGGAAGAGGGCGAGAGACGGGAAGAGGGCCGAGAGACGGGGAAGAAGAAAAGAGGGCCGAGAGACGGGAAGAAGAAAAGAGGGCCGAGAGACGGGAAGAAGAAAAGAGGGCCGAGAGACGGGAAGAAGAAAAGAGGGCCGAGAGACGGGAAGAAGAAAAGAGGGCCGAGAGACGGGAAGAAGAAAAGAGGGCCGAGAGACGGGAAGAAGAAAAGAGGGCCGAGAGACGGGAAGAGGGCCGAGAGACGGGGAAGAGGGCCGAGAGACGGGAAGAGGGCCGAGAGACGGGAAGAGGGCCGAGAGACGGGGAAGAGGGCCGAGAGACGGGAAGAGGGCCGAGAGACGGGAAGAGGGCCGAGAGACGGGAAGAAGACGAGAGAAGGGAAGAGGGCGAGAGACGGGAGGAAGGGATGAGGGCGAGAGAAGGGAAGAAGGGATGAGGGCGAGAGAAGGGAAGAAGGGAAGAGGGCCGAGAGAAAGGAAGAAGAAAAGAGGGCCGAGAGAAAGGAAGAAGAAAAGAGGGCCGAGAGACGGGAAGACGAAAAGAAGGCCGCGAGACGGGAATAGGGCGAGAGACGGGAAGAAGAAAAGAGGGCCGAGAGACGGGAAGACGAAAACAAGGCCGCGAGACGGGAAGAGGGCGAGAGACGGGGAAGAAGAAAAGAGGGCCGAGAGACGGGAAAAAGAAAAGAGGGCCGAGAGAAAGGAAGAAGAAAAGAGGGCCGAGAGACGGGAAGACGAAAAGAAGGCCGCGAGAAGGGAAGAGGGCGAGAGACGGGAAGAAGAAAAGAGGGCGAGAGACGGGAAGAAGAAAAGAGGGCCGAGAGACGGGAAGACGAAAAGAGGGCCGAGAGACGGGAAGAAGAAAAGAGGGCCGAGAGACGGGAAGACGAAAAGAGGGCCGAGAGACGGGAAGACGAAAAGAGGGCCGAGAGACGGGAAGACGAAAAGAGGGCCGAGAGACGGGAAGAAGAAAAGAGGGCCGAGAGACGGGAAGAAGAAAAGAGGGCCGAGAGACGGGAAGAAGAAAAGAGGGCCGAGAGACGGGAAGAAGAAAAGAGGGCCGAGAGACGGGAAGAAGAAAAGAGGGCCGAGAGAGCGGGAAGAGGGCGAGAGACGGGAAGAGGGCGAGAGACGGGAAGAGGGCGAGAGACGGGAAGAGGGGAAGAGGGCGAGAGACGGGAAGAAGGGAAGAGGGCGAGAGACGGGAAGAAGACGAGAGAAGGGAAGAGGGCGAGAGACGGGAAGAAGAAAAGAGGGCCGAGAGACGGGAAGAGGACGAGAGACGGGAAGAAGGGAAGAGGGCGAGAGACGGGAAGAAGGGAAGAGGGCCAAGAGACGGGAAGAAGACGAGAGAAGGGAAGAGGGCGAGAGACGGGAAGAAGAAAAGAGAATGGAAGAGGGCGAGAGACGGGAAGAAGAGCTACCATATCTCTACTTATCAGATAGTCATACCCCCCCAAATACACTACTAATATTATCTACCATATCTCTGCTTATCAGACAGTCATACCCCCCAAATACACTAATAATATTATCTACCATATCTCTACTTATCAGATAGTCATACCCCCCAAATACACTAATAATATTATCTACCATATCTCTACTTATCAGATAGTCATACCCCCCAAATACACTAATAATATTATCTACCATATCTCTGCTTATCAGACAGATAGTCATACCCCCCAAATACACTAATAATATTATCTACCATATCTCTGCTTATCAGATAGTCATACCCCCAAATACACTAATAATATTATCTACCATATCTCTACTTATCAGATAGTCATACCCCCCAAATACACTACTAATATTATCTACCATATCTCTACTTATCAGATAGTCATACCCCCCAAATACACTAATAATATTATCTACCATATCTCTACTTATCAGATAGTCATACCCCCCAAATACACTAATAATATTATCTACCATATCTCTACTTATCAGACAGTCATACCCTCCAAATACACTAATAATATTATCTACCATATCTCTACTTATCAGATGGTCATACCCTCCAAATACACTAATAATATTATCTACCATATCTCTACTTATCAGATAGTCATACCCCCAAATACACTAATAATATTATCTACCATATCTCTGCTTATCAGACAGTCATACCATCCAAATACACTAATAATATTATCTACCATATCTCTACTTATCAGATAGTCATACCCCCCAAATACACTAATAATATTATCTACCATATCTCTACTTATCAGACAGTCATACCCTCCAAATACACTAATAATATTATCTACCATATCTCTACTTATCAGATGGTCATACCCTCCAAATACACTAATAATATTATCTACCATATCTCTACTTATCAGATAGTCATACCCCCAAATACACTAATAATATTATCTACCATATCTCTGCTTATCAGACAGTCATACCATCCAAATACACTAATAATATTATCTACCATATCTCTACTTATCAGATAGTCATACCCCCCAAATACACTAATAATATTATCTACCATATCTCTACTTATCAGATAGTCATACACCCCAAATACAGTAATAATATTATCGTATCTCTGCTTATCAGACAAATAGTCATACCCTCCAAATACACTAATAATATTATCTACCATATCTCTACTTATCAGATAGTCATACCCCCCAAATACACTAATATTATCCACCATATCTCTACTTATCAGACAGATAGTCATACCCCCCAAATACACTAATAATATTATCTACCATATCTGTACTTATCAGATGGTCATACCCCCCAAATACACTAATAATATTATCTACCATATCTCTGCTTATCAGATAGTCATAACCCCCAAATAGACTAATAATATTATCTACCATATCTCTTCTTATCAGACAGTCATACCCTCCAAATACACTAATAATATTATCTACCATATCTCTACTTATCAGATAGTCATACCCCCCAAATACACTAATAATATTATCTACCATATCTCTACTTATCAGATGGTCATACCCTCCAAATACACTAATAATATTATCTACCATATCTCTACTTATCAGATAGTCATACCCCCCAATACACTAATAATATTATCTACCATATCTCTGCTTATCAGACAGATAGTCATACCCCCAAATACACTAATAATATTATCTACCATATCTCTGCTTATCAGATAGTCATACAGCCCAAATACACTAATAATATTATCTACCATATCTCTACTTATCAGATAGTCATACCCCCCAAATACACTAATAATATTATCTACCATATCTCTGCTTATCAGACAGATAGTCATACCCCCAAATACACTAATAATATTATCTACCATATCTCTACTTATCAGATGGTCATGCCCCCCAAATACACTAATAATATTATCTACCATATCTCTACTTATCAGATAGTCATACCCCCCAAATACACTAATAATATTATCTACCATATCTCTGCTTATCAGATAGTCATACCCCCCAAATACACTAATAATATTATCTACCATATCTCTACTTATCAGATAGTCATACCCTCCAAATACACTAATAATATTATCTACCATATCTCTGCTTATCAGAAAGTCATACCCCCCAAATACACTAATAATATTATCTACCATACCTCTACTTATCAGATAGTCATACCCCCCAAATACACTAATAATATTATCTACCATATCTCTACTTATCAGTCATACCCCCCAAATACACTAATAATATTATCTACCATATCTCTACTTATCAGACAGTCATACCCCCCAAATACACTAATAATATTATCTACCATATCTCTGCTTATCAGACAGATAGTCATACCCTCCAAATACACTAATAATATTATCTACCATATCTCTGCTTATCAGACAGATAGTCATACCCTCCAAATACACTAATAATATTATCTACCATATCTCTACTTATCAGACAGATAGTCATACCCTCCAAATACACTAATAATATTATCTACCATATCTCTACTTATCAGAAAGTCATACCCCCCAAATACACTAATAATATTATCTACCATATCTCTACTTATCAGACAGATAGTCATACCCTCCAAATACACTAATAATATTATCTACCATATCTCTACTTATCAGAAAGTCATACCCCCCAAATACACTAATAATATTATCTACCATATCTCTGCTTATCAGATAGTCATACCATCCAAATACACTAATAATATTATCTACCATATCTCTACTTATCAGAAAGTCATACCCCCCAAATACACTAATAATATTATCTACCATATCTCTACTTATCAGATGGTCATACCCTCCAAATACACTAATAATATTATCTACCATATCTCTACTTATCAGATAGTCATACACCCCAAATACACTAATAATATTATCTACCATACCTCTACTTATCAGATAGTCATACCCCCAAATACACTAATAATATTATCTACCATATCTCTACTTATCAGATAGTCATACCCTCCAAATACACTAATAATATTATCTACCATATCTCTACTTATCAGATAGTCATACCCCCCAAATACACTAATAATATTATCTACCATATCTCTACTTATCAGATAGTCATACCCCCAAATACACTAATAATATTATCTACCATATCTCTACTTATCAGATAGTCATACCCTCCAAATACACTAATAATATTATCTACCATATCTCTACTTATCAGATAGTCATACCCCCCAAATACACTAATAATATTATCTACCATATCTCTACTTATCAGATAGTCATACCCCCCAAATACACTAATAATATTATCTACCATATCTCTGCTTATCAGACAGATAGTCATACCCCCCAAATACACTAATAATATTATCTACCATATCTCTGCTTATCAGATAGTCATACCCCCAAATACACTAATAATATTATCTACCATATCTCTACTTATCAGATAGTCATACCCCCCAAATACACTACTAATATTATCTACCATATCTCTACTTATCAGATAGTCATACCCCCCAAATACACTAATAATATTATCTACCATATCTCTGCTTATCAGACAGTCATACCCTCCAAATACACTAATAATATTATCTACCATATCTCTACTTATCAGATAGTCATACCCCCCAAATACACTAATAATATTATCTACCATATCTCTACTTATCAGACAGATAGTCATACCCTCCAAATACACTAATAATATTATCTACCATATCTCTACTTATCAGATGGTCATACCCTCCAAATACACTAATAATATTATCTACCATATCTCTACTTATCAGATAGTCATACCCCCCAATACACTAATAATATTATCTACCATATCTCTGCTTATCAGATAGTCATACCCTCCAAATACACTAATAATATTATCTACCATATCTCTGCTTATCAGACAGATAGTCATACCCCCAAATACACTAATAATATTATCTACCATATCTCTACTTATCAGATGGTCATGCCCCCCAAATACACTAATAATATTATCTACCATATCTCTGCTTAACAGATAGTCATACCCCCCAAATACACTAATAATATTATCTACCATATCTCTACTTATCAGATAGTCATACACCCCAAATACAGTAATAATATTATCTACCATATCTCTGCTTATCAGATAGTCATACCCCCCAAATACACTAATAATATTATCTACCATATCTCTACTTATCAGATAGTCATACCATCCAAATACACTAATAATATTATCTACCATATCTCTACTTATCAGACAGTCATACCCCCCAAATACACTAATAATATTATCTACCATATCTCTGCTTATCAGACAGATAGTCATACCCCCCAAATACACTAATAATATTATCTACCATATCTCTGCTTATCAGATAGTCATACCCCCAAATACACTAATAATATTATCTACCATATCTCTACTTATCAGATAGTCATACCCCCCAAATACACTAATAATATTATCTACCATATCTCTGCTTATCAGACAGTCATACCCTCCAAATACACTAATAATATTATCTACCATATCTCTACTTATCAGATAGTCATACCCCCCAATACACTAATAATATTATCTACCATATCTCTGCTTATCAGATAGTCATACCCTCCAAATACACTAATAATATTATCTACCATATCTCTGCTTATCAGACAGATAGTCATACCCCCAAATACACTAATAATATTATCTACCATATCTCTACTTATCAGATGGTCATACCCCCCAAATACACTAATAATATTATCTACCATATCTCTGCTTAACAGATAGTCATACCCCCCAAATACACTAATAATATTATCTACCATATCTCTACTTATCAGATAGTCATACACCCCAAATACAGTAAAAATATTATCTACCATATCTCTGCTTATCAGATAGTCATACCCCCCAAATACACTAATAATATTATCTACCATATCTCTACTTATCAGATAGTCATACCATCCAAATACACTAATAATATTATCTACCATATCTCTACTTATCAGACAGTCATACCCCCCAAATACACTAATAATATTATCTACCATATCTCTGCTTATCAGACAGATAGTCATACCATCCAAATACACTAATAATATTATCTACCATATCTCTACTTATCAGATAGTCATACCCTCCAAATACACTAATAATATTATCTACCATATCTCTGCTTATCAGAAAGTCATACCCCCCAAATACACTAATAATATTATCTACCATACCTCTACTTATCAGATAGTCATACCCCCAAATACACTAATAATATTATCTACCATATCTCTACTTATCAGATAGTCATACCCCCCAAATACACTAATAATATTATCTACCATATCTCTACTTATCAGATAGTCATACCCCCCAAATACACTAATAATATTATCTACCATATCTCTGCTTATCAGATAGTCATACCCCCAAATACACTAATAATATTATCTACCATATCTCTACTTATCAGATAGTCATACCCCCCAAATACACTACTAATATTATCTACCATATCTCTACTTATCAGATAGTCATACCCCCCAAATACACTAATAATATTATCTACCATATCTCTGCTTATCAGACAGTCATACCCCCAAATACACTAATAATATTATCTACCATATCTCTACTTATCAGATAGTCATACCCCCCAAATACACTAATAATATTATCTACCATATCTCTACTTATCAGATAGTCATACCCCCCAAATACACTAATATTATCCACCATATCTCTACTTATCAGACAGATAGTCATACCCCCCAAATACACTAATAATATTATCTACCATATCTGTACTTATCAGATGGTCATACCCCCCAAATACACTAATAATATTATCTACCATATCTCTGCTTATCAGATAGTCATAACCCCCAAATAGACTAATAATATTATCTACCATATCTCTTCTTATCAGACAGTCATACCCTCCAAATACACTAATAATATTATCTACCATATCTCTACTTATCAGATAGTCATACCCCCAAATACACTAATAATATTATCTACCATATCTCTACTTATCAGATGGTCATACCCTCCAAATACACTAATAATATTATCTACCATATCTCTACTTATCAGATAGTCATACCCCCCAATACACTAATAATATTATCTACCATATCTCTGCTTATCAGACAGATAGTCATACCCCCAAATACACTAATAATATTATCTACCATATCTCTGCTTATCAGATAGTCATACAGCCCAAATACACTAATAATATTATCTACCATATCTCTACTTATCAGATAGTCATACCCCCCAAATACACTAATAATATTATCTACCATATCTCTGCTTATCAGACAGATAGTCATACCCCCAAATACACTAATAATATTATCTACCATATCTCTACTTATCAGATGGTCATGCCCCCCAAATACACTAATAATATTATCTACCATATCTCTACTTATCAGATAGTCATACCCCCCAAATACACTAATAATATTATCTACCATATCTCTGCTTATCAGATAGTCATACCCCCAAATACACTAATAATATTATCTACCATATCTCTACTTATCAGATAGTCATACCCTCCAAATACACTAATAATATTATCTACCATATCTCTGCTTATCAGAAAGTCATACCCCCCAAATACACTAATAATATTATCTACCATACCTCTACTTATCAGATAGTCATACCCCCCAAATACACTAATAATATTATCTACCATATCTCTACTTATCAGTCATACCCCCCAAATACACTAATAATATTATCTACCATATCTCTACTTATCAGACAGTCATACCCCCCAAATACACTAATAATATTATCTACCATATCTCTGCTTATCAGACAGATAGTCATACCCTCCAAATACACTAATAATATTATCTACCATATCTCTGCTTATCAGACAGATAGTCATACCCTCCAAATACACTAATAATATTATCTACCATATCTCTACTTATCAGACAGATAGTCATACCCTCCAAATACACTAATAATATTATCTACCATATCTCTACTTATCAGAAAGTCATACCCCCCAAATACACTAATAATATTATCTACCATATCTCTACTTATCAGACAGATAGTCATACCCTCCAAATACACTAATAATATTATCTACCATATCTCTACTTATCAGAAAGTCATACCCCCAAATACACTAATAATATTATCTACCATATCTCTGCTTATCAGATAGTCATACCATCCAAATACACTAATAATATTATCTACCATATCTCTACTTATCAGAAAGTCATACCCCCCAAATACACTAATAATATTATCTACCATATCTCTACTTATCAGATGGTCATACCCTCCAAATACACTAATAATATTATCTACCATATCTCTACTTATCAGATAGTCATACACCCCAAATACACTAATAATATTATCTACCATACCTCTACTTATCAGATAGTCATACCCCCAAATACACTAATAATATTATCTACCATATCTCTACTTATCAGATAGTCATACCCTCCAAATACACTAATAATATTATCTACCATATCTCTACTTATCAGATAGTCATACCCCCCAAATACACTAATAATATTATCTACCATATCTCTACTTATCAGATAGTCATACCCCCAAATACACTAATAATATTATCTACCATATCTCTACTTATCAGATAGTCATACCCTCCAAATACACTAATAATATTATCTACCATATCTCTACTTATCAGATAGTCATACCCCCAAATACACTAATAATATTATCTACCATATCTCTACTTATCAGATAGTCATACCCCCAAATACACTAATAATATTATCTACCATATCTCTGCTTATCAGACAGATAGTCATACCCCCAAATACACTAATAATATTATCTACCATATCTCTGCTTATCAGATAGTCATACCCCCAAATACACTAATAATATTATCTACCATATCTCTACTTATCAGATAGTCATACCCCCCAAATACACTACTAATATTATCTACCATATCTCTACTTATCAGATAGTCATACCCCCAAATACACTAATAATATTATCTACCATATCTCTGCTTATCAGACAGTCATACCCTCCAAATACACTAATAATATTATCTACCATATCTCTACTTATCAGATAGTCATACCCCCCAAATACACTAATAATATTATCTACCATATCTCTACTTATCAGACAGATAGTCATACCCTCCAAATACACTAATAATATTATCTACCATATCTCTACTTATCAGATGGTCATACCCTCCAAATACACTAATAATATTATCTACCATATCTCTACTTATCAGATAGTCATACCCCCAATACACTAATAATATTATCTACCATATCTCTGCTTATCAGATAGTCATACCCTCCAAATACACTAATAATATTATCTACCATATCTCTGCTTATCAGACAGATAGTCATACCCCCAAATACACTAATAATATTATCTACCATATCTCTACTTATCAGATGGTCATGCCCCCAAATACACTAATAATATTATCTACCATATCTCTGCTTAACAGATAGTCATACCCCCCAAATACACTAATAATATTATCTACCATATCTCTACTTATCAGATAGTCATACACCCCAAATACAGTAATAATATTATCTACCATATCTCTGCTTATCAGATAGTCATACCCCCAAATACACTAATAATATTATCTACCATATCTCTACTTATCAGATAGTCATACCATCCAAATACACTAATAATATTATCTACCATATCTCTACTTATCAGACAGTCATACCCCCCAAATACACTAATAATATTATCTACCATATCTCTGCTTATCAGACAGATAGTCATACCCCCCAAATACACTAATAATATTATCTACCATATCTCTGCTTATCAGATAGTCATACCCCCAAATACACTAATAATATTATCTACCATATCTCTACTTATCAGATAGTCATACCCCCCAAATACACTAATAATATTATCTACCATATCTCTGCTTATCAGACAGTCATACCCTCCAAATACACTAATAATATTATCTACCATATCTCTACTTATCAGATAGTCATACCCCCCAATACACTAATAATATTATCTACCATATCTCTGCTTATCAGATAGTCATACCCTCCAAATACACTAATAATATTATCTACCATATCTCTGCTTATCAGACAGATAGTCATACCCCCAAATACACTAATAATATTATCTACCATATCTCTACTTATCAGATGGTCATACCCCCCAAATACACTAATAATATTATCTACCATATCTCTGCTTAACAGATAGTCATACCCCCCAAATACACTAATAATATTATCTACCATATCTCTACTTATCAGATAGTCATACCATCCAAATACACTAATAATATTATCTACCATATCTCTACTTATCAGACAGTCATACCCCCCAAATACACTAATAATATTATCTACCATATCTCTGCTTATCAGACAGATAGTCATACCATCCAAATACACTAATAATATTATCTACCATATCTCTACTTATCAGATAGTCATACCCTCCAAATACACTAATAATATTATCTACCATATCTCTGCTTATCAGAAAGTCATACCCCCCAAATACACTAATAATATTATCTACCATACCTCTACTTATCAGATAGTCATACCCCCAAATACACTAATAATATTATCTACCATATCTCTACTTATCAGATAGTCATACCCCCAAATACACTAATAATATTATCTACCATATCTCTACTTATCAGATAGTCATACCCCCAAATACACTAATAATATTATCTACCATATCTCTGCTTATCAGATAGTCATACCCCCAAATACACTAATAATATTATCTACCATATCTCTACTTATCAGATAGTCATACCCCCCAAATACACTACTAATATTATCTACCATATCTCTACTTATCAGATAGTCATACCCCCCAAATACACTAATAATATTATCTACCATATCTCTGCTTATCAGACAGTCATACCCCCCAAATACACTAATAATATTATCTACCATATCTCTACTTATCAGATAGTCATACCCCCCAAATACACTAATAATATTATCTACCATATCTCTACTTATCAGATAGTCATACCCCCCAAATACACTAATAATATTATCTACCATATCTCTGCTTATCAGATAGTCATACCCCCCAAATACACTAATAATATTATCTACCATATCTCTGCTTATCAGACAGTCATACCCTCCAAATACACTAATAATATTATCTACCATATCTCTACTTATCAGATGGTCATACCCCCCAAATACACTAATAATATTATCTACCATATCTCTACTTATCAGATGGTCATACCCCCCAAATACACTAATAATATTATCTACCATATCTCTACTTATCAGATAGTCATACCCTCCAAATACACTAATAATATTATCTACCATATCTCTACTTATCAGATAGTCATACCCCCAAATACACTAATAATATTATCTACCATATCTCTACTTATCAGATAGTCATACACCCCAAATACACTAATAATATTATCTACCATACCTCTACTTATCAGATAGTCATACCCCCAAATACACTAATAATATTATCTACCATATCTCTACTTATCAGATAGTCATACCCTCCAAATACACTAATAATATTATCTACCATATCTCTACTTATCAGATAGTCATACCCCCAAATACACTAATAATATTATCTACCATATCTCTACTTATCAGATAGTCATACCCCCAAATACACTAATAATATTATCTACCATATCTCTACTTATCAGATAGTCATACCCTCCAAATACACTAATAATATTATCTACCATATCTCTACTTATCAGATAGTCATACCCCCCAAATACACTAATAATATTATCTACCATATCTCTACTTATCAGATAGTCATACCCCCAAATACACTAATAATATTATCTACCATATCTCTGCTTATCAGACAGATAGTCATACCCCCCAAATACACTAATAATATTATCTACCATATCTCTGCTTATCAGATAGTCATACCCCCAAATACACTAATAATATTATCTACCATATCTCTACTTATCAGATAGTCATACCCCCAAATACACTACTAATATTATCTACCATATCTCTACTTATCAGATAGTCATACCCCCCAAATACACTAATAATATTATCTACCATATCTCTGCTTATCAGACAGTCATACCCTCCAAATACACTAATAATATTATCTACCATATCTCTACTTATCAGATAGTCATACCCCCAAATACACTAATAATATTATCTACCATATCTCTACTTATCAGACAGATAGTCATACCCTCCAAATACACTAATAATATTATCTACCATATCTCTACTTATCAGATGGTCATACCCTCCAAATACACTAATAATATTATCTACCATATCTCTACTTATCAGATAGTCATACCCCCCAATACACTAATAATATTATCTACCATATCTCTGCTTATCAGATAGTCATACCCTCCAAATACACTAATAATATTATCTACCATATCTCTGCTTATCAGACAGATAGTCATACCCCCAAATACACTAATAATATTATCTACCATATCTCTACTTATCAGATGGTCATGCCCCCAAATACACTAATAATATTATCTACCATATCTCTGCTTAACAGATAGTCATACCCCCCAAATACACTAATAATATTATCTACCATATCTCTACTTATCAGATAGTCATACACCCCAAATACAGTAATAATATTATCTACCATATCTCTGCTTATCAGATAGTCATACCCCCCAAATACACTAATAATATTATCTACCATATCTCTACTTATCAGATAGTCATACCATCCAAATACACTAATAATATTATCTACCATATCTCTACTTATCAGACAGTCATACCCCCCAAATACACTAATAATATTATCTACCATATCTCTGCTTATCAGACAGATAGTCATACCCCCCAAATACACTAATAATATTATCTACCATATCTCTGCTTATCAGATAGTCATACCCCCAAATACACTAATAATATTATCTACCATATCTCTACTTATCAGATAGTCATACCCCCAAATACACTAATAATATTATCTACCATATCTCTGCTTATCAGACAGTCATACCCTCCAAATACACTAATAATATTATCTACCATATCTCTACTTATCAGATAGTCATACCCCCCAATACACTAATAATATTATCTACCATATCTCTGCTTATCAGATAGTCATACCCTCCAAATACACTAATAATATTATCTACCATATCTCTGCTTATCAGACAGATAGTCATACCCCCAAATACACTAATAATATTATCTACCATATCTCTACTTATCAGATGGTCATACCCCCAAATACACTAATAATATTATCTACCATATCTCTGCTTAACAGATAGTCATACCCCCCAAATACACTAATAATATTATCTACCATATCTCTACTTATCAGATAGTCATACCATCCAAATACACTAATAATATTATCTACCATATCTCTACTTATCAGACAGTCATACCCCCAAATACACTAATAATATTATCTACCATATCTCTGCTTATCAGACAGATAGTCATACCATCCAAATACACTAATAATATTATCTACCATATCTCTACTTATCAGATAGTCATACCCTCCAAATACACTAATAATATTATCTACCATATCTCTGCTTATCAGAAAGTCATACCCCCCAAATACACTAATAATATTATCTACCATACCTCTACTTATCAGATAGTCATACCCCCAAATACACTAATAATATTATCTACCATATCTCTACTTATCAGATAGTCATACCCCCCAAATACACTAATAATATTATCTACCATATCTCTACTTATCAGATAGTCATACCCCCAAATACACTAATAATATTATCTACCATATCTCTGCTTATCAGATAGTCATACCCCCAAATACACTAATAATATTATCTACCATATCTCTACTTATCAGATAGTCATACCCCCCAAATACACTACTAATATTATCTACCATATCTCTACTTATCAGATAGTCATACCCCCCAAATACACTAATAATATTATCTACCATATCTCTGCTTATCAGACAGTCATACCCCCCAAATACACTAATAATATTATCTACCATATCTCTACTTATCAGATAGTCATACCCCCCAAATACACTAATAATATTATCTACCATATCTCTACTTATCAGATAGTCATACCCCCCAAATACACTAATAATATTATCTACCATATCTCTGCTTATCAGATAGTCATACCCCCCAAATACACTAATAATATTATCTACCATATCTCTGCTTATCAGACAGTCATACCCTCCAAATACACTAATAATATTATCTACCATATCTCTACTTATCAGATAGTCATACCCCCCAAATACACTAATAATATTATCTACCATATCTCTACTTATCAGATGGTCATACCCCCCAAATACACTAATAATATTATCTACCATATCTCTACTTATCAGATAGTCATACCCTCCAAATACACTAATAATATTATCTACCATATCTCTACTTATCAGATAGTCATACCCCCCAAATACACTAATAATATTATCTACCATATCTCTACTTATCAGATGGTCATACCCTACAAATACACTAATAATATTATCTACCATATCTCTACTTATCAGATAGTCATACCCTCCAAATACACTAATAATATTATCTACCATATCTCTACTTATCAGATAGTCATACCCCCCAAATACACTAATAATATTATCTACCATATCTCTGCTTATCAGATAGTCATACCCCCCAAATACACTAATAATATTATCTACCATATCTCTACTTATCAGATAGTCATACCATCCAAATACACTAATAATATTATCTACCATATCTCTACTTATCAGATAGTCATACCCTCCAAATACACTAATAATATTATCTACCATATCTCTGCTTATCAGACAGATAGTCATACCCTCCAAATACACTAATAATATTATCTACCATATCTCTACTTATCAGATAGTCATACCCCCAAATACACTAATAATATTATCTACCATATCTCTACTTATCAGATGGTCATGCCCCCCAAATACACTAATAATATTATCTACCATATCTCTGCTTATCAGATAGTCATACACCCGAAATACACTAATAATATTATCTACCATATCTCTGCTTATCAGATAGTCATACCCTCCAAATACACTAATAATATTATCTACCATATCTCTACTTATCAGATAGTCATACCCCCCAAATACACTAATAATATTATCTACCATATCTCTGCTTATCAGATAGTCATACCCCCCAAATACACTAATAATATTATCTACCATATCTCTACTTATCAGATAGTCATACCCCCCAAATACACTAATAATATTATCTACCATATCTCTGCTTATCAGATAGTCATACCCCCCAAATACACTAATAATATTATCTACCATATCTCTACTTATCAGATAGTCATACCCCCCAAATACACTAATAATATTATCTACCATATCTCTACTTATCAGATAGTCATACCCCCCAAATACACTAATAATATTATCTACCATATCTCTACTTATCAGATAGTCATACCATCCAAATACACTAATAATATTATCTACCATATCTCTACTTATCAGACAGATAGTCATACCCCCCAAATACACTAATAATATTATCTACCATATCTCTACTTATCAGACAGTCATACCCCCCAAATACACTAATAATATTATCTACCATATCTCTGCTTATCAGACAGATAGTCATACCATCCAAATACACTAATAATATTACCTACCATATCTCTACTTATCAGATAGTCATACCCCCCAAAATACACTAATAATATTATCTACCATATCTCTGCTTAACAGATAGTCATACCCCCAAATACACTAATAATATTATCTACCATATCTATACTTATCAGATGGTCATACCCCCATCACATACACTAATAATATTATCTACCATATCTCTGCTTATCAGATAGTCATACCCTCCAAATACACTAATAATATTATCTACCATATCTCTACTTATCAGATAGTCATACCCCCAAATACACTAATAATATTATCTACCATATCTCTACTTATCAGATAGTCATACCCCCAAATACACTAATAATATTATCTACCATATCTCTACTTATCAGATAGTCATACCCCCCAAATACACTAATAATATTATCTACCATATCTCTGCTTATCAGATAGTCATACCCTCCAAATACACTAATAATATTATCTACCATATCTCTACTTATCAGATGGTCATACCCCCCAAATACACTAATAATATTATCTACCATATCTCTACTTATCAGATGGTCATACCCCCCAAATACACTAATAATATTATCTACCATATCTCTACTTATCAGACAGTCATACTCCCCAAATACACTAATAATATTATCTACCATATCTCTACTTATCAGACAGTCATACCATCCAAATACACTAATAATATTATCTACCATATCTCTACTTATCAGATAGTCATACCCCCAAATACACTAATAATATTATCTACCATATCTCTGCTTATCAGATAGTCATACCCCCCAAATACACTAATAATATTATCTACCATATCTCTGCTTATCAGACAGAGACCACTTCAGTTCTGAAGGAGATTATAAAGGCCTATATATTAGAAACCCCCATAAATCACACCATTCTTAAAACTGAACACCTCATAAAATTCATAAAAGCATTTGGGAAGTTTGTTAAACCCTTTAAGTATTTCATGGGAATTAAAACAATAAGGACACACCTGACATATCTTTCGGCCAAGTTGGACTTTTTTTTTTTTTTTTTTTTTTTTAAACCAAGTATGAAATATCCCGTTCGCCTGGTGTAGGTGGGAAGTCGATTGGGTGAGGATTTAGGCACTGACCGCAAACCTGAAAGCTCAGCAAATCCTGAAGGAGTGTAAACAGCCTTAAATGGGACCCAAGTCGCTCTATGCTAACACAGGGAGGGTCTTCAGGTGCAGGACCCTCTTCTGTCATATTACTATGCCCTATTAAAGAAGAACTCTCAGCCCTCCAGACAGCCAAGTAGTGTGAAAGCCTCCATTACCCAGTAGTGGAGAGGATCACCCTAAAGCCTCCACGTACTCTGCTCTGTGAAGGGACTCACCTTTCACATGGAAATCAGTAACATCCAGTATGTTCATTTCTAAGAGGAATAATAGAGGAAAAGCACAGCTCATCCTGCTCTATAACCTGTAGATAGGACACTATATACAATCTGCTCTATAACCTGTAGATAGGACACTATGTACAATCTGCTCTATAACCTGTAGATAGGACACTATGTACAATCTGCTCTATAACCTGTAGATAGGACACTATGTACAATCTGCTCTATAACCTGTAGATAGGACACTATATACAATCTGCTCTATAACCTGTAGATAGGACACTATGTACAATCTGCTCTATAACCTGTAGATAGGACACTATTACAAAATCTGCTCTATAACCTGTAGAGAGGACACTATGTACAATCCGCTCTATAACCTGTAGATAGGGACACTATGTACAATCTGCTCTATAACCTGTAGATAGGTTTATTTTTTGGGCACTATATACAATCTGCTACATAACCTGTAGAAGGACACTATGTACAATCTGCTCTATAACCTGTAGATAGGACACTATGTACAATCTGCTCTATAACCTGTAGATAGGACACTATGTACAATCTGCTCTATAACCTGTAGATAGGACACTATGTACAATCTGCTCTATAACCTGTAGATAGGACACTATGTACAATCTGCTCTATAACCTGTAGATAGGACACTATGTATAATCTGTCTACAATCTGAGAGGGAAATCCTCTAAAAAACTGAAAAAAGGAAAATATGTAAAATCTGCTCTAAAACGGGTAGATAGGACACTATGTCAATCTTCTCCTGCTCTATAACCTGTAGATAGGACACTATGTATAATCTGCTCTATAACCTGTAGATAGGACACTATGTACAATCTGCTCTATAACCTGTAGATAGGACACTATGTACAATCTGCTCTATAACCTGTAGATAGGACACTATGGGGGAAAAATCCGCTCAAAAACTTGAAGAAAGAACAATATGTACAATCTGCTCTATAACCTGTAGATAGGACACTATGTACAATCCGCTCTATAACCTGTAGATAGGACACTATATACAATCTGCTCTATAACCTGTAGATAGGACACCATGTACAATCTGCTCTATAACCTGTAGATAGGACACTATGTACAATCTGCTCTATAACCTGTAGATAGGACACTATGTACAATCTGCTCTATAACCTGTAGATAGGACACTATGTACAATCTGCTCTATAACCTGTAGATAGGACATTGTGTACAATCTGCTCTATAACCTGTAGATAGGACACTATGTACAATCTGCTCTATAACCTGTAGATAGGACACTATGTACAATCTGCTCTATAACCTGCAGATAGGACACTATGTACAATCTGCTCTATAACCTGTAGATAGGACACTATGTATAATCTGCTCTATAACCTATAGATAGGACACTATGTACAATCTGCTCTATAACCTGTAGATAGGACACTATGTACAATCTGCTCTATAACCTGTAGATAGGACACTATGTACAATCCGCTCTATAACCTGTAGATAGGACACTCTGTACAATCTGCTCCTCCTGCTCTATAACCTGTAGATAGGACACTATGTATAATCTGCTCTATAACCTATAGATAGGACACTATGTACAATCTGCTCTATAACCTGTAGATAGGACACTATGTACAATCTGCTCTATAACCTGTAGATAGGACACTATGTACAATCTGCTCTATAACCTGTAGATAGGACACTATGTACAATCTGCTCTATAACCTGTAGATAGGACATTGTGTACAATCTGCTCTATAACCTGTAGATAGGACACTATGTACAATCTGCTCTATAACCTGTAGATAGGACACTATGTACAATCTGCTCTATAACCTGCAGATAGGACACTATGTACAATCTGCTCTATAACCTGTAGATAGGACACTATGTATAATCTGCTCTATAATCTATAGATAGGACACTATGTACAATCTGCTCTATAACCTGTAGATAGGACACTATGTACAATCTGCTCTATAACCTGTAGATAGGACACTATGTACAATCCGCTCTATAACCTGTAGATAAGACACTATGTACAATCTGCTCTATAACCTGTAGATAGGACACTATGTACAATCTGCTCTATAACCTGTAGATAGGACACTATGTACAATCTGCTCCTCCTGCTCTATAACCTATAGATAGGACACTATGTACAGTCTGCTCTATAACCTGTAGATAGGACACTGTGTACAATCTGCTCTATAACCTGTAGATAGGACACTATGTACAATCTGCTCTATAACCTGTAGATAGGACACCGTGTACAATCTGCTCCTCCTGCTCTATAACCTGTAGATAGGACACTATGTACAATCCGCTCTATAACCTATAGATAGGACACTATGTACAATCCGCTCTATAACCTGTAGACAGGACACTATGTACAATATGCTCCTCCTTCTCTATAACCTGTAGATAGGACACTGTGTACAATCTGCTCTATAACCTATAGATAGGACACTATGTACAATCCGCTCTATAACCTGTAGATAGGACACTATGTACAATCTGCTCTATAACCTGTAGATAGGACACTATGTACAATCTGCTCTATAATCTGCAGATAGGGCACTATGTACAATCTGCTCTATAACCTGTAGATAGGACACTATGTATAATCTGCTCTATAACCTATAGATAGGACACTATGTACAATCCGCTCTATAACCTGTAGATAAGACACTATGTACAATCTGCTCTATAACCTGTAGATAGGACACTATGTACAATCTGCTCTATAACCTGTAGATAGGACACTATGTACAATCTGCTCCTCCTGCTCTATAACCTATAGATAGGACACTATGTACAGTCTGCTCTATAACCTGTAGATAGGACACTATGTACAATCTGCTCTATAACCTGTAGATAGGACACTATGTACAATCTGCTCTATAACCTGTAGCTAGGACACTATGTACAATCTGCTCTATAACCTGTAGATAGGACACTATGTACAATCTGCTCTATAACCTGTAGATAGGACACTATGTACAATCTGCTCTATAACCTGTAGATAGGACACTATGTACAATCTGCTCTATAACCTATAGATAGGACACTATGTACAATCTGCTCTATAACCTGTAGATAGGACACTATGTACAATCTGCTCTATAACCTGTAGATAGGACACTATGTACAATCTGCTCTATAACCTGTAGATAGGACACTGTGTACAATCCGCTCTATGAACTGTAGATAGGACACTATGTACAATCTGCTCTATAACCTGTAGATAGGACACTATGTACAATCTGCTCTATAACCTGTAGATAGGACACTATGTACAATCTGCT
This sequence comes from Leptodactylus fallax, assembly GCA_947044405.1. Taxonomy (NCBI): domain Eukaryota; kingdom Metazoa; phylum Chordata; class Amphibia; order Anura; family Leptodactylidae; genus Leptodactylus; species Leptodactylus fallax. The sequence continues at coordinate 260,196 of CAMRHE010000783.1, read as the reverse complement.
CTATAACCTATAGATAGGACACTATGTACAATCCGCTCTATAACCTGTAGATAGGACACTATGTACAATCTGCTCTATAACCTGTAGATAGGACACTATGTACAGTCTCATCTCATTAATCAGCTCAGCGTTTGCTCCGGACATAAGGGTTGAGCCTATGATTTGCTTGTCACAATTACTGTATGTTCCTTCAGTATCAGTAACCCCGGTACTAGTCACTTACAGTTTTTCCACTTACCTCCTGAGCTGTTTTTCTTCATATACACATATACAGATACTCCAATCAAGACAACAACTGCTATGACGCCTACACAAATCCCAGCGATCGCCCCAGCACTCAATCCATTGGTGGAATCTAAGGAGAGACAAACAAGATACAGCAAAACAGGGAGAGCCAGAACCTGCTCAGCGCGGCAGTCACAAGATCACCAGTTGTACATACAGGGATATCTTAATAAATTAGAATATCTGGGAAACGTTTATTTCCTTCAGTAATTCAATTAATAAAGTGACCTCCTATATTTTCTAGATTCTTTACACAGAATCTTCTATTCCAAGTGTTTTATTTCTGTAAATGTTGATTATGGATTACAGGGAATGAAAACCCAAATCTAAGAAAATGAGAATCTTGTAAATTCAGTTCAGTCTTGTAAATTCAGTGTCACCTGCCAAGGTTTCCTAAGTCTGGTTCAGTAGGACACACAATCCTGGAAGATGCTGAGTATGGATTGTATTACTGAATGACTGAGATGAAGGAACGTTTCACAGATATTCTCATTTATTCAGATGCCGCTGTATATATCAGTAAGTCTACACCTGTATATATCGCTAGGGCCTACACCTGTATATATCGCTAAAGCCTACACCTGTATATATCGCTAGAGCCTACACCTGTATATATCGCTAGAGCCTACACCTGTATATATCGCTAGGGCCTACACCTGTATATATCGCTAAAGCCTACACCTGTATATATCGCTAGAGCCTACACCTGTATATATCGCTAGGGCCTACACCTGTATATATCGCTAGGGCCTACACCTGTATATATCACTAGGGCCTACACCTGTATATATCACTAGAGCCTACACCTGTATATATCACTAGGGCCTACACCTGTATATATCGCTAAAGCCTACACCTGTATATATCGCTAGAGCCTACACCTGTATATATCGCTAGGGCCTACACCTGTATATATCGCTAGAGCCTACACCTGTATATATCACTAGGGCCTACACCTGTATATATCGCTAGAGCCTACACCTGTATATATCGCTAGAGCCTACACCTGTATATATCGCTAGAGCCTACACCTGTATATATCGCTAGGGCCTACACCTGTATATATCACTAGGGCCTACACCTGTATATATCACTAGAGCCTACACCTGTATATATCGCTAGGGCCTACACCTGTATATATCACTAGGGCCTACACCTGTATATATCACTAGGGCCTACACCTGTATATATCACTAGGGCCTACACCTGTATATATCACTAGAGCCTACACCTGTATATATCACTAGAGCCTACACCTGTATATATCACTAGGGCCTACACCTGTATATATCACTAGGGCCTACACCTGTATATATCACTAGGGCCTACACCTGTATATATCACTAGAGCCTACACCTGTATATATCACTAGGGCCTACACCTGTATATATCACTAGGGCCTACACCTGTATATATCACTAGAGCCTACACCTGTATATATCACTAGGGCCTACACCTGTATATATCGCTAGAGCCTACACCTGTATATATCACTAGGGCCTACACCTGTATATATCACTAGGGCCTACACCTGTATATATCACTAGGGCCTACACCTGTATATATCACTAGGGCCTACACCTGTATATATCACTAGGGCCTACACCTGTATATATCACTAGGGCCTACACCTGTATATATCACTAGGGCATACACCTGTATATATCACTAGAGCCTACACCTGTATATATCACTAGAGCCTACACCTGTATATATCACTAGGGCCTACACCTGTATATATCACTAGGGCCTACACCTGTATATATCACTAGAGCCTACACCTGTATATATCGCTAGGGCCTACACCTGTATATATCACTAGGGCCTACACCTGTATATATCACTAGGGCCTACACCTGTATATATCACTAGGGCCTACACCTGTATATATCACTACGGCCTACACCTGTATATATCACTAGGGCCTACACCTGTATATATCACTAGGGCCTACACCTGTATATATCACTAGGGCCTACACCTGTATATATCACTACAGCCTACACCTGTATATATCACTAGAGCCTACACCTGTATATATCACTAGGGCCTACACCTGTATATATCACTAGGGCCTACACCTGTATATATCACTAGAGCCTACACCTGTATATATCACTAGGGCCTACACCTGTATATATCACTAGGGCCTACACCTGTATATAACACTAGGGCCTACACCTGTATATATCACTAGGGCCTACACCTGTATATATCACTAGGGCATACACCTGTATATATCACTAGGGCCTACACCTGTATATAACACTAGGGCCTACACCTGGATATATCGCTAGAGCCTACACCTGTATATATCACTAGGGCATACACCTGTATATATCACTAGAGCCTACACCTGTATATATCACTAGGGCCTACACCTGTATATATCGCTAGGGCCTACACCTGTATATATCACTACAGCCTACACCTGTATATATCACTAGGGCCTAAACCAGTAATGTTTGGTTTTCTGCCCAGTGTGGATTTGGCAGTTTGCTGTTTTCAGCCAGTGACTAATACATGGAGCTGTCAGTATTAGCTGCAATACTCCCGAGGACGTGAAACATGGGGTGGCGACAGTGTGCTATATAACCTGTAGATAGGACACTATGTACAATCTGCTCTATAACCTGTAGATAGGACACTATGTACAATCTGCTCTATAACCTGTAGATAGGACACTATGTACAACCTGCTCTATAACCTGTAGATAGGACACTGTGTACAATCTGCTCTATAACCTGTAGATAGGACACTATGTACAACCTGCTCTATAACCTGTAGATAGGACACTGTACAATCCGCTCTATAACCTGTAGATAGGACGCTATGTACAATCTGCCCCTCCTGCTCTATAACCTGTAGATAGGACACTATGTACAATCCGCTCTATAACCTGTAGATAGGATACTATGTACAACCTGCTCTATAACCTGTAGATAGGACACTATGTACAATCTGCTCCTCCTGCTCTACAACCTATAGATAGGACACTATGTACAATCTGCTCCTCTATAACCTGTAGATAGGACACTATGTACAATCATCTGCTCTATAACCTGTAGATAGGACACTATATACAATCTGCTCTATAACCTGTAGATAGGACACTATGTACAATCTGCTATATAACCTGTAGATAGGACACTGTGTACAATCCGCTCTATAACCTATAGATAGGACACTATGTACAATCTGCTCTATAACCTGTAGATAGGACACTATGTACAATCTGCTCTATAACCTGTAGATAGGACACTATGTACAATCCGCTCTATAACCTGTAGATAGGACACTATGTACAATCTGCTCTATAACCTGTAGATAGGACACTATGTACAATCCGCTCTATAACCTGTAGATAGGACACTATGTACAATCTGCTCTATAACCTGTAGATAGGACACTGTGTAGAATCTGCTCTATAACCTGTAGATAGGACACTATGTACAATCTGCTCTATAACCTGTAGATAGGACACTATGTACAATCTGCTCTATAACCTGTAGATAGGACACTATGTACAATCTGCCCCTCCTGCTCTATAACCTGTAGATAGGACACTATGTACAATCCGCTCTATAACCTGTAGATAGGACACTATGTACAATCCGCTCTATAACCTGTAGATAGGACACTATATACAATCTGCTCTATAACCTGTAGATAGGACACTATATACAATCTGCTCTATAACCTGTAGAGAGAACACTATGTACAATCCGCTCTATAACCTGTAGATAGGACACTATGTACAATCTGCTCTATAACCTGTAGATAAGATACTATGTACAATCTGCTCTATAACCTATAGATAGGACACTATGTACAATCTGCTCTATAACCTGTAGATAGGACACTATGTACAATCTGCTCTATAACGTGTAGATAGGAAACTATGTACAATCTGCCCCTCCTGCTCTATAACCTGTAGATAGGACACTATGTACAATCTGCTCTATAACCTGTAGATAGGACACTATGTACAATCCGCTCTATAACCTGTAGATAGGACACTATATACAATCTGCTCTATAACCTGTAGATAGGACACCATGTACAATCTGCTCTATAACCTGTAGATAGGACACTATGTACAATCTGCTGTATAACCTGTAGATAGGACACTATATAGAATCTGCTCTATAACCTGTAGATGGGACACTATGTACAATCTGCTTTATAATCTGTAGATAGGACACTATGTACAATCCGCTCTATAACCTGTAGATAGGACACTGTGTACAATCCGTTCTATAACCTGTAGATAAGACACTATGTACAATCCGCTCTATAACCAGTAGATAGGACACTATGTACAATCTGCTCCTCTATAACCTGTAGATAGGACACTATGTACAATCTGCTCTATAACCTGTAGATAGGACACTATGTACAATCCGCTCTATAACCTGTAGATAGGACACTATATACAATCTGCTCTATAACCTGTAGATAGGACACCATGTACAATCTGCTCTATAACCTGTAGATAGGACACTATGTACAATCTGCTCTATAACCTGTAGATAGGACACTCTGTACAATATGCTCCTCTATAACCTGTAGATAGGACACTATGTACAATCTGCTCTATAACCTGTAGATAGGACGCTATGTACAATCCGCTCTATAACCTGTAGATAGGACACTATGTACAATCTGCTCTATAACCTGTAGATAGGACGCTATGTACAATCCGCTCTATAACCTGTAGATAGGACACTATGTACAATCTGCTCTATAACCTGTAGATAGGACACTATGTATAATCCGCTCTATAACCTGTAGATAGGACACTTATACAATCTGCTCTATAACCTGTAGATAGGACACTATGTACAATCTGCTCTATAAACTGTAGATAGGACACTATGTATAATCTGCTCTATAACCTGTAGATAGGACACTGTGTACAATCTGCTCTATAATCTGTAGATAGGACACTATGTATAATCTGCTCTATAACCTGTAGATAGGACACTATGTACAATCTGCTCTATAACCTGTAGATAGGACACTATGTACAATCCGCTCTATAACCTGTAGATAGGACACTATGTACAATCTGCTCTATAACCTGTAGATAGGACACTATGTACAATCTGCCCCTCCTGCTCTATAACCTGTAGATAGGACACTATGTACAATCTGCTCTATAACCTGTAGATAGGACACTATGTACAATCCGCTCTATAACCTGTAGATAGGACACTATATACAATCTGCTCTATAACCTGTAGATAGGACACTATATACAATCTGCTCTATAACCTGTAGATAGAACACTATGTACAATCCGCTCTATAACCTGTAGATAGGACACTATGTACAATCTGCTCTATAACCTGTAGATAGGACACTATGTACAATCTGCTCTATAACCTGTAGATAGGACACTATGTACAATCTGCCCCTCCTGCTCTATAACCTGTAGATAGGACACTATGTACAATCTGGTCTATAACCTGTAGATAGGACACTATGTACAATCTGCTACATAACCTGTAGATAGGACACTGTGTACAATCTGCTCTATAACCTGTAGATAGGACACTATGTACAACCTGCTCTATAACCTGTAGATAGGACACTGTGTACAATCTGCTCTATAACCTGTAGATAGGACACTATGTACAATCCGCTCTATAACCTGTAGATAGGACACTTATACAATCTGCTCTATAACCTGTAGATAGGACACTATGTACAATCTGCTCTATAACCTGTAGATAGGACACTATGTACAATCTGCCCCTCCTGCTCTATAACCTGTAGATAGGACACTATGTACAATCTGCTCTATAACCTGTATATAGGACACTATGTACAATCTGCCCCTCCTGCTCTATAACCTGTAGATAGGACACTATGTACAATCTGCTCTTTAACCTGTAGATAGGACACTATGTACAATCTGCTCTATAACCTGTAGATAGGACACTATGTACAATCTGCTCTATAATCTGTAGATAGGACACTATGTACAATCTGCTCTATAACCTGTAGATAGGACACTGTGTACAATCCGCTCTATAACCTGTAGATAGGACACTATGTACAATCTGCTCTATAACCTGTAGATAGGACACTATGTACAATCTGCTCTATAACCTGTAGATAGGACACTATGTACAATCTGCTATATAACCTGTAGATAGGACACTATGTACAATCTGCTCTATAACCTGTAGATAGTACACTATGTACAATCTGCTCTATAACCTGTAGATAGGACACTATGTACAATCTGCTCTATAACATGTAGATAGGACACTATGTACAATCCGCTCTATAACCTGTAGATAGGACACTATGTACAATCCGCTCTATAACCTGTAGATAGGACACTATGTACAATCCGCTCTATAACCTGTAGATAGGACACTATGTACAATCTGCCCCTCCTGCTCTTTAACCTGTAGATAGGACACTATGTACAATACGCTCTATAACCTATAGATAGGACACTATGTACAATCTGCTCTACAATCTGTAGATAGGACACTATGTACAATCTGCTCTATAACCTGTAGATAGGACACTATGTACAATCTGCTCCTCCTGCTCTATAATCTGTAGACAGGACACTATATACAATCTTCTCTATAACCTGTAGATAGGACACTATGTACAATCCGCTCTATAACCTGTAGATAGGACACTATGTACAATCTGCTCTATAATTTGTAGATAGGACACTATGTACAATCTGCTCTATAACCTGTAGATAGGACACTATATACAATCTGCTCTATAACCTGTAGATAGGACACTATATACAATCTGCTCTATAACCTGTAAATAGGACACTATGTACAATCTGCTCTATAACCTATAGATAGGACACTATGTACAATCTGCTCTATAACCTGTAGATAGGACACTATGTACAATTTGCTCTATATCCTGTAGATAGGACACTATGTACAATCTGCTCTATAACCTGTAGATAGGACACTATGTACAATCTGCTCTATAACCTGTAGATAGGACACTATGTACAATCTGCTCTATAACCTGTAGATAGGACATTGTGTACAATCTGCTCTATAACCTGTAGATAGGACACTATGTACAATCTGCTTCTCCTGCTCTATAATCTGTAGATAGGACACTATGTACAATCTGCTCTATAACCTGTAGATAGGACACTATGTACAATCTGCTCTATAACCTGTAGATAGGACACTATGTACAATCTGCTCTATAACCTGTAGATAGGACACTATGTACAATCTGCTCTATAACCTGTAGATAGGACACTATGTACAATCTGCTCTATAACCTGTAGATAGGACACTATGTACAATCTGCTCTATAACCTGTAGATAGGACACTATGTACAATCTGCTTCTCCTGCTCTATAATCTGTAGATAGGACACTATGTACAATCTGCTCTATAACCTGTAGATAGGACACTATGTACAATCTGCTATATAACCTGTAGATAGGACACTATGTACAATCTGCTCTATAACCTGTAGGGACACTATATACAATCTGCTCTATAACCTCTAGATAGGACACTATGTACAATCTGCTTCTCCTGCTCTATAATCTGTAGATAGGACACTATGTATAATCTGCTCTATAACCTGTAGATAGGACGCTATGTACAATCTGCTCTATAACCTGTAGATAGGACGCTATGTACAATCTGCTCTATAACCTGTAGATAGGACACTATGTACAATCTGCTCTATAACCTGTAGATAGGACACTATGTACAATCTGCTCTATAACCTGTAGATAGGACACTATGTACAATCTGCTCTATAACCTGTAGATAGGACACTATGTACAATCTGCTCCTCTATAACCTGTAGATAGGACACTATATACAATCTGCTCTATAACCTGTAGATAGGACACTATATACAATCTGCTCTATAACCTGTAGATAGGACACTATATACAATCTGCTCTATAACCTGTAGATAGGACACTATGTACAATCTGCTCTATAACCTGTAGATAGGACACTATGTACCATCTGCTCTATAACCTGTAGATAGGACACTATGTACAATCTGCTCTATAACCTGTAGATAGGACACTATATACAATCTGCTCTATAACCTGTAGATAGGACACTATGTACAATCTGCTCTATAACCTGTAGATAGGACACTATGTACAATCTGCTCTATAACCTGTAGATAGGACACTATGTACAATCTGCTCTATAACCTGTAGATAGGACACTATGTACAATCTGCTCCTCTATAACCTGTAGATAGGACACTGTGTACAATCTGCTCTATAACCTGTAGATAGGACACTATGTACAATCTGCTCTATAACCTGTAGATAGGACACTATGTACAATCTGCTCTATAACCTGTAGATAGGACACTATGTACAATCTGCTCTATAACCTGTAGATAGGACACTATGTACAATCTGCTCTATAACCTGTAGATAGGACACTATGTACAATCTGCTCTATAACCTGTAGATAGGACACTATGTACAATCCGCTCTATAACCTGTAGATAGGACACTATGTACAATCTGCTCTATAACCTGTAGATAGGACACTATGTACAATCTGCTCTATAACCTGTAGATAGGACACTATGTACAATCTGCTCTATAACCTGTAGATAGGACACTATGTACAATCTGCCCCTCCTGCTCTATAACCTGTAGATAGGACACTATGTACAATCTGCTCTATAACCTGTAGATAGGACACTATGTACAATCCGCTCTATAACCTGTAGATAGGACACTATATACAATCTGCTCTATAACCTGTAGATAGGACACTATGTACAATCTGCTCTATAACCTGTAGATAGGACACTATATACAATCTGCTCTATAACCTGTAGATAGGACACCATGTACAATCTGCTCTATAACCTGTAGATAGGACACTGTGTAAAATCCGCTCTATAACCTGTAGATAGGACACTATGTACAATCCGCTCTATAACCTGTAGATAGGACACTATGTACAATCTGCTTCTCCTGCTCTATAATCTGTAGATAGGACACTATGTACAATCTGCTCAATAACCTGTAGATAGGACAATATGTACAATCTGCTATATAACCTGTAGATAGGACACTATGTACAATCTGCCCCTCCTGCTCTATAACCTGTAGATAGGACACTATGTACAATCCGTTCTATAACCTATAGATAGGACACTATGTACAATCTGCTATATAACCTGTAGATAGGACACTATGTACAATCTGCTCTATAACCTGTAGATAGGACACTATGTACAATCTGCTCTATAACCTGTAGATAGGACACTATATACAATCTGCTCTATAACCTGTAGATAGGATACTATATACAATGTGCTCTATAACCTGTAGATAGGACACTATATACAATCTGCTCTATAACCTGTAGATAGGACACTATATACAATCTGCTCTATAACCTGTAGATAGGACACTATATACAATCTGCTCTATAACCTGTAGATAGGACACTATATACAATGTGCTCTATAACCTGTAGATAGGACACTATGTACAATCTGCTCTATAACCTGTAGATAGGACACTATATACAATCTGCTCTATACCCTGTAGATAGGACACTATGTACAATCCGCTCTATAACCTGTAGATAGGACACTGTGTACAACCCGCTCTATAGCCTGTAGATAGGACACTGTGTACAATCTGCTCTATAACCTGTAGGGACACTATATACAATCTGCTCTATAACCTGTAGATAGGACACTATGTACAATCTGCTTCTCCTGCTCTATAATCTGTAGATAGGACACTATGTATAATCTGCTCTATAACCTGTAGATAGGACGCTATGTACAATCTGCTCTATAACCTGTAGATAGGACGCTATGTACAATCTGCTCTATAACCTGTAGATAGGACACTATGTACAATCTGCTCTTTAACCTGTAGATAGGACACTATGTACAATCTGCTCTATAACCTGTAGATAGGACACTATGTACAATCTGCTCTATAATCTGTAGATAGGACACTATGTACAATCTGCTCTATAACCTGTAGATAGGACACTGTGTACAATCCGCTCTATAACCTGTAGATAGGACACTATGTACAATCTGCTCTATAACCTGTAGATAGGACACTATGTACAATCTGCTCTATAACCTGTAGATAGGACACTATGTACAATCTGCTATATAACCTGTAGATAGGACACTATGTACAATCTGCTATATAACCTGTAGATAGGACACTATGTACAATCTGCTCTATAACCTGTAGATAGTACACTATGTACAATCTGCTCTATAACCTGTAGATAGGACACTATGTACAATCCGCTCTATAACCTGTAGATAGGACACTATGTACAATCCGCTCTATAACCTGTAGATAGGACACTATGTACAATCTGCCCCTCCTGCTCTATAACCTGTAGATAGGACACTATGTACAATCCGCTCTATAACCTATAGATAGGACACTATGTACAATCTGCTCTATAACCTGTAGATAGGACACGATGTACAATCTGCTCTATAATCTGTAGATAGGACACTATGTACAATCTGCTCTATAACCTGTAGATAGGACACTATGTACAATCTGCTCCTCCTGCTCTATAACCTGTAGACAGGACACTATATACAATCTTCTCTATAACCTGTAGATAGGACACTATGTACAATCCGCTCTATAACCTGTAGATAGGACACTATGTACAATCTGCTCTATAATTTGTAGATAGGACACTATGTACAATCTGCTCTATAACCTGTAGATAGGACACTGTGTACAATCTGCTCTATAACCTGTAGATAGGACACTATATACAATCTGCTCTATAACCTGTAGATAGGACACTATATACAATCTGCTCTATAACCTGTAAATAGGACAATATGTACAATCTGCTCTATAACCTGTAGATAGGTCGCTATGTACAATCCGCTCTATAACCTGTAGATAGGACGCTATGTACAATCCGCTCTATAACCTGTAGATAGGACACTGTGTACAATCTGATCTATAACCTGTAGATAGGACACTATGTACAATCTGCTCTATATCCTGTAGATAGGACACTATGTACAATCTGCTCTATAACCTGCAGATAGGACACTATGTACAATCTGCTCTATAACCTGTAGATAGGACACTATGTACAATCTGCTATATAACCTGTAGATAGGACACTATGTACAATCTGCTCTATAACCTGCAGATAGGACACTATGTACAATCTGCTCTATAACCTGCAGATAGGACACTATGTACAATCTGCTTCTCCTGCTCTATAATCTGTAGATAGGACACTATGTACAATCTGCTCTATAACCTGTAGATAGGACACTATGTACAATCTGCTATATAACCTGTAGATAGGACACTATATACAATCTGCTCTATAACCTGTAGATGGGACACTATGTACAATCTGCTCTATAACCTGTAGATAGGACACTATGTACAATCTGCTCTATAACCTTTAGATAGGACACTGTGTACAACCCGCTCTATAACCTGTAGATAGGACACTATGTACAATCTGCTCTATAACCTGTAGATAGGACACTATGTACAATCTGCTCTATAACCTGTAGATAGGACACTGTGTACAACCCGCTCTATAACCTGTAGATAGGACACTGTGTACAATCTGCTCTATAACCTGTAGTGGCACTATATACAATCTGCTCTATAACCTGTAGATAGGACACTATGTACAATCTGCTTCTCCTGCTCTATAATCTGTAGATAGGACACTATGTATAATCTGCTCTATAACCTGTAGATAGGACGCTATGTACAATCTGCTCTATAACCTGTAGATAGGACGCTATGTACAATCTGCTCTATAACCTGTAGATAGGACACTATGTACAATCTGCTCTATAACCTGTAGATAGGACACTATGTACAATCTGCTCTATAACCTGTAGATAGGACACTATGTACAATCTGCTCTATAACCTTTAGATAGGACACTATGTACAATCTGCTCCTCTATAACCTGTAGATAGGACACTATATACAATCTGCTCTATAACCTGTAGATAGGACACTATATACAATCTGCTCTATAACCTGTAGATAGGACACTATGTACAATCTGCTCTATAACGTGTAGATAGGACACTATGTACCATCTGCTCTATAACCTGTAGATAGGACGCTATGTACAATCTGCTCTATAACCTGTAGATAGGACACTATGTACAATCTGCTCTATAACCTGTAGATAGGACACTATGTACAATCTGCTCTATAACGTGTAGATAGGACACTATGTACAATCTGCTCCTCCTGCTCTATAACCTGTAGATTGGACACTACGTACAATCTGCTCTATAACCTGTAGATAGGACACTATGTACAATCCGCTCTATAACCTGTAGATAGGACACTATGTACAATCTGCTCTATAACCTGTAGATAGGACACTATGTACAATCTGCTCTATAACCTGTAGATAGGACACTATGTACAATCTGCTCTATAACCTGTAGATAGGACACTATGTACAATCTGCCCCTCCTGCTCTATAACCTGTAGATAGGACACTATGTACAATCTGCTCTATAACCTGTAGATAGGACACTATGTACAATCCGCTCTATAACCTGTAGATAGGACACTATATACAATCTGCTCTATAACCTGTAGATAGGACACTATGTACAATCTGCTCTATAACCTGTAGATAGGACACTGTGTAAAATCCGCTCTATAACCTGTAGATAGGACACTATGTACAATCCGCTCTATAACCTGTAGATAGGACACTATGTACAATCTGCTTCTCTTGCTCTATAATCTGTAGATAGGACACTATGTATAATCTGCTCTATAACCTGTAGATAGGACAATATGTACAATCTGCTCTATAACCTGTAGATAGGACACTATGTACAATCTGCCCCTCCTGCTCTATAACCTGTAGATAGGACACTATGTACAATCCGTTCTATAACCTATAGGTAGGACACTATGTACAATCTGCTATATAACCTGTAGATAGGACACTATGTACAATCTGCTCTATAACCTGTAGATAGGACACTATGTACAATCTGCTCTATAACCTGTAGATAGGACACTATATACAATCTGCTCTATAATCTGTAGATAGGATACTATATACAATGTGCTCTATAACCTGTAGATAGGACACTATATACAATCTGCTCTATAACCTGTAGATAGGACACTATATACAATCTGCTCTATAACCTGTAGATAGGACACTATATACAATGTGCTCTATAACCTGTAGATAGGACACTATGTACAATCTGCTCTATAACCTGTAGATAGGACACTATGTACAATCTGCTCTATAACCTGTAGATAGGACACTATATACAATCTGCTCTATAACCTGTAGATAGGACACTATATACAATCTGCTCTATAACCTGTAGATAGGACACTATATACAATGTGCTCTATAACCTGTAGATAGGACACTATGTACAATCTGCTCTATAACCTGTAGATAGGACACTATGTACAATCTGCTCTATAACCTGTAGATAGGACACTATATACAATCTGCTCTATAACCTGTAGATAGGACACTATGTACAATCCGCTCTATAACCTGTAGATAGGACACTATGTACAATCTGCTCCTCTATAACCTGTAGATAGGACACTGTGTACAATCTGCTCTATAACCTGTAGATAGGACACTATATACAATCTGCTCTATAACCTGTAGATAGGACACTATGTACAATCTGCTTCTCCTGCTCTATAATCTGTAGATAGGACACTATGTATAATCTGCTCTATAACCTGTAGATAGGACAATATGTACAATCTGCTTCTCCTGCTCTATAATCTGTAGATAGGACACTATGTATAATCTGCTCTATAACCTGTAGATAGGACACTATGTACAATCTGCTCTATAAACTGTAGATAGGACACTATGTACAATCTGCTCTATAACCTGTAGATAGGACACTATGTACAATCTGCTCCTCTATAACCTGTAGATAGGACACTATGTACAATCTGCTCTATAACCTGTAGATAGGACACTATGTACAATCTGCTCTATAACCTGTAGATAGGACACTATGTACAATCCGCTCTATAACCTGTAGATAGGACACTATGTACAATCTGCACTATAACCTGTAGATAGGACACTATATACAATCTGCTCTATAACCTGTAGATAGGACACCATGTACAATCTGCTCTATAACCTGTAGATAGGACACTATGTACAATCTGCTCTATAACCTGTAGTTAGGACGCTATGTACAACCTGCTCTATAACCTGTAGATAGGACACTATGTACAATCCGCTCTATAACCTGTAGATAGGACACTATGTACAATCTGCTCTATAACCTGTAGATAGGACACTATATACAATCTGCTCTATAACCTGTAGATAGGACACCATGTACAATCTGCTCTATAACCTGTAGATAGGACACTATGTACAATCTGCTCTATAACCTGTAGTTAGGACGCTATGTACAACCTGCTCTATAACCTGTAGATAGGACACTATGTACAATCTGCTCTTTAACCTGTAGATAGGACACTATATACAATCTGCTCTATAACCTGTAGATAGGACACTATGTACAATCTGCTCTATAACCTGTAGATAGGACACTATGTACAATCTGCTCTATAACCTGTAGATAGGACACTATGTACAATGTGCTCTATAACCTGTAGATAGGACACTATGTACAATCTGATCCTCCTGCTCTATAACCTGTAGATAGGACACTATATACAATCTGCTCTATAACCTGTAGATAGGACACTATATACAATCTGCTCTATAACCTGTAGATAGGACACTATGTACAATCTGCTCTATAACCTGTAGATAGGACACTATGTACAATCTGCTCTATAACCTGTAGATAGGACACTATGTACAATCTGCTCTATAACCTGTAGACAGGACACTATGTACAATCTGATCCTCCTGCTCTATAACCTGTAGATAGGACACTATGTACAATCTGCTCTATAACCTGTAGATAGGACACTATGTACAATCTGCTCTATAACCTGTAGATAGGACACTATGTACAATCCGCTCTATAACCTGTAGATAGGACACTATGTACAATCCGCTCTATAACCTGTAGATAGGACACTATGTACAATCCGCTCTATAACCTGTAGATAGGACACTATGTACAATCTGCTCTATAATCTGTAGATAGGACACTATGTACAATCTGCTCTATAACCTGTAGATAGGACACTATGTACAATCTGCCCCTCCTGCTCTATAACCTGTAGATAGGACACTATGTACAATCCGCTCTATAACCTGTAGATAGGACACTATGTACAATCTGCTCTATAACCTGTAGATAGGACACTATGTACAATCTGCTCTATAACCTGTAGATAGGACACTATGTACAATCTGCTCTATAACCTGTAGATAGGACACTATGTACAATCCGCTCTATAACCTGTAGATAGGACACTGTGTACAATCTGCTCTATAATCTGTAGATAGTACACTATGTACAATCTGCTCTATAACCTGTAGATAGGACACTATGTACAATCCGCTCTATAACCTGTAGATAGGACACTATGTACAATCAGCTCTATAACCTGTAGATAGGACACTATGTACAATCTGCTCTATAATCTGTAGATAGGACACTATGTACAATCTGCTCTATAACCTGTAGATAGGACACTGTGTACAATCTGCTCCATTCAGGTTATCTGATGTTAATGGGATTCCCAGCCCATAGTCGTAAATCTGTGTCCAACATGATGGCTGCCCGTAGATCTGATCCTTACATACTACAATGGTACTGACGGCCAGTGGTATCAGCGCCATGTTGTGTCCTGCCCCAGGCTGAGGCCCACACAGGACACTTACCATCTATGATCAGGTCGGCCATGGCCTGTAGAGACTCCGTCCTCGTCTGTACGCTCACTGTGTAGAAGCCGCTGTGGACGTTCTGGAGATTTCTGATCTGTAAAGAGCCATTAGAGAACAGGTCGACCTCCTCAAATCCTGGTAGATTTCGGCTAACGGGGGAGCTATTCACTTGGATGCTGATGATCTGATCGGCTGCGTTTGTGCCCTGTCCTTTGTACCACTCCGCAGTGAGGAAGGATTGAGGAATATCACTAACATTAAGAAGGACATTCTGGCCGAGACGAGGAGAACGGGGTAAAATTGTAATATTAAGTCCAAAGACTGACGGCAGCCATGTAGTCGCGAGAACTGCAAGACACAAGAATACAATGAAGACAAGATGGCGGAACTGCTGTTACTGACACTAACAGGACCCGGTCGGAGCGGGAGGACAAGATGGCGGATCTGCTGTAAATACAAATCTAACACAGTGTCCGTCCTCTGTAGAAGCAGGTAAGTGTTCTATACACACCTGTGTAACGTAATAGACATTTACTGTGCATATTGTGAGTGAGTATGTGAACCAGAGGGCGCTATTGAGCGACCCAGGGCCGGGCCTGAAAAGGCCCTCAGCCACGCCTTTGGGTGGGGGTGTAACTCCAGTAGGCTGGAGAAACCTGCAGGAAGCAGGAAGTAGTGGAACCAGCCAAGGACAGAGAGGCGGTCTGTCCCAGGAGGGCTGAGGTCCATGGGGGACTTTTGCTTGAGCTGAGCATTAGTCAGGCTAGATAGGGGTCAAGAAGTCAGTTAGTGCCCTAACTGTGGCCCAGGCTGTTTTTGTTTTGTTATGTTGCACCTAAGCTGAATAAAGCCAGTTTACTTTACACTTGGACCGTGTGAACGCTATCTCTCCGGCGCCCAGTACCACGAACCACTGCTGTCCGGACCAGGAGTGTGCCGCCATTGAGACTAATCCCCCCAAATTGTCATAATATTATGTGATCTGCATTTATGCTAAATAAATAAAAATTAGATTTTTATTAATCATAATAAATAGTCTCTCATGGTGAAGGACTGTATTGTGGTACTTCCTAGTGTTCCTTTCAGCAAGCTGTGGGGAGGCAGCTTTGACTGTTTGATGAAGAATACAGGAAGTGAAGAGAGACAAAAGGCAAAGCTGCTGAAACAGGGCGATGGGAAAACCCCTTTAAGGTGTAGGATCCTTCAGAGGCTGCAGTTGTGCATAAACCTACTGTTCGGACATCTCTAAACAGGGCTCACAAGCACAAACTGTTGTAGTGGGCCCAGATATGCATGATGTTTACTGATGAGTGCTGTGCAACCCTAAATAGTCCAGATGGATGGCGTAGTGGATGGCCACCATGTCCCAACTAGGCTGCCATGTCAGCAAGGAGGTGGTGGAGTCATGTTTTGGGCTGGAATCATGGGGAGAGAGAGCTGGTAGGCCCCTTTAGGGTCCCTGAAGGTGTGAAAATGCCCTCTGCAAAGTATAGTTTCTGACTGACCACTTTCTTCCATGGTATAAAAAGAAGAACCTTCCATAGCAAAATCATCTTCATGCAGGACAATGAACCGTCTCATGCGGCAAAGACGACTTCAGAGCCAATTGACTGCTATGGGCATACAAAGGGAGAAACTGCAGGTGTGGCCGCCATCCCCCCCGACCTCAACCTTATGGAGAACCTTTGGAGTATCCTCAAGAATAAAGTTCTATTACAGCAGGAGGCAGGTACCATCAGAACAGCAGCTCTGGAGGCGATTCTGACATCCTGCAAAGACATTCAAGCAGAAACTATCCAAAAAGTTCTCACAAGTTCAATGGATGAAGAATTGTAAAGCGAACATCACAGAAGGCTGCCATGTTTATCAGGTGACATCACAGAAGGCTGCCATGTTATCAGGTGACATCACAGAAGGCTGCCATGTTATCAGGTGACATCACAGAAGGCTCCCATGTTATCAGGTGACATCACAGAAGGCTGCCATGTTATCAGGTGACATCACAGAAGGCTGCCATGTTACCGGGTGACATCACAGAAGGCTGCCATGTTACCGGGTGACATCACAGAAGTCTCCCATGTTATCGGGTGACATCACAGAAGGCTTCTCTGTTACCAGGTGACATCACAGAAGGCTGCCATGTTATCAGGTGACATCACAGAAGGCTCCTCTGCTATCAGGTGACATCACAGAAGGCTGCCATGTTATCAGGTGACATCACAGAAGGCTGCCATGTTATCAGGTGACATCACAGAAGGCTGCCATGTTATCAGGTGACATCACAGAAGGCTGCCATGTTACCGGGTGACATCACAGAAGTCTCCCATGTTATCGGGTGACATCACAGAAGGCTGCCATGTTATCAGGTGACATCACAGAAGGCTGCCATGTTATCAGGTGACATCACAGAAGGCTGCCATGTTATCAGGTGACATCACAGAAGGCTCCTCTGTTACCAGGTGACATCACAGAAGGCTGCCATGTTATCAGGTGACATCACAGAAGGCTGCCATGTTATCAGGTGACATCACAGAAGGCTGCCATGTTATCGGGTGACATCACAGAAGGCTGCCATGTTACCGGGTGACATCACAGAAGTCTCCCATGTTATCGGGTGACATCACAGAAGGCTTCTCTGTTACCAGGTGACATCACAGAAGGCTCCTCTGTTATCAGGTGACATCACAGAAGGCTCCCATGTTATCAGGTGACATCACAGAAGTCTCCCATGTTACCAGGTGACATCACAGAAGGCTCCCATGTTATCAGGTGACATCACAGAAGGCTCCCATGTTATCAGGTGACATCACAGAAGGCTCCCATGTTATCAGGTGACATCACAGAAGTCTCCCATGTTACCAGGTGACATCACAGAAGTCTCCCATGTTACCAGGTGACATCACAGAAGGCTCCTCTGTTACCAGGTGACATCACAGAAGGCTCCCATGTTATCAGGTGACATCACAGAAGGCTCCTCTGTTATCAGGTGACATCACAGAAGGCCCCCATGTTATCATGTGACTTGGCCTGCTCAGATGGTTCTGATGTCAGTAAATGTGACCTCTTTAATGCTGCAGATTCTACAAATGACCATTTACAACCAGAATCATTTAGAGCAGGGGAAAAAAAATGTTCTCATTGGGAGTTTTGTCCAATAAATGTGATTTATCCTCATTATAGGGAGAAGATGTGACCATGAGACTGACGGCCATTACACCCCGCATGTAGGGAAATCACAGGAACATATCATTGTAGAAGAATTTGGAGTGTGATATACCGAGCGGTTACATCCAGAACACATCAAAAAAGGTTTTTAACTTTTGAACATTAAAAACACTTATTTTCTAAAACAAATCTTTTCCTCAACTCCGAGTCCCAGAACATTCCAGATGATGATATACACATACATACTACAGCAGCAATGCCAGATTCTGTATAGCAGTGTATTATACAAGCCTATCACACCCGGCAGTCCTATATATACAGGGCCTTGCGAAAGTATTCGCCCCCTTGAACTTTTCAACCTTTTGACACATTTCAGGCTTCAAACATAAGGATATAAAATTTTAATTTTTTGGTGAAGAATCAACAACAAGTGGGACACAATCGTGAAGTGGAACGAAATATATAGGTTATTTTAAACTTTTGTAAAAAATAAAAAACCAGGGAACACAGTGAGAATAATGTTCTTTGACTTCTCCAGTGCTTTTAACACCATACAGCCGGGGTTACTGAGAGACAAGCTGGGCCTTGCTGGAGTGGACCACCACCTCTCCAACTGGATCCTAGACTACCTCACAAATCGACCCCAATACGTGAGAGCCCGAGACTCTGTGTCAGGTACCGTGATCTGTAATACGGGGGCACCTCAGGGTACGGTTCTCGCCCCTTTCCTCTTCACACTGTACAATGCAGATTTTAGGTGCTCTCATCCAGCTGCTACCTACAGAAGTATTCTGACGACTCTGCAATAGTGGGTCTCATCACAGATGATGATGACAGGGAGTACAGAGAACTGAACCAGGATTTTGTGGACTGGTGCCACCGGAACCACCTGAAGATTAACGCGGGGAAAACCAAGGAGATGGTGGTGGACTTCCGCAAAGGCAGAAGCCCTCCAAAACCAGTGGACATCCTGGGGACGGGCATCGAGATTGTGAACACCTATAAGTACCTGGGTTTGCTCCTTAATAATAAGCTGGACTGGGCAGATCATATGGAGGCCCTGTACAGGAAGGGTCACAGCAGGCTCTACCTGCTTAGGAAGCTGAGAGCCTTTGGAATCCGGGGGGCACTTCTTAGAACTTTCTTCAACTCGGTAGCGGCATCAGCCATCTTCTTTGGAGTGGCCTGCTGGGGGAGCAGTATATCAACCAGGGACAGAAATAAACTTGACAAGCTGATTAGAAGGGCCAGCTCTGTCCTGGGGAGCCCACTGGACCCAGTGCAGGTGGTGGGTGACAGAAGGATACTGTCCGTGGTGAGCTCCATGCAGAAGAAGAAGTCCCATCCCATGCATGAGACTGTGATCGCGCTGAGCAGTACTGTCAGTGACCGACTGCTCCACCCTAGGTGTGAGAAGGAGCGCTATCGGAAGTCTTTCCTCCCCACCGCGGTTAGGCTGTACAACCAACACCGACCTAAGCGGAGATCATTACATACAGAGAACTGAAATATCTCTCTGCCTGTTAAATCCCCCCCCCTCCCTCTGCTACGCCCTATCTGTCTGTCTGCTATTAATGTAATGCCTCTCACCTTGGAACATTCCTGTACATGTTGTATTTGTATTTGTATCTGCTTATCTTATCTTATCTTACTTTGCTGCTGTAACACACTGAATTTCCCCATTGTGGGACTATTAAAGCACTATTATTATCACTGAAAATCTGTGGCGAGAACTCAAAAGAGCAGAGCAAGGAAGATGAGCCGGAAATCTCAGAGAACTGGAAGACTGGAGGAAAATCCCTCAAACAAGCCAAAAAGCCTTTTCAAGCTTGGATACTTGCCAAAGGGGGCGCTACTAGCTACTAACTGAGTGCACAAACTTTTCAATCAGCCATTTTCATTTTATTATTTTGAAAATGTAAAATAAGAAAACATTATTTTTTCAAAAAAATCCATCAGGAATGTGTAATATGTGATGTTACATGTAATGCATCGCCAGCACGTCACTACAGCTCTGTTATACAGGCGGGCGGCAGCGGGTCACTACAGCTCTGTTATACAGGAGGGCGGCAGCGGGTCACTACAGCTCTGTTATACAGGAGGGCGGCAGCGGGTCACTACAGCTGTTATACAGGAGGGCGGCAGCGGGTCACTACAGCTCTGTTATACAGGAGGGCGGCAGCGGGTCACTACAGCTCTGTTATACAGGAGGGCGGCAGCGGGTCACTACAGCTCTGTTATACAGGAGGGGGGGGGGGGGGGGGCCCCGCTGCGGGGCGGCAGCGGGTCACTACAGCTCTGTTATACAGGAGGGCGGCAGCGGGTCACTACAGCTCTGTTATACAGGAGGGCGGCAGCGGGTCACTACAGCTCTGTTATACAGGAGGGCGGCAGCGGGTCACTACAGCTTGTTACAGGGGGGCGGCGCGGGTCACTACAGCTCTGTTATACAGGAGGGCGGCAGCGGGTCACTACAGCTCTGTTATACAGGAGGGCGGCAGCGGGTCACTACAGCTCTGTGGGGGCACTACAGCTCTGTTATACAGGAGGGCGGCAGCGGGTCACTACAGCTCTGTTATACAGGAGGGCGGCAGCGGGTCACTACAGCTCTGTTATACAGGAGGGCGGCAGCGGGCCCCCCCGAGGGCGGCAGCGGGTCACTACAGCTCTGTTATACAGGAGGGCGGCAGCGGGTCACTACAGCTCTGTTATACAGGAGGGCGGCAGCGGGTCACTACAGCTCTGTTATACAGGAGGGCGGCGGGGCCCAGCCGCGGGGGCGGGGGGTCCTACAGCTCTGTTATCGGGGGCGGCGCGGGGGGGGGTCACTACAGCTCTGTTATACAGGAGGGCGGCAGCGGGTCACTACAGCTCTGTTATACAGGAGGGCGGCAGCGGGTCACTACAGCTCTGTTATACAGGAGGGCGGCAGCGGGTCACTACAGCTCTGTTATACAGGAGGGCGGCAGCGGGTCACTACAGCTCTGTTATACAGGAGGGCGGCAGCGGGTCACTACAGCTCTGTTATACAGGAGGGCGGCAGCGGGTCACCTCTGCGGGGCGGTTACAGCTCTGTTATACAGGAGGGCGGCAGCGGGTCACTACAGCTCTGTTATACAGGAGGGCGGCAGCGGGTCACTACAGCTCTGTTATACAGGCGGGCGGCAGGGGGGGGGCGGGGCCCCGCCTGTTTCGGGGCGGCAGCGGGTCACTACAGCTCTGTTATACAGGAGGGCGGCAGCGGGTCACTACAGCTCTGTTATACAGGAGGGCGGCAGCGGGTCACTACAGCTCTGTTATACAGGAGGGCGGCAGCGGGTCACTACAGCTCTGTTATACAGGCGGGGGCGCGGGTCCTCAGCTCTGTTATAAGCGGGCGGCAGCGGGTCACTACAGCTCTGTTATACAGGCGGGCGGCAGCGGGTCACTACAGCTCTGTTATACAGGAGGGCGGCAGCGGGTCACTACAGCTCTGTTATACAGGCGGGCGGCAGCGGGTCACTTGTTATAAGGGGGCGGCGGGGTCACTACAGCTCTGTTATCAGGGGGCGGGCGGGTCCTTTTACGGGGGGGCAGCGGGTCACTACAGCTCTGTTATACAGGGGGCGGCAGCGGGTCACTCAGCTCTGTTATACAGGAGGGCGGCAGCGGGTCACCACAGCTCTGTTATACAGGAGGGCGGCAGCGGGTCACTACAGCTCTGTTATACAGGCGGGGCGGGCCCAGTGGGGCGGCAGCGGGTCACCACAGCTCTGTTATACAGGCGGGCGGCAGCGGGTCACTACAGCTCTGTTATACAGGGGGGGGGGGCGGGGGGCCCCGCGACGGGGCGGCAGCGGGTCACTACAGCTCTGTTATACAGGAGGGCGGCAGCGGGTCACTACAGCTCTGTTATACAGGGCGGGCGGCAGCGGGTCACTACAGCTGTTATACAGGAGGGCGGCAGCGGGTCACTACAGCTCTGTTATACAGGCGGGCGGCAGCGGGTCACTACAGCTCTGTTATACAGGCGGGCGGCAGCGGGTCACTACAGCTCTGTTATACAGGAGGGCGGCAGCGGGTCACTACAGCTCTGTTATACAGGAGGGCGGCAGCGGGTCACTACAGCTCTGTTATACAGGAGGGCGGCAGCGGGTCACTACAGCTCTGTTATACAGGAGGGCGGCAGCGGGTCACTACAGCTCTGTTATACAGGGGGCGGCGCGGGTCACTCAGCTCTGTTATACAGGGGGCGGCAGCGGGTCACTACAGCTCTGTTATACAGGAGGGCGGCAGCGGGTCACTACAGCTCTGTTATACAGGAGGGCGGCAGCGGGTCACTACAGCTCTGTTATACAGGAGGGCGGCAGCGGGTCACTACAGCTCTGTTATACAGGAGGGCGGCAGCGGGTCACTACAGCTCTGTTATACAGGGGGCGGCAGCGGGTCACTACAGCTCTGTTATACAGGAGGGCGGCAGCGGGTACTCGCTTGTTTACGGGGGCGGGTCACTAAGCTCTGTTATACAGGAGGGCGGCAGCGGGTCACTACAGCTCTGTTATACAGGAGGGCGGCAGCGGGTCACTACAGCTCTGTTATACAGGCGGGCGGCAGCGGGTCACTACAGCTCTGTTATAAGGGGGGGGGGGGGCGGAGCGGGTACTACAGCTTGTTATACAGGAGGGCGGCAGCGGGTCACTACAGCTCTGTTATACAGGAGGGCGGCAGCGGGTCACTACAGCTCTGTTATACAGGAGGGCGGCAGCGGGTCCTCAGCTCTTTAGGGGGCGGCAGCGGGTCACTCAGCTGTTTAGGGGGCGGCAGCGGGTCACTACAGCTCTGTTATACAGGGGGCGGGGGGCAGCGGGCACTACAGCTCTGTTATACAGGCGGGCGGCAGCGGGTCACTACAGCTCTGTTATACAGGAGGGCGGCAGCGGGTCACTACAGCTCTGTTATACAGGAGGGCGGCAGCGGGTCACTACAGCTCTGTTATACAGGAGGGCGGCAGCGGGTCACTACAGCTCTGTTATACAGGCGGGCGGCAGCGGGTCACTACAGCTCTGTTATACAGGCGGGCGGCAGCGGGTCACTACAGCTCTGTTATACAGGAGGGCGGCAGCGGTTCTGTTATCAGGAGGGCGGCAGCGGGTCACTACAGCTCTGTTATACAGGCGGGCGGCAGCGGGTCACTACAGCTCTGTTATACAGGAGGGCGGCAGCGGGTCACTACAGCTCTGTTATACAGGCGGGCGGCAGCGGGTCACTGAGGGGGCAGCGGGTTGTGTTATACAGGAGGGCGGCAGCGGGTCACTACAGCTCGTTATACAGGAGGGCGGCAGCGGGTCACTACAGCTGTTATACAGGGGGGCGGGTCCCCGCTCTGTTTCAGGGGGGCGGCGGCGGGTCCCCCGCTCTGTCGGCGGGCGGCAGCGGGTCACTACAGCTGTTATACAGGAGGGGGCGGGTCACTACAGCTGTTATACAGGGGGCGGCGCGGGTCACTACAGCTCTGTTATACAGGCGGGCGGGCGCGGGGTCACTACAGCTCTGTTATACAGGCGGGCGGCAGCGGGTCACTACAGCTCTGTTATACAGGCGGGCGGCAGCGGGTCACTACAGCTCTGTTATACAGGAGGGCGGCAGCGGGTCACTACAGCTCTGTTATACAGGAGGGCGGCAGCGGGTCACTACAGCTCTGTTATACCGACAGGAGGGCGGCAGCGGGTCACTACAGTTTTGGGGGCGGCGCGGGCCTCGCTCTGTTATACAGGCGGGCGGCAGCGGGTCACTACAGCGTTTCGCGGGCGCCGCTCTGTTATACAGGAGGGCGGCAGCGGGTCACTACAGCTCTGTTATACAGGCGGGCGGCAGCGGGTCACTACAGCTCTGTTATACGGGGGGCGGCAGCGGGTCCTACAGCCTGTTTCGGCGGGCGGCAGCGGGTCACTACAGCTCTGTTATACAGGCGGGCGGCGCAGCGGGTCACTACAGCTCTGTTATACAGGCGGGCGGCAGCGGGTCACTACAGCTGTTATACAGGCGGGCGGCAGCGGGTCACTACAGCTGTTATACAGGAGGGCGGCAGCGGGTCACTACAGCTCTGTTATACAGGAGGGCGGCAGCGGGTCACTACAGCTCTGTTATACAGGCGGGCGGCAGCGGGTCACTACAGCTCTGTTATACAGGAGGGCGGCAGCGGGTCACTACAGCTCTGTTATACAGGAGGGCGGGGGCAGCGGGTCACTACAGCTCTGTTATACAGGAGGGCGGCAGCGGGTCACTACAGCTCTGTTATACAGGAGGGCGGCAGCGGGTCACTACAGCTCGTTATACAGGAGGGCGGCAGCGGGTCACTACAGCTCTGTTATACAGGAGGGCGGCAGCGGGTCACTACAGCTCTGTTATACAGGCGGGCGGCAGCGGGTCACTACAGCTCTGTTATACAGGCGGGCGGCAGCGGGTCACTACAGCTCTGTTATACAGGCGGGCGGCAGCGGGTCACTACAGCTCTGTTATACAGGCGGGCGGCAGCGGGTCACTACAGCTCTGTTATACAGGCGGGCGGCAGCGGGTCACTACAGCTCTGTTATACAGGGGGCGGCAGCGGGTCACTACAGCTGTTTCAGGAGGGCGGGGCGGGTCACTACAGCTCTGTTATACAGGCGGGCGGCAGCGGGTCACTACAGCTCTGTTATACAGGAGGGCGGCAGCGGGTCACTACAGCTCTGTTATACAGGCGGGCGGCAGCGGGTCACAACAGCTGTTATACAGGCGGGCGGCAGCGGGTCACTACAGCTCTGTTATACAGGAGGGCGGCAGCGGGTCACAACAGCTGTTATACAGGCGGGCGGCAGCGGGTCACTACAGCTCCGTATAGCGGGTCACTACAGCTCCGTATAGCGGGTCACTACAGCTCCGTATAGCGGGTCACTACAGCTCCGTATAGGGTCACTACGTATATAACTAGTACCTGATAGCAGGCTGACCCTCATGGTGGGAACGCTCCGCATTTCCGGGTTGTTCAGGCGTTTCCTGGAGGTTTTACTTTCATTTTCTCTGCTGTTGTCACTATGGTAACCAAGGCGGTGAGGCGCGCAGGGTCTGTCGGGAGATAGGCGGGGGGAGGAGCCGAACATACTATAAATATCTGTAATAAAGGGCGTGTCTAGAATGGGGCGGGTCTGGGCAGGTAGGATGTCACATGAAAGGGGCGGAACCTCTCCTAGGAGGGCGGGGTCTCCTGTATCAGCTCTATAGCACGTGTAGATGGAGAAGAGAAATCAGAGAAGGTGAGTGATAGGATTGTGTTACATGGGACTGCAGGATGGCAGGGGAGTGATAGGATTGTGTTACATGGGACTGCAGGATGGCAGGGGAGTGATAGGATTGTGTTACATGGGACTGCAGGATGGAAGGTGAGTGATAGGATTGTGTTACATGGGACTGCAGGATGGAAGGGGAGTGATAAGATTGTGTTACATGGGACTGCAGGGGAGTGATAGGATTGTGTTACATGGGACTGCAGGATGGAAGGGGAGTGATAGGATTGTGTTACATGGGACTGCAGGGGAGTGATAGGATTGTGTTACATGGGACTGCAGGATGGCAGGGGAGTGATAGGATTGTGTTACATGGGACTGCAGGGGAGTGATAGGATTGTGTTACATGGGACTGCAGGGGAGAGATAGGATTGTGTTACATGGGACTGCAGGATGGAAGGGGAGTGATAGGATTGTGTTACATGGGACTGCAGGATGGAAGGGGAGTGATAGGATTGTGTTACATGGGACTGCAGGATGGAAGGGGAGTGATATGATTGTGTTACATGGGACTGCAGGATGGAAGGTGAGTGATAGGATTGTGTTACATGGGACTGCAGGGGAGTGATAGGATTGTGTTACATGGGACTGCAGGATGGCAGGGGAGTGATAGGATTGTGTTACATGGGACTGCAGGGGAGTGATAGGATTGTGTTACATGGGACTGCAGGGGAGTGATAGGATTGTGTTACATGGGACTGCAGGATGGCAGGGGAGTGATAGGATTGTGTTACATGGGACTGCAGGATGGAAGGGGAGTGATAGGATTGTGTTACATGGGACTGCAGGGGAGTGATAGGATTGTGTTACATGGGACTGCAGGGGAGTGATAGGATTGTGTTACATGGGACTGCAGGATGGCAGGGGAGTGATAGGATTGTGTTACATGGGACTGCAGGATGGAAGGGGAGTGATAGGATTGTGTTACATGGGACTGCAGGGGAGTGATAGGATTGTGTTACATGGGACTGCATGGGAGTGATAGGATTGTGTTACATGGGACTGCAGGGGAGTGATAGGATTGTGTTACATGGGACTGCAGGGGAGTGATAAGATTGTGTTACATGGGACTGCAGGACGAAAGGGGAGTGATAGGATTGTGTTACATGGGACTGCAGGATGGAAGGGGAGTGATAGGATTGTGTTACATGGGACTGCAGGGGAGTGATAGGATTGTGTTACATGGGACTGCAGGACTGCAGGGGAGTGATAGGATTGTGTTACATGGGACTGCAGGATGGAAGGAGAGTGATAGGATTGTGTTACATGGGACTGCAGGATGGAAGGAGAGTGATAGGATTGTGTTACATGGGACTGCAGGATGGAAGGAGAGTGATAGGATTGTGTTACATGGGACTGCAGGGGAGTGATAGGATTGTGTTACATGGGACTGCAGGGGAGTGATAGGATTGTGTTACATGGGACTGCAGGATGGAAGGGGAGTGATAGGATTGTGTTACATGGGACTGCAGGATGGAAGGGGAGTGATAGGATTGTGTTACATGGGACTGCAGGGGAGTGATAGGATTGTGTTACATGGGACTGCAGGATGGAAGGGGAGTGATAGGATTGTGTTACATGGGACTGCAGGGGAGTGATAGGATTGTGTTACATGGGACTGCAGGATGGCAGGGGAGTGATAGGATTGTGTTACATGGGACTGCAGGGGGAGTGATAGGATTGTGTTACATGGGACTGCAGGGGAGTGATAGGATTGTGTTACATGGGACTGCAGGATGGCAGGGGAGTGATAGGATTGTGTTACATGGGACTGCAGGGGAGTGATAGGATTGTGTTACATGGGACTGCAGGGGTGTGATAGGATTGTGTTACATGGGACTGCAGGGGAGTGATAGGATTGTGTTACATGGGACTGCAGGATGGCAGGGGAGTGATAGGATTGTGTTACATGGGACTGCAGGATGGCAGCGGAGTGATAGGATTGTGTTACATGGGACTGCAGGATGGAAGGGGAGTGATAGGATTGTGTTACATGGGACTGCAGGGGAGTGATAGGATTGTGTTACATGGGACTGCAGGGGAGTGATAGGATTGTGTTACATGGGACTGCAGGGGAGTGATAGGATTGTGTTACATGGGACTGCAGGGGAGTGATAAGATTGTGTTACATGGGACTGCAGGATGGCAGGGGAGTGATAGGATTGTGTTACATGGGACTGCAGGATGGAAGGGGAATGATAGGATTGTGTTACATGGGACTGCAGGGGAGTGATAGGATTGTGTTACATGGGACTGCAGGATGGCAGGGGAGTGATAGGATTGTGTTACATGGGACTGCAGGGGAGTGATAGGATTGTGTTACATGGGACTTCAGGGGTGTGATAGGATTGTGTTACATGGGACTGCAGGGGAGTGATAGGATTGTGTTACATGGGACTGCAGGATGGCAGGGGAGTGATAGGATTGTGTTACATGGGACTGCAGGATGGCAGGGGAGTGATAGGATTGTGTTACATGGGACTGCAGGATGGAAGGGGAGTGATAGGATTGTGTTACATGGGACTGCAGGGGAGTGATAGGATTGTGTTACATGGGACTGCAGGGGAGTGATAGGATTGTGTTACATGGGACTGCAGGGGAGTGATAGGATTGTGTTACATGGGACTGCAGGGGAGTGATAAGATTGTGTTACATGGGACTGCAGGGGAGTGATAGGATTGTGTTACATGGGACTGCAGGACTGCTGGGGAGTGATAGGATTGTGTTACATGGGACTGCAGGATGGAAGGGGAGTGATAGGATTGTGTTACATGGGACTGCAGGGGAGTGATAGGATTGTGTTACATGAGACTGCAGGATGGCAGGGGAGTGATAGGATTGTGTTACATGGGACTGCAGGGGAGTGATAGGATTGTGTTACATGGGACTGCAGGGGAGTGATAGGATTGTGTTACATGGGACTGCAGGACGGCAGGGGAGTGATAGGATTGTGTTACATGGGACTGCAGGGGAGTGATAGGATTGTGTTACATGGGACTGCAGGGGTGTGATAGGATTGTGTTACATGGGACTGCAGGGGAGTGATAGGATTGTGTTACATGGGACTGCAGGATGGCAGGGGAGTGATAGGATTGTGTTACATGGGACTGCAGGATGGCAGGGGAGTGATAGGATTGTGTTACATGGGACTGCAGGGGAGTGATAGGATTGTGTTACATGGGACTGCAGGGGAGTGATAGGATTGTGTTACATGGGACTGCAGGGGAGTGATAAGATTGTGTTACATGGGACTGCAGGACGGAAGGGGAGTGATAAGATTGTGTTACATGGGACTGCAGGGGAGTGATAGGATTGTGTTACATGGGACTGCAGGACTGCAGGGGAGTGATAGGATTGTGTTACATGGGACTGCAGGATGGCAGGGGAGTGATAGGATTGTGTTACATGGGACTGCAGGATGGAAGGGGAGTGATAGGATTGTGTTACATGGGACTGCAGGATGGAAGGGGAGTGATAGGATTGTGTTACATGGGACTGCAGGGGAGTGATAGGATTGTGTTACATGGGACTGCAGGGGAGTGATAGGATTGTGTTACATGGGACTGCAGGGGAGTGATAGGATTGTGTTACATGGGACTGCAGGGGAGTGATAGGATTGTGTTACATGGGACTGCAGGGGAGTGATAAGATTGTGTTACATGGGACTGCAGGACGGAAGGGGAGTGATAGGATTGTGTTACATGGGACTGCAGGATGGAAGGGGAGTGATAGGATTGTGTTACATGGGACTGCAGGGGAGTGATAGGATTGTGTTACATGAGACTGCAGGACTGCAGGGGAGTGATAGGATTGTGTTACATGGGACTGCAGGATGGAAGGGGAGTGATAGGATTGTGTTACATGGGACTGCAGGGGAGTGATAGGATTGTGTTACATGGGACTGCAGGGGAGTGATAGGATTGTGTTAGATGGGACTGCAGGATGGAAGGGGAGTGATAGGATTGTGTTACATGGGACTGCAGGATGGAAGGGGAGTGATAGGATTGTGTTACATGGGACTGCAGGGGAGTGATAGGATTGTGTTACATGGGACTGCAGGATGGAAGGGGAGTGATAGGATTGTGTTACATGGGACTGCAGGGGAGTGATAGGATTGTGTTACATGGGACTGCAGGATGGCAGGGGAGTGATAGGATTGTGTTACATGGGACTGTAGGGGAGTGATAGGATTGTGTTACATGGGACTGCAGGGGAGTGATAGGATTGTGTTACATGGGACTGTAGGATGGCAGGGGAGTGATAGGATTGTGTTACATGGGACTGCAGGGGAGTGATAGGATTGTGTTACATGGGACTGCAGGGGTGTGATAGGATTGTGTTACATGGGACTGCAGGGGAGTGATAGGATTGTGTTACATGGGACTGCAGGATGGCAGGGGAGTGATAGGATTGTGTTACATGGGACTGCAGGATGGCAGGGGAGTGATAGGATTGTGTTACATGGGACTGCAGGATGGAAGGGGAGTTATAGGATTGTGTTACATGGGACTGCAGGGGGAGTGATAGGATTGTGTTACATGGGACTGCAGGGGAGTGATAGGATTGTGTTACATGGGACTGCAGGGGAGTGATAGGATTGTGTTACATGGGACTGCAGGGGAGTGATAAGATTGTGTTACATGGGACTGCAGGACGGAAGGGGAGTGATAAGATTGTGTTACATGGGACTGCAGGGGGAGTGATAGGATTGTGTTACATGGGACTGCAGGATGGCAGGGGAGTGATAGGATTGTGTTACATGGGACTGCAGGATGGAAGGGGAGTGATAGGATTGTGTTACATGGGACTGCAGGGGAGTGATAGGATTGTGTTACATGGGACTGCAGGGGAGTGATAGGATTGTGTTACATGGGACTGCAGGGGAGTGATAGGATTGTGTTACATGGGACTGCAGGGGAGTGATAAGATTGTGTTACATGGGACTGCAGGACGGAAGGGGAGTGATAAGATTGTGTTACATGGGACTGCAGGGGAGTGATAGGATTGTGTTACATGGGACTGCAGGACTGCAGGGGAGTGATAGGATTGTGTTACATGGGACTGCAGGATGGAAGGGGAGTGATAGGATTGTGTTACATTGGACTGCAGGGGAGTGATAGGATTGTGTTACATGGGACTGCTCGATGGCAGGGGAGTGATAGGATTGTGTTACATGGGACTGCAGGGGAGTGATAGGATTGTGTTACATGGGACTGCAGGGGTGTGATAGGATTGTGTTACATGGGACTGCATGGGAGTGATAGGATTGTGTTACATGGGACTGCAGGATGGCAGGGGAGTGATAGGATTGTGTTACATGGGACTGCAGGATGGCAGGGGAGTGATAGGATTGTGTTACATGGGACTGCAGGATGGAAGGGGAGTGATAGGATTGTGTTACATGGGACTGCAGGGGAGTGATAGGATTGTGTTACATGGGACTGCAGGGGAGTGATAGGATTGTGTTACATGGGACTGCAGGGGAGTGATAGGATTGTGTTACATGGGACTGCAGGGGAGTGATAAGATTGTGTTACATGGGACTGCAGGACGGAAGGGGAGTGATAAGATTGTGTTACATGGGACTGCAGGGGAGTGATAGGATTGTGTTACATGGGACTGCAGGACTGCAGGGGAGTGATAGGATTGTTTTACATGGGACTGCAGGGGAGTGATAGGATTGTGTTACATGGGACTGCAGGATGGCAGGGGAGTGATAGGATTGTGTTACATGGGACTGCAGGGGAGTGATAGGATTGTGTTACATGGGACTGCAGTTGAGTGATAGGATTGTGTTACATGGGACTGCAGGGGAGTGATAGGATTGTGTTACATGGGACTGCAGGGGAGTGATAGGATTGTGTTACATGGGACTGCAGGGGAGTGATAGGATTGTGTTACATGGGACTGCAGGATGGCAGGGGAGTGATAGGATTG
The DNA here is from genome assembly GCA_947044405.1 of Leptodactylus fallax. NCBI lineage: Eukaryota > Metazoa > Chordata > Amphibia > Anura > Leptodactylidae > Leptodactylus > Leptodactylus fallax. The sequence goes on along the minus strand of CAMRHE010000783.1, from coordinate 227,657 downwards.
TGTTACATGGGACTGCAGGATGGAAGGGGAGTGATAGGATTGTGTTACATGGGACTGCAGGGGAGTGATAGGATTGTGTTACATGGGACTGCAGGGGAGTGATAGGATTGTGTTACATGGGACTGCAGGGGAGTGATAAGATTGTGTTACATGGGACTGCAGGACGGAAGGGGAGTGATAAGATTGTGTTACATGGGACTGCAGGGGAGTGATAGGATTGTGTTACATGGGACTGCAGGACTGCAGGGGAGTGATAGGATTGTGTTACATGGGACTGCAGGATGGAAGGGGAGTGATAGGATTGTGTTACATGGGACTGCAGGGGAGTGATAGGATTGTGTTACATGGGACTGCAGGAGAGTGATAGGATTGTGTTACATGGGACTGCAGGGGAGTGATAAAATTGTGTTACATGGGACTGCAGGATGGAAAGAGAGTGATATGATTGTGTTACATGGGACTGCAGGATGGAAGGAGAGTGATAGGATTGTGTTACATGGGGCTGCAGGGGAGTGATAGGATTGTGTTCTATCACTAGTGAATAATAACCTAGTGAATAATGTTACAGGTGATGTCAGGGCTGTTACTACAGGTAACCTAGTGAGTAATGTTACAGGTGATGTCAGGGCTGTTACTACAGGTAACCTAGTGAGTAATGTTACAGGTGATGTCAGGGCTGTTACTACAGGTAACCTAGTGACTAATGTTACAGGTGATGTCAGGGCTGTTACTACAGGTAACCTAGTGTGTAATGTTACAGGTGATGTCAGGGCTGTTACTACAGGTAACCTATTGAGTAATGTTACAGGTGATGTCAGGGCTGTTACTACAGGTAACCTAGTGTGTAATGTTACAGGTGATGTCAGGGCTGTTACTACAGGTAACCTAGTGAGTAATGTTACAGGTGATGTCAGGGCTGTTACTACAGGTAACCTAGTGACTAATGTTACAGGTGATGTCAGGGCTGTTACTACAGGTAACCTAGTGAGTAATGTTACAGGTGATGTCAGGCCTGTTACTACAGATAACCTAGTGACTAATGTTACAGGTGATGTCAGGACTGTTACTACAGGTAACCTAGTGACTAATGTTACAGGTGATGTCAGGACTCTTACTACAGGTTACCTAGTGAGTAATGTTACAGGTGATGTCAGGACTGTTACTACAGGTAACCTAGTGAGTAATGTTACAGTTGATGTCAGGCCTGTTACTACAGGTAACCTAGTGAATAATGTTACAGGTGATGTCAGGGCTGTTACTACAGGTAACCTAGTGTGTAATGTTACAGGTGATGTCAGGGCTGTTACTACAGGTAACCTAGTGACTAATGTTACAGGTGATGTCAGGGCTGTTACTACAGGTAACCTAGTGTGTAATGTTACAGGTGATGTCAGGGCTGTTACTACAGGTAACCTAGTGTGTAATGTTACAGGTGATGTCAGGGCTGTTACTACAGGTAACCTAGTGAATAATGTTACAGGTGATGTCAGGGCTGTTACTACAGGTAACCTAGTGAGTAATGTTACAGGTGATGTCAGGGCTGTTACTACAGGTAACCTAGTGACTAATGTTACAGGTGATGTCAGGGCTGTTACTACAGGTAACCTAGTGTGTAATGTTACAGGTGATGTCAGGGCTGTTACTACAGGTAACCTAGTGTGTAATGTTACAGGTGATGTCAGGCCTGTTACTACAGGTAACCTAGTGAATAATGTTACAGGTGATGTCAGGGCTGTTACTACAGGTAACCTAGTGAATAATGTTACAGGTGATGTCAGGGCTGTTACTACAGGTAACCTAGTGACTAATGTTACAGGTGATGTCAGGACTGTTACTACAGGTAACCTAGTGACTAATGTTACAGGTGATGTCAGGGCTGTTACTACAGATAACCTAGTGTGTAATGTTACAGGTGATGTCAGGGCTGTTACTACTGCTAACTTAGGTGTATAGATAAAATCATCATCATTCAGTTCAAAGTCATAAATGGATAGAAAGCGATGGGTTCGTACGTGGTAGAATACTCCTCTCCTATTACAGGTATTATATCTGCACGGCACATTCTCATTTGTTTGGCACAAGTTTATTTCCATAATACAAAGTAATATGATCATCCACCGGTATAGAATCTTATTATAATCAATGTTTCATGATCCATGTTAAGCAGAATATACAGGAGAATTGTTGAGCTTTTTCACGCCCAATCTGCTGTATGAAGTACTGGAATGGAGCGGTGGAGACCTGGCTAGTGGGGTTGTGGGTCCTCCTATTGAATAATGTATATTCTGCTTAATATTGATTATATGAAACATTCCTTATTATGAGATTATATACTGTTGTAAATGGGTCTGGAAGAAAGAAGGGAAAAGGGGGCTAATGTATCGAGAGATTGAAGGAACTGTCAAGTGGAGGAAGCCTAATGATATGGGGTTGTCTCACCGCCACAGGATCGATGGTGGTCTCAGTGCAGAGCTATATGTGAGTATCCTACAAGACGGGTTACTTCATATACCAGAGTACTAAGGGTAAGAAAAGGAAAACATAGTGTTCCGGCAGGACAATGACCTGAAGCATACGTGGAGATTAGAGAAGAAATGGTTCTATGACAATGAAGTAGCGGTGCTGGATTATCCCCCACAGTCCCCAGACCTCAGCCCAATCCAACACCTGTGGGTAGAGTTGTAAAGCTGTATTCATACCCAAGTGAGTCACCAGTATACACCAACACTGGGAACATGTAGAAGAGACCTGGGATTAGATTATGGTCAGGATATGCTAGAATCTGATGGAGAACATGCCCAGAAGGATTCAGAAGTGGTGAAAGCCAAAGGTGGATTTACAAAATAATAGAAATTATAATTGAGATTTTAGGAGCAAAACAGTAACAATAACATGACAAGAATCTGCAGAACTGACCATATGCTAAATACTTACAAGTCACATTTATGTATGAGAGAGCCAAGAGGATTGTCTATAACATGATGGCAGGCTCACGTTCCAAGCTGTAGTGGATGGCGAGATCTGGAGGCTGAAGTCACGAGGTCAGAACATGGTTACCCTTCTACTCGTCAGTGTACATGCAGCATCCCAGAGTGCTACTGCTTTTATATGTTTGTCTTGTGTGCCTCTGGGTTTTATGTTTGTATGTTCTGCTCTATGTAAGTTTTATATGTAACATGATGTGCAGCTTTCCCCTCTCAGCATTTCCCCCCTTCAGTGTTCAAACCCAGACTTGGTTCAGCCCTGGCCTATCACAGGCCACTGGGCGGGGTTATAGGGAGATATTATCTCCCCGGTGACGGTTGGTCTGCTTAGTTCAGTTCAGTTCATGCAGCAGACTAGACAAGGTGTGCAGAGCTGACCTGCCACCAGCCTCTGGACTGAAGGCCAACCGCCACTCTCACAGCCTCAGGAGAGATATCATCAGCCCCAGGCTCACCTGTAGATTGCCCAGAGCAAGGGAGTACAGATTTCAAAGTGGCTGGACTTATTCGGTGTTGTGCCAGGAGGAGCAGGAGAGGACCCTGACAGGAGAGTCTCATTCGGGCCTAGTCTCCAGGTAACCAGATCCCTGTCAGGACTCCCTGTAACTCTATCCCCAGTGTACCTAGCTGGGAGAAGCATAGAGGAGGAGTAGAGAAGGCCATACTGTGGAGCCTATACCATGTTTGGGCGCCCTCCTATAACCAAGGCTGGGGTTTGGACACTGTAGGACTACGACCCCCATCTGGAAGCTGCTGTTGTTCCTTTGTTCCAGTTGCCTAAATAAACGGCTGTTTGGTTTACCTGCATCGCTGACCCCTGAGTCGTGCCTGCTTTACCATCAGGGCTCTTCCGACCAACACCACACCGGCTCAGATAGGAGAGGTCCCCCTCTTCAACTGGAAGTGCCCCGGGGGAAAGAACTACTACCACCACCATCTGGTAGTGCTGCAGGACCCCCCTTGACTTTGTCCGGCCAAGGAGTGGGACTGGAGCCGTTTGGGAGCGTGCTCAGCCTGCTAGGTGGCACAGCATCCGCCACTACTACTCCCATCCTCCGGTCTCATCCGACTGGGTTGCGGCATACATTCTGGAGCCTCTCTTACTACATTTGTAAGGGGCAACTTAGAAGGCCAGAACTCTGATTTCTCTTCCTCGCCAGCTAACGCCCTACACTCAGTCATGCGCCCTACTCGCCTGAGTCTAGGGGTGTCAGTGACATTAGTGGGTGTGAAAGATCCTCAGCGCGCCAACACCGCTTTGGCCACACCCTGAGTCCTCTTTCATATAAAAACCACACTCACCGCCAGTGAATGTCGGGTTCACCAGATAAATACAAGACAAGCTTTCTAAATTTTATATATTTATTAACCCCTAAACGGGTCGGTATTAACATCTAACATATACAGATCAGAACAGATATGCAGATATATACAAGCATTAACAGTTACTAGTTACAAGATACAGTACAAATAAAATAAAAGGGATAAAGGTGAAATAATTACTTTACCACACATGTCCTTGATGTGGTTCTGTAGTCCAACACTCACACATGCTCTGTCATGTGTGAGTCACCAGTGGAGGCTTGTTAGCATGTGGCATCAACAACAGTATTCCAGCCTGCATGCTCTTTACACAGTCTCTCAGCATTCGTCCAGTAGTCTCATCACAAAAATCTCCTCATGGTCTGTCTGTAACAACTCTGTAGTCTGTGATGGTCTCAGCCCAATCTCCATAGCATAATCTACATAGCATTATCTCAGCACAGTCTCCATAACATGATCTCTATAGCATCAACTCCTTAGCATCCTCTCCTCCCACTGACTCTTACCTCATCTTTTATACCCTTTATGCCACCTCCCAGAATGAGGTCACCGGCGGCAGCACGTCTGATGAGTTAATGCAATCAAGTCCAGACCCTTTGTATGTAGATGAGACCAAATGGAATGATACAATATTATCAGGCATATCTGATCTAACAGCCCAGGCTGGAACAATGCCCTATTGTTTGATCACTCAGGGCTGTATAGGAGTACAATGGAGCCCTATTGTTCCAGTTTTGCCACTACTGCCAATATACACCTATGCTTATAGCTGTGCACAGTATGAATAAATGGAACTAGAGAGAAATACGCTACCCAGAGACCAAAATACCGCTCTGAATTATAGCCATATTCAAGCATGAATCATCACAGTGGGAGTCACAGAAATGGGAGTTCTGGTCTCAGTAAATGGGGCTCCAGAGGATCGGGTGTATATTAGTATATAGAACATGCACTGGTCATTCTTATTATTCCCTGGAAAACCCCTTTAGTACTTTCCTAATGTCCCCTCATATTGTTATTGCTCCTTATATTTATGTCCCCAGGGTAGTGTAAGGACTGCGCTGTGAGTTGGGGTTCTTCCTAACCACTTGTTTACACTTAGAGCCAGGGCTGTGGAGTCGGTACACCAAAGCCCCGACTCCGACTCCGACTCCTCAATTTCCCCTGACTCTGACTCCGACTCCGACTCCACCAAAATAGGCATCGACTCCGACTCCGACTCCACGACTCCGACTCCACAGCCCTGGCACTGCTAAACCTTATAGGTTCACTCAGAACTCAGTCCCATCATTATATGAGGAATAGAACAGACCTTTACAGGACATTTCATCATTTTCAACATTTCATCATTTTCCCAAATTCTTATGAAAATATATTCAGCACATACTGCATTGTACTACTAACTGTACCAATTTATTATATATTTTGGGAGTCGGAGTCGGTCCATTTTATACCGACTCCGACTCCGACTCCACCAAAATAGGCACCGACTCCGACTCCACGACTCCGACTGCGACTCCACAGCCCTGCTTAGAGCACTGTTCACAAGAGACTACTTGTGTCAGAATTGTTTTTATCCCTGCTGTATAGTTGTAATAGATCCCCATGTACCAGCAAGGGAAGAATCTGACCCCTGTGCAGTGACTGCTGCGTCTCCGTATAGCTGTATGGCGTATAGACCGGGACACGTTATCTATGGCGTATAGACCGGGACGCGTTATCTATGGCATATAGACCGGGACGCGTTATCTATGGCGTATAGACCGCGACGCGTTATCTATGGCGTATAGACCGGGACGCGTTATCTATGGCGTATAGACCGGGACGCGTTATCTATGGCGTATAGACCGGGATGCGTTATGTATGGCGTATAGACCGCGACGCGTTATGTATGGCGTATAGACCGGGACACGTTATCTATGGCGTATAGACCCTCTTTGCAGTGACTGCTGCGTCTCCGTATAGCTGTATGGCGTATAGACCGGGACGCGTTATCTATGGCATATAGACCGGGACGCGTTATCTATGGCGTATAGACCGCGACGCGTTATCTATGGCGTATAGACCGGGACGCGTTATCTATGGCGTATAGACCGGGACGCGTTATCTATGGCGTATAGACCGGGATGCGTTATGTATGGCGTATAGACCGCGACGCGTTATGTATGGCGTATAGACCGGGACACGTTATCTATGGCGTATAGACCCTCTTTGCAGTGACTGCTGCGTCTCCATATAGCTGTATGGCGTATAGACCGGAACGTGTTATGTATGGCGTATAGACCGGGACGCGTTATCTATGGCGTATAGACCCTCTGTGCAGTGACTGCTGCGTCTCCGTATAGCTGTATGGCGTATAGACCGGGACGCGTTATCTATGGCGTATAGACCGGGACGCGTTATCTATGGCGTATAGACCGGGACGCGTTATGTATGGCGTATAGACCGGGACGCGTTATCTATGGCGTATAGACCCCTGTGCAGTGACTGCTGCGTCTCCGTATAGCTGTATGGCGTATAGACCGAGACGCGTTATCTATGGCGTACAGACCGGGACGCGTTATGTATGGCGTATAGACCGGGACGCGTTATGTATGGCGTATAGACCGGGGCGCATTATCTATGGCGTATAGACTGGGACGCGTTATCTCTGACGTATAGTCCGGGACGCGTTATCTATGGCGTATAGACTGGGACGCGTTATCTATGGCGTATAGTCCGGGACGCGTTATCTATGGCGTATAGACTGGGACGCGTTATCTATGGCGTACAGACTGGGACGCGTTATATATGGCGTATAGTCCGGGACGCGTTATCTATGGCGTATAGATTGGGTCGCGTTATCTATGGCGTATAGTCCGGGACGCGTTATCTATGGCGTATAGTCCGGGACGCGTTATCTATGGCGTATAGACTGGGACGCGTTATCTATGGCGTATAGACTGGGACGCGTTATCTATGGCGTATAGACTGGGACACGTTATCTATGGCGTATAGACCGGGACACGTTATCTATGGCGTATAGACTGGGACGCGTTATCTATGGCGTATAGACCGGGACGTGTTATGTATGGCGTATAGACTCCTGTGCAGTGACTGCTGCGTCTCCGTATAGCTGTATGGCGTATAGACCGGGACGCGTTATCTATGGCGTATAGACCGGGACGAGTTATCTATGGCGTATAGACCGGGACGTGTTCTCTATGGCGTATAGACCGGAACGCGTTATCTATGGCGTATAGATCGGGACGCGTTATGTATGGCGTATAGACCGGGATGCGTTATCTATGGCGTATAGACCGGGACGCGTTATCTATGGCGTATAGACCGGGACGCGTTATCTATGGCGTATAGACCCCTGTGCAGTGACTGCTGCATCTCCGTATAGCTGTATGGCGTATAGACCGGGACGCGTTATCTATGGCGTATAGACCGGGACGCGTTATCTATGGCGTATAGACCGGGACGCGTTATCTATGGCGTATAGACCGGGACGCGTTATGTATGGCGTATAGACCGGGACGCGTTATCTATGGCGTATAGACCGGGACGCGTTATCTATGGCGTATAGACCCCTGTGCAGTGACTGCTGCGTCTCCGTATAGCTGTATGGCGTATAGACCGGGACGCGTTATCTATGGCGTACAGACCGGGACGCGTTATGTATGGCGTATAGACCGGGACGCGTTATGTATGGCGTATAGACCGGGACACATTATCTATGGCGTATAGACTGGGACGCGTTATCTCTGACGTATAGTCCGGGACGCGTTATCTATGGCGTATAGACTGGGACGCGTTATCTATGGCGTATAGACTGGGACGCGTTATCTATGGCCTATAGTCCGGGACGCGTTATCTATGGCGTATAGACTGGGACGCGTTATCTATGGCGTATAGTACGGGACGCGTTATCTATGGCGTATAGTCCGGGACGCGTTATCTATGGCGTATAGACTGGGACGCGTTATCTATGGCGTATAGACCGGGACACGTTATCTATGGCGTATAGACCGGGACACGTTATCTATGGCGTATAGACTGGGACGCGTTATCTATGGCGTATAGACCGGGACGTGTTATGTATGGCGTATAGACTCCTGTGCAGTGACTGCTGCGTCTCCGTATAGCTGTATGGCGTATAGACCGGGAGGCGTTATCTATGGCGTATAGACCGGGACGCGTTATCTATGGCGTATAGACCGGGACGAGTTATCTATGGCGTATAGACCGGGACGCGTTCTCTATGGCGTATAGACCGGAACGCGTTATCTATGGCGTATAGATCGGGACGCGTTATCTATGGCGTATAGACCGGGACGCGTTATGTATGGCGTATAGACCCCTGTGCAGTGACTTCTGCGTCTCCGTATAGCTGTATGGCGTATAGACCGGGACGCGTTATCTATGGCGTATAGACCCGGACGCGTTATGTATGGCGTATAGACCGGGAAGCGTTATCTATGGCGTATAGACCGGGACACGTTATGTATGGCGTATAGACCGGGACGCGTTATCTATGGCGTATAGATCAGGACGCGTTATCTATGGCGTATAGACCCCTGTGCAGTGACTGCTGCGTCTCCGTATAGCTGTATGGCGTATAGACTGGGACGCGTTATCTATGGCGTACAGACCGGGACGCGTTATGTATGGCGTATAGACCGACCCGCGTTATGTATGGTGTATAGACTGGGACGCGTTATCTATGGCGTATAGACTAGGACGCGTTATCTATGGCGTATAGACTGGGACGCGTTATCTATGGCGTATAGTCCGGGACGCGTTATCTATGGCGTATAGACTGGGACACGTTATCTATGGCGTATAGACCGGGACACGTTATCTATGGCGTATAGACTGGGACGCGTTATCTATGGCGTATAGACTGGGACGCGTTATCTATGGCGTATAGACTGGGACGCGTTATCTATGGCGTATAGACTGGGACGCGTTATCTATGGCGTATAGACTGGGACGCGTTATCTATGGCGTATAGTCCGGGACGCGTTATCTATGGCGTATAGATTGGGACGCGTTATCTATGGCGTATAGTCCGGGACGCGTTATCTATGGCGTATAGTCCGGGACGCATTATCTATGGCGTATAGACTGGGACGCGTTATGTATGGCGTATAGACCGGGACGCGTTATCTATGGCGTATAGACTGGGACGCGTTATCTATGGCATATAGTCCGGGACGCGTTATCTATGGCGTATAGACTGGGACACGTTATCTATGGCGTATAGACCGGGACACGTTATCTATGGCGTATAGACTGGGACGCGTTATCTATGGCGTATAGACTGGGACGCGTTATCTATGGCGTATAGACTGGGACACGTTATCTATGGCGTATAGACCGGGACACGTTATCTATGGCGTATAGACTGGGACGCGTTATCTATGGCGTATAGACCGGGACGTGTTATGTATGGCGTATAGACTCCTGTGCAGTGACTGCTGCGTCTCCGTATAGCTGTATGGCGTATAGACCGGGACGCGTTATCTATGGCGTATAGACCGGGACGAGTTATCTATGGCGTATAGACAGGGACGTGTTCTCTATGGCGTATAGACCGGAACGCGTTATCTATGGCGTATAGACCGGGACGCGTTATCTATGGCGTATAGATCGGGACGCGTTATGTATGGCGTATAGACCGGGACGCGTTATCTATGGCGTATAGACCGGGACGCGTTATCTATGGCGTATAGACCCCTGTGCAGTGACTGCTGCGTCTCCGTATAGCTGTATGGCGTATAGACCGGGACGCGTTATCTATGGCGTACAGACCGGGACGCGTTATGTATGGCGTATAGACCGGGACGCGTTATGTATGGCGTATAGACCGGGACGCATTATCTATGGCGTATAGACTGGGACGCGTTATCTCTGACGTATAGTCCGGGACGCGTTATCTATGGCGTATAGACTGGGACGCGTTATCTATGGCGTATAGTCCGGGACGCGTTATCTATGGCATATAGACTGGGATGCGTTATCTATGGCGTATAGTCCGGGACGCGTTATCTATGGCGTATAGTCCGGGACGCGTTATCTATGGCGTATAGACTGGGACGCGTTATCTATGGCGTATAGACGGGGACACGTTATCTATGGCGTATAGACCGGGACACGTTATCTATGGCGTATAGACCGGGACACGTTATCTATGGCGTATAGACTGGGACGCGTTATCTATGGCGTATAGACTGGGACGCGTTATCTCTGACGTATAGTCCGGGACGCGTTATCTATGGCGTATAGACTGGGACGCGTTATCTATGGCGTATAGTCCGGGACGCGTTATCTATGGCGTATAGACTGGGACACGTTATCTATGGCGTATAGACCGGGACACGTTATCTATGGCGTATAGACTGGGACGCGTTATCTATGGCGTATAGACTGGGACGCGTTATCTATGGCGTATAGACTGGGACGCGTTATCTATGGCGTATAGACTGGGACGCGTTATCTATGGCGTATAGTCCGGGACGCGTTATCTATGGCGTATAGATTGGGACGCGTTATCTATGGCGTATAGTCCGGGACGCGTTATCTATGGCGTATAGTCCGGGACGCATTATCTATGGCGTATAGACTGGGACGCTTTATCTATGGCGTATAGACTGGGACGCGTTATGTATGGCGTATAGACCGGGACGCGTTATCTATGGCGTATAGACTGGGACGCGTTATCTATGGCGTATAGTCCGGGACGCGTTATCTATGGCGTATAGACTGGGACACGTTATCTATGGCGTATAGACCGGGACACGTTATCTATGGCGTATAGACTGGGACGCGTTATCTATGGCGTATAGACTGGGACGCGTTATCTATGGCGTATAGACTGGGACACGTTATCTATGGCGTATAGACCGGGACACGTTATCTATGGCGTATAGACTGGGACGCGTTATCTATGGCGTATAGACCGGGACGTGTTATGTATGGCGTATAGACTCCTGTGCAGTGACTGCTGCGTCTCCGTATAGCTGTATGGCGTATAGACCGGGACGCGTTATCTATGGCGTAAAGACCGGGACGAGTTATCTATGGCGTATAGACCGGGACGTGTTCTCTATGGCGTATAGACCGGAACGCGTTATCTATGGCGTATAGACCGGGACGCGTTATGTATGGCGTATAGACCGGGACGCGTTATGTATGGCGTATAGACCGGGACGCGTTATCTATGGCGTATAGACCGGGACGCGTTATCTATGGCGTATAGACCCCTGTGCAGTGACTGCTGCGTCTCCGTATAGCTGTATGGCGTATAGACCGGGACGCGTTATCTATGGCGTACAGACCGGGACGCGTTATGTATGGCGTATAGACCGGGACGCGTTATGTATGGCGTATAGACCGGGACGCATTATCTATGGCGTATAGACTGGGACGCGTTATCTCTGACGTATAGTCCGGGACGCGTTATCTATGGCGTATAGACTGGGACACGTTATCTATGGCGTATAGACCGGGACACGTTATCTATGGCGTATAGACTGGGACGCGTTATCTATGGCGTATAGACTGGGACGCGTTATCTATGGCGTATAGACTGGGACACGTTATCTATGGCGTATAGACCGGGACACGTTATCTATGGCGTATAGACTGGGACGCGTTATCTATGGCGTATAGACCGGGACGTGTTATGTATGGCGTATAGACTCCTGTGCAGTGACTGCTGCGTCTCCGTATAGCTGTATGGCGTATAGACCGGGACGCGTTATCTATGGCGTAAAGACCGGGACGAGTTATCTATGGCGTATAGACCGGGACGTGTTCTCTATGGCGTATAGACCGGAACGCGTTATCTATGGCGTATAGACCGGGACGCGTTATCTATGGCGTATAGACCGGGACGCGTTATGTATGGCGTATAGACCGGGACGCGTTATCTATGGCGTATAGACCGGGACGCGTTATCTATGGCGTATAGACCCCTGTGCAGTGACTGCTGCGTCTCCGTATAGCTGTATGGCGTATAGACCGGGACGCGTTATCTATGGCGTACAGACCGGGACGCGTTATGTATGGCGTATAGACCGGGACGCGTTATGTATGGCGTATAGACCGGGACGCATTATCTATGGCGTATAGACTGGGACGCGTTATCTCTGACGTATAGTCCGGGACGCGTTATCTATGGCGTATAGACTGGGACGCGTTATCTATGGCGTATAGTCCGGGACGCGTTATCTATGGCATATAGACAGGGACGCGTTATCTATGGCGTATAGACCGGGACGCGTTATGTATGGCGTATAGACCGGGACGCGTTATCTATGGCGTATAGACCGGTATGCGTTATCTATGGCGTATAGACCGGGAAGCGTTATCTATGGCGTATAGACCGGGACGCGTTATCTATGGCGTATAGACCCCTGTGCAGTGACTGCTGCGTCTCCGTATAGCTGTATGGCGTATAGACCGGGACGCGTTATCTATGGCGTACAGACCGGGACGCGTTATGTATGGCATATAGACCGGGACGCGTTATGTATGGCGTATAGACCGGGACGCATTATCTATGGCGTATAGACTGGGACGCGTTATCTCTGACGTATAGTCCGGGACGCGTTATCTATGGCGTATAGACTGGGACACGTTATCTATGGCGTATAGACCGGGACACGTTATCTATGGCGTATAGACTGGGACGCGTTATCTATGGCGTATAGACTGGGACGCGTTATCTATGGCGTATAGACTGGGACACGTTATCTATGGCGTATAGACCGGGACACGTTATCTATGGCGTATAGACTGGGACACGTTATCTATGGCGTATAGACCGGGAAGTGTTATGTATGGCGTATAGACTCCTGTGCAGTGACTGCTGCGTCTCCGTATAGCTGTATGGCGTATAGACCGGGACGCGTTATCTATGGCGTAAAGACCGGGACGAGTTATCTATGGCGTATAGACCGGGACGTGTTCTCTATGGCGTATAGACCGGAACGCGTTATCTATGGCGTATAGACCGGGACGCGTTATCTATGGCGTATAGACCGGGACGCGTTATGTATGGCGTATAGACCGGGACGCGTTATCTATGGCGTATAGACCGGGACGCGTTATCTATGGCGTATAGACCCCTGTGCAGTGACTGCTGCGTCTCCGTATAGCTGTATGGCGTATAGACCGGGACGCGTTATCTATGGCGTACAGACCGGGACGCGTTATGTATGGCGTATAGACCGGGACGCGTTATGTATGGCGTATAGACCGGGACGCATTATCTATGGCGTATAGACTGGGACGCGTTATCTCTGACGTATAGTCCGGGACGCGTTATCTATGGCGTATAGACTGGGACGCGTTATCTATGGCGTATAGTCCGGGACGCGTTATCTATGGCATATAGACAGGGACGCGTTATCTATGGCGTATAGACCGGGACGCGTTATGTATGGCGTATAGACCGGGACGCGTTATCTATGGCGTATAGACCGGTATGCGTTATCTATGGCGTATAGACCGGGAAGCGTTATCTATGGCGTATAGACCGGGACGCGTTATCTATGGTGTATAGACCGGGACGCGTTATCTATGGCGTATAGACCGGGACGCGTTATCTATGGCGTATAGACCGGGACGCGGTTATCTATGGCGTATAGACCGGGACGCGTTATCTATGGCGTATAGACCGGGACGCGTTATATATGGCGTATAGACCGGGACGCGTTATCTATGGCGTATAGACCGGTACGCGTTATCTCTGGCATATAGACCCCTGTGCAGTGACTGCTGCGTAACGGGGGGGCTCCGTATAGGCTGTATGGCATATAGACCGGGACGCGTTATCTATGGCGTATAGACCGGGACGCTTTATGTATGGCGTATATACCGGGACGCGTTATGTATGGTGTATAGACCGGGACACGTTATCTATGGCGTATAGACCCCCTGTGCAGTGACTGCTGCGTCTCCATATAGCTGTATGGCGTATAGACCGGGCGTGTTATCTATGGCGTATAGACCGGGAGGCGTTATCTATGGCGTATAGACCGGGACGCGTTATCTATGGCGTGTAGACCGGGACGCGTTATCTATGGCGTATAGACCGGGACGCGTTATGTATGGCGTATAGACCGGGACACGTTATCTATGGCGTATAGACCGGGACGCGTTATCTATGGCGTATAGACCGGGACGCGTTATCTATGGCGTATAGACCGGGACGCGTTATCTATGGCGTATAGCCCGGGACGCGTTCTCTATGGCGTATAGACCGGAACGCGTTATCTATGGCGTATAGATCGGGACGCCTTATCTATGGCGTATAGACCGGGACGCGTTATCTATGGTGTATAGACCGGGACGCGTTATGTATGGCATATAGACCGGGATGCGTTATGTATGGTGCATAGACCGGGACATGTTATCTATGGCGTATAGACTGGGACGCGTTATCTATGGCGTATAGACCCCCTGTGCAGTGACGGCTGCGTCTCCATATAGCTGTATGGCGTATAGACCGGAGGCGTTATCTATGGCGTATAGACCGGGACGCGTTATCTATGGCGTATAGACCGGGACGCGTTTTCTATGGCGTATAGACTGGGACGCGTTATGTATGGCGTATAGACCGGGACGCGTTATCTATGGCGTATAGACCGGTACGCGTTATCTATGGCGTATAGACCGGGATGCGTTATCTATGGCGTATAGACCGGGACGCGTTATCTATGGAGTATAGACCGGGACGCGTTATCTATGGCGTATAGACCGGGACGCGTTATCTATGGCGTATAGACCGGGACGCGTTATCTATGGCGTATAGACCGGGACGCGTTATCTATGGCGTATAGACCGGGACGCGTTATCTATGGCGTATAGACCGGGACGCGTTATCTATGGCGTATAGACCGGGACGCGTTATCTATGGCGTATAGACCGGGACGCGTTATCTATGGCGTATAGACCGGGACGCGTTATCTATGGCGTATAGACCGGGACGCGTTATCTATGGCATATAGACCGGTACGCGTTATCTATGGCATATAGACCCCTGTGCAGTGACTGCTGCGTCTCCGTATAGCTGTATGGCATATAGACCGGGACGCGTTATCTATGGCGTATAGACCGGGACGCGTTATGTATGGCGTATAGACCGCGACGCGTTATGTATGGTGTATAGACCGGGACACGTTATCTATGGCGTATAGACCCCCTGTGCAGTGACTGCTGCGTCTCCATATAGCTGTATGGCGTATAGACCGGGACGTGTTATCTATGGCGTATAGACCAGGACGCGTTATGTATGGCGTATAGACCGGGACGCGTTATCTATGGCTTATAGACCGGGACGCGTTATCTATGGCTTATAGACCGGGACACGTTATCTATGGCATATAGACCCCTCTGCAGTGACTGCTGCGTCTCCGTATAGCTGTATGGCATATAGACCGGGACGCGTTATCTATGGCGTATAGACCCGGACGCGTTATGTATGGCGTATAGACCGGGACGCGTTATCTATGGCGTATAGACCGGGACGCGTTATGTATGGCGTATAGACCGGGACGCGTTCTCTATGGCGTATAGACCGTAACGCGTTATCTATGGCGTATAGATCGGGACGCGTTATCTATGGCGTATAGCCCGGGACGCGTTATCTATGGTGTATAGACCGGGACGCGTTATGTATGGCATATAGACCGGGACGCGTTATGCATGGTGCATAGACCGGGACACGTTATCTATGGCGTATAGACCCCCTGTGCAGTGACTGCTGCGTCTCCATATAGCTGTATGGCGTATAGACCGGGACGTGTTATCTATGGCGTATAGACCGGGAGGCGTTATCTATGGCGTATAGACCGGGACGCGTTATCTATGGCGTATAGACCAGGACGCGTTATCTATGGCGTATAGACCGGGACGCGTTATGTATGGCGTATAGACCGGGACGCGTTATCTATGGCGTATAGACCGGTACGCGTTATCTATGGCGTATAGACCGGGATGCGTTATCTATGGCGTATAGACCGGGACGCGTTATCTATGGCGTATAGACCGGGACGCGTTATGTATGGCGTATAGACCGGGACGCGTTATGTATGGCGTATAGACCCCCTGTGCAGTGACTGCTGCGTCTCCATATAGCTGTATGGCGTATAGACCGGGAGGCGTTATCTATGGCGTATAGACCGGGACGCGTTATCTATGGCGTATAGACCGGGACGCGTTATCTATGGCGTATAGACCGGGACGCGTTATGTATGGCGTATAGACCGGGACACGTTATCTATGGCGTATAGACCGGGACGCGTTATGTATGGCGTATAGACCGGGACGCGTTATCTATGGCGTATAGACCCCCTGTGCAGTGACTGCTGCGTCTCCATATAGCTGTATGGCGTATAGACCGGGACGTGTTATCTATGGCGTATAGACCGGGAGGCGTTATCTATGGCGTATAGACCGGGACGCGTTATCTATGGCGTATAGACCGGGACGCGTTATCTATGGCGTATAGACCGGGACGCGTTATGTATGGCGTATAGACCGGGACACGTTATCTATGGCGTATAGACCGGGACGCGTTATCTATGGCGTATAGACCGGGACGCGTTATCTATGGCGTATAGACCGGGACGCGTTATCTATGGCGTATAGCCCGGGACGCGTTCTCTATGGCGTATAGACCGGAACGCGTTATCTATGGCGTATAGATCTGGACGCGTTATCTATGGCGTATAGACCGGGACGCGTTATCTATGGTGTATAGACCGGGACGCGTTATGTATGGCATATAGACCGGGACGCGTTATGTATGGTGCATAGACCGGGACACGTTATCTATGGCGTATAGACCCCCTGTGCAGTGACGGCTGCGTCTCCATATAGCTGTATGGCGTATAGACCGGGACGTGTTATCTATGGCGTATAGACCAGGACGCGTTATGTATGGCGTATAGACCGGGACGCGTTATCTATGGCGTATAGACCGGGACGCGTTATCTATGGCTTATAGACCGGGACGCGTTATCTATGGCATATAGACCCCTCTGGAGTGACTGCTGCGTCTCCGTATAGCTGTATGGCATATAGACCGGGACGCGTTATCTATGGCGTATAGACCAGGACGCGTTATGTATGGCATATAGACCGGGAGGCGTTATCTATGGCGTATAGACCGGGACGCGTTATCTATGGCGTATAGACCGGGAAGCGTTATCTATGGCGTATAGACCGGGACGCGTTATGTATAGCGTATAGACCGGGACGCGTTATCTATGGCGTATAGACCGGTACGCGTTATCTATGGCGTATAGACCGGGTTGCGTTATCTATGGCGTATAGACCGAGACGCGTTATCTATGGCGTATAGACCGGGACGCGTTATCTATGGCGTATAGACCGGGACGCGTTATCTATGGCGTATAGACCGGGACGCGTTATCTATGGCATATAGACCGGTACGCGTTATCTATGGCATATAGACCCCTATGCAGTGACTGCTGCGACTCCGTATAGCTGTATGACATATAGACCGGGACGCGTTATCTATGGCGTATAGACCAGGACGCGTTATGTATGGCGTATAGACCGGGACGCGTTATGTATGGTGTATAGACCGGGACACGTTTTCTATGGCGTATAGACCCCCTGTGCAGTGACTGCTGCGTCTCCATATAGCTGTATGGCGTTTAGACCGGGACGTGTTATCTATGGCGTATAGACCGGTAGGCGTTATCTATGGCGTATAGACCGGGACGCGTTATCTATGGCGTATAGACCGGGACGCGTTATCTATGGCGTATAGACCGGGACGCGTTATGTATGGCGTATAGACCGGGACACGTTATCTATGGCGTATAGCCCGGGACGCGTTCTCTATGGCGTATAGACCGGAACGCGTTATCTATGGCGTATAGATCTGGACGCGTTATCTATGGCGTATAGACCGGGACGCGTTATCTATGGTGTATAGACCGGGACGCGTTATGTATGGCATATAGACCGGGACGCGTTATGTATGGTGCATAGACCGGGACACGTTATCTATGGCGTATAGACCCCCTGTGCAGTGACGGCTGCGTCTCCATATAGCTGTATGGCGTATAGACCGGGACGTGTTATCTATGGCGTATAGACCAGGACGCGTTATGTATGGCGTATAGACCGGGACGCGTTATCTATGGCGTATAGACCGGGACGCGTTATCTATGGCTTATAGACCGGGACGCGTTATCTATGGCATATAGACCCCTCTGGAGTGACTGCTGCGTCTCCGTATAGCTGTATGGCATATAGACCGGGACGCGTTATCTATGGCGTATAGACCAGGACGCGTTATGTATGGCATATAGACCGGGAGGCGTTATCTATGGCGTATAGACCGGGACGCGTTATCTATGGCGTATAGACCGGGAAGCGTTATCTATGGCGTATAGACCGGGACGCGTTATGTATAGCGTATAGACCGGGACGCGTTATCTATGGCGTATAGACCGGTACGCGTTATCTATGGCGTATAGACCGGGTTGCGTTATCTATGGCGTATAGACCGAGACGCGTTATCTATGGCGTATAGACCGGGACGCGTTATCTATGGCGTATAGACCGGGACGCGTTATCTATGGCGTATAGACCGGGACGCGTTATCTATGGCATATAGACCGGTACGCGTTATCTATGGCATATAGACCCCTATGCAGTGACTGCTGCGACTCCGTATAGCTGTATGACATATAGACCGGGACGCGTTATCTATGGCGTATAGACCAGGACGCGTTATGTATGGTGTATAGACCGGGACACGTTTTCTATGGCGTATAGACCCCCCTGTGCAGTGACTGCTGCGTCTCCATATAGCTGTATGGCGTTTAGACCGGGACGTGTTATCTATGGCGTATAGACCGGTAGGCGTTATCTATGGCGTATAGACCGGGACGCGTTATCTATGGCGTATAGACCGGGACGCGTTATCTATGGCGTATAGACCGGGACGCGTTATGTATGGCGTATAGACCGGGACACGTTATCTATGGCGTATAGACCGGGACGCGTTATCTATGGCGTATAGACCGGGACGCGTTATCTATGGCGTATAGACCGGGACGCGTTATCTATGGCGTATAGACCGGGACGCGTTATCTATGGCGTATAGACCGGGACGCGTTATGTATGGCGTATAGACCGGGACACGTTATCTATGGCGTATAGACCGGGACGCATTATCTATGGCGTATAGACCGGGACGCGTTATCTATGGCGTATAGACCGGGACGCATTATCTATGGCGTATAGACCGGGACGCGTTCTCTATGGCGTATAGACCGGAACGCGTTATCTATGGCGTATAGATCGGGACGCGTTATCTATGGCGTATAGACCGGGACGCGTTATCTATGGTGTATAGACCGGGACGCGTTATCTATGGTGTATAGACCGGGACGCGTTATGTATGGCATATAGACCGGGACGCGTTATGTATGGTGCATAGACCGGGACATGTTATCTATGGCGTATAGACCCCCTGTGCAGTAACTGCTGCGTCTCCATATAGCTGTATGGCGTATAGACCGGGACGTGTTATCTATGGCGTATAGACCGGGAGGCGTTATCTATGGCGTATAGACCGGGACGCGTTATCTATGGCGTATAGACCGGGACGCGTTATGTATGGCGTATAGACCGGGACGCGTTATCTATGGCGTATAGACCGGTACGCATTATCTATGGCGTATAGACCGGGATGAGTTATCTATGGCGTATAGACCGGGACGCGTTATCTATGGCGTATAGACCGAGACGCGTTATCTATGGCGTATAGACCGGGACGCGTTATCTATGGCGTATAGACCGGGACGCGTTATCTATGGCATATAGAACGGGACGCGTTTTCTATGGCGTATAGACCGGGACGCGTTATCTATGGTGTATAGACCGGGACGCGTTATCTATGGCATATAGACCGGTACGCGTTATCTATGGCATATAGACCCCTGTGCAGTGACTGCTGCGTCTCCGTATAGCTGTATGGCATATAGACCGGGACGCGTTATCTATGGCGTATAGACCCGGACGCGTTATGTATGGCGTATAGACCGGGACGCGTTATCTATGGCGTATAGACCGGGACGCGTTATGTATGGCGTATAGACCGGGACGCGTTCTCTATGGCGTATAGACCGTAACGCGTTATCTATGGCGTATAGATCGGGACGCGTTATCTATGGCGTATAGCCCGGGACGCGTTATCTATGGTGTATAGACCGGGACGCGTTATGTATGGCATATAGACCGGGACGCGTTATGCATGGTGCATAGACCGGGACACGTTATCTATGGCGTATAGACCCCCTGTGCAGTGACTGCTGCGTCTCCATATAGCTGTATGGCGTATAGACCGGGACGTGTTATCTATGGCGTATAGACCGGGAGGCGTTATCTATGGCGTATAGACCGGGACGCGTTATCTATGGCGTATAGACCAGGACGCGTTATCTATGGCGTATAGACCGGGACGCGTTATGTATGGCGTATAGACCGGGACGCGTTATCTATGGCGTATAGACCGGTACGCATTATCTATGGCGTATAGACCGGGATGCGTTATCTATGGCGTATAGACCGGGACGCGTTATCTATGGCGTATAGACCGGGACGCGTTATGTATGGCGTATAGACCGGGACGCGTTATGTATGGCGTATAGACCCCCTGTGCAGTGACTGCTGCGTCTCCATATAGCTGTATGGCGTATAGACCGGGAGGCGTTATCTATGGCGTATAGACCGGGACGCGTTATCTATGGCGTATAGACCGGGACGCGTTATCTATGGCGTATAGACCGGGACGCGTTATGTATGGCGTATAGACCGGGACACGTTATCTATGGCGTATAGACCGGGACGCGTTATGTATGGCGTATAGACCGGGACGCGTTATCTATGGCGTATAGACCCCCCTGTGCAGTGACTGCTGCGTCTCCATATAGCTGTATGGCGTATAGACCGGGACGTGTTATCTATGGCGTATAGACCGGGAGGCGTTATCTATGGCGTATAGACCGGGACGCGTTATCTATGGCGTATAGACCGGGACGCGTTATCTATGGCGTATAGACCGGGACGCGTTATGTATGGCGTATAGACCGGGACACGTTATCTATGGCGTATAGACCGGGACGCGTTATCTATGGCGTATAGACCGGGACGCGTTATCTATGGCGTATAGACCGGGACGCGTTATCTATGGCGTATAGCCCGGGACGCGTTCTCTATGGCGTATAGACCGGAACGCGTTATCTATGGCGTATAGATCTGGACGCGTTATCTATGGCGTATAGACCGGGACGCGTTATCTATGGTGTATAGACCGGGACGCGTTATGTATGGCATATAGACCGGGACGCGTTATGTATGGTGCATAGACCGGGACACGTTATCTATGGCGTATAGACCCCCTGTGCAGTGACGGCTGCGTCTCCATATAGCTGTATGGCGTATAGACCGGGACGTGTTATCTATGGCGTATAGACCAGGACGCGTTATGTATGGCGTATAGACCGGGACGCGTTATCTATGGCGTATAGACCGGGACGCGTTATCTATGGCTTATAGACCGGGACGCGTTATCTATGGCATATAGACCCCTCTGGAGTGACTGCTGCGTCTCCGTATAGCTGTATGGCATATAGACCGGGACGCGTTATCTATGGCGTATAGACCAGGACGCGTTATGTATGGCATATAGACCGGGAGGCGTTATCTATGGCGTATAGACCGGGACGCGTTATCTATGGCGTATAGACCGGGAAGCGTTATCTATGGCGTATAGACCGGGACGCGTTATGTATAGCGTATAGACCGGGACGCGTTATCTATGGCGTATAGACCGGTACGCGTTATCTATGGCGTATAGACCGGGTTGCGTTATCTATGGCGTATAGACCGAGACGCGTTATCTATGGCGTATAGACCGGGACGCGTTATCTATGGCGTATAGACCGGGACGCGTTATCTATGGCGTATAGACCGGGACGCGTTATCTATGGCATATAGACCGGTACGCGTTATCTATGGCATATAGACCCCTATGCAGTGACTGCTGCGACTCCGTATAGCTGTATGACATATAGACCGGGACGCGTTATCTATGGCGTATAGACCAGGACGCGTTATGTATGGCGTATAGACCGGGACGCGTTATGTATGGTGTATAGACCGGGACACGTTTTCTATGGCGTATAGACCCCCTGTGCAGTGACTGCTGCGTCTCCATATAGCTGTATGGCGTTTAGACCGGGACGTGTTATCTATGGCGTATAGACCGGTAGGCGTTATCTATGGCGTATAGACCGGGACGCGTTATCTATGGCGTATAGACCGGGACGCGTTATCTATGGCGTATAGACCGGGACGCGTTATGTATGGCGTATAGACCGGGACACGTTATCTATGGCGTATAGACCGGGACGCGTTATCTATGGCGTATAGACCGGGACGCGTTATCTATGGCGTATAGACCGGGACGCGTTATCTATGGCGTATAGACCGGGACGCGTTATCTATGGCGTATAGACCGGGACGCGTTATCTATGGCGTATAGACCGGGACGCGTTATGTATGGCGTATAGACCGGGACACGTTATCTATGGCGTATAGACCGGGACGCATTATCTATGGCGTATAGACCGGGACGCGTTATCTATGGCGTATAGACCGGGACGCATTATCTATGGCGTATAGACCGGGACGCGTTCTCTATGGCGTATAGACCGGAACGCGTTATCTATGGCGTATAGATCGGGACGCGTTATCTATGGCGTATAGACCGGGACGCGTTATCTATGGTGTATAGACCGGGACGCGTTATGTATGGCATATAGACCGGGACGCGTTATGTATGGTGCATAGACCGGGACATGTTATCTATGGCGTATAGACCCCCTGTGCAGTAACTGCTGCGTCTCCATATAGCTGTATGGCGTATAGACCGGGACGTGTTATCTATGGCGTATAGACCGGGAGGCGTTATCTATGGCGTATAGACCGGGACGCGTTATCTATGGCGTATAGACCGGGACGCGTTATGTATGGCGTATAGACCGGGACGCGTTATCTATGGCGTATAGACCGGTACGCATTATCTATGGCGTATAGACCGGGATGAGTTATCTATGGCGTATAGACCGGGACGCGTTATCTATGGCGTATAGACCGAGACGCGTTATCTATGGCGTATAGACCGGGACGCGTTATCTATGGCGTATAGACCGGGACGCGTTATCTATGGCATATAGAACGGGACGCGTTTTCTATGGCGTATAGACCGGGACGCGTTATCTATGGTGTATAGACCGGGACGCGTTATCTATGGCATATAGACCGGTACGCGTTATCTATGGCATATAGACCCCTGTGCAGTGACTGCTGCGTCTCCGTATAGCTGTATGGCATATAGACCGGGACGCGTTATCTATGGCGTATAGACCAGGACGCGTTATGTATGGCGTATAGACCGGGACGCGTTATGTATGGTGTATAGACCGGGACACGTTATCTATGGCGTATAGACCCCCTGTGCAGTGACTGCTGCGTCTCCATATAGCTGTATGGCGTATAGACCGGGACGTGTTATCTATGGCGTATAGACCGGGAGGCGTTATCTATGGCGTATAGACCGGGACGCGTTATCTATGGCGTATAGACCGGGACGCGTTATCTATGGCGTATAGACCGGGACGCGTTATGTATGGCGTATAGACCGGGACACGTTATCTATGGCGTATAGACCGGGACGCGTTATCTATGGCGTCTAGACCGGGACGCGTTATCTATGGCGTATAGACCGGGACGCGTTATCTATGGCGTATAGACCGGGACGCGTTCTCTATGGCGTATAGACCGGAACGCGTTATCTATGGCGTATAGAAAGGGACGCGTTATCTATGGCGTATAGACCGGGACGCGTTATCTATGGTGTATAGACCGGGACGCGTTATGTATGGTGTATAGACCGGGACGCGTTATCTATGGCGTATAGACTGGGACGCGTTATCTATGGCGTATAGACCCCTGTGCAGTGACTGCTGCGTCTCCGTATAGCTGTATGGCGTATAGACCGGGACGCGTTATCTATGGCGTATAGACCGGGACGCGTTATCTATGGCGTATAGACCCGGACGCGTTATGTATGGCGTATAGACCGGGACGCGTTATCTATGGCGTATAGACCGGGACGCGTTATCTATGGCGTTTAGACCGGGACGCGTTATCTATGGCGTATAGACCGGGACGCGTTCTCTATGGCGTATAGACCGGAACGCGTTATCTATGGCGTATTGAAAGGGACGCGTTATCTATGGCGTATAGACTGGGACGCGTTATCTATGGTGTATAGACCGGGACGCTTTATGTATGGTGTATAGACCGGGACGCGTTATCTATGGCGTATAGACTGGGACGCGTTATCTATGGCGTATAGACCCCTGTGCAGTGACTGCTGCGTCTCCGTATAGCTGTATGGCGTATAGACCGGGACGCGTTATCTATGGCGTATAGACCGGGACGCGTTATCTATGGCGTATAGACCCGGACGCGTTATGTATGGCGTATAGACCGGGACGCGTTATCTATGGCGTTTAGACCGGGACGCGTTATGTATGGTGTATAGACTGGGACGCGTTATCTATGGCGTATAGACCGGGACGCGTTATCTATGGCGTATAGACCGGGACGCGTTATCTATGGCTTATAGACCGGGAGGCGTTATCTATGGCATATAGACCGGGACGCGTTATCTATGGCGTATAGACCGGGACGCGTTATCTATGGCGTATAGACCAGGACGCGTTATGTATGGCATATAGACCGGGACGCGTTATGTATGGTGCATAGACCGGGACACGTTATCTATGGCGTATAGACCCCCTGTGCAGTGACTGCTGCGTCTCCATATAGCTGTATGGCGTATAGACCGGGACGTGTTATCTATGGCGTATAGACCGGGAGGCGTTATCTATGGCGTATAGACCGGGACGTGTTATCTATGGCGTATAGACCGGGAGGCGTTATCTATGGCGTATAGACCGGGAGGCGTTATCTATGGCGTATAGACCGGGACGCGTTATCAATGGCGTATAGACCGGGACGTGTTATCTATGGCGAATAGACCGGGAGGCGTTATCTATGGCGTATAGACCGGGACGCGTTATCTATGGCGTATAGACCGGGACGCGTTATCTATGGCGTATAGACCGGGACGCGTTATGTATGGCGTATAGACCGGGACGCGTTATCTATGGCGTATAGACCGGTACGCGTTATCTATGGCGTATAGACCGGGACGCGTTATCTATGGCGTATAGACCGGGACGCGTTATCTATGGCGTATAGACCGTGACGCGTTATCTATGGCGTATAGACCGTGACGCGTTATCTATGGCGTATAGACCGGGACGCGTTATCTATGGCGTATAGACCGGGACGCGTTATCTATGGCGTATAGACCGGGACGCGTTATCTATGGCGTATAGACCGGGACGCGTTATCTATGGCGTATAGACCGGGACGCGTTATGTATGGCGTATAGACCGGGACGCGTTATCTATGGCTTATAGACCGGTACGCGTTATCTATGGCATATAGACCCCTGTGCAGTGACAGCTGCATCTCCGTATAGCTGTATGGCATATAGACCGGGACGCGTTATCTATGGCGTATAGACCGGGACGCGTTATGTATGGCGTATAGACCGGGACGCGTTATGTATGGTGTATAGACCGGGACACGTTATCTATGGCGTATAGACCCCCTGTGCAGTGACTGCTGCGTCTCCATATAGCTGTATGGCGTATAGACCGGGACGTGTTATCTATGGCGTATAGACCGGGAGGCGTTATCTATGGCGTATAGACCGGGAGGCGTTATCTATGGCGTATAGATCGGGACGCGTTATCTATGGCGTATAGACCGGGACGCGTTATCTATGGCGTATAGACCGGGACGCGTTATGTATGGCGTATAGACCGGGACACGTTATCTATGGCGTATAGACCGGGACGCGTTATCTATGGCGTATAGACCGGGACGCGTTATCTATGGTGTATAGACCGGGACGCGTTATCTATGGCGTATAGACCGGGACGCGTTCTCTATGGCGTATAGACCGGAACGCGTTATCTATGGCGTATAGATCGGGACGCGTTATCTATGGCGTATAGACCGGGACGCGTTATCTATGGCGTATAGACCGGGACGCGTTATCTATGGTGTATAGACCGGGACGCGTTATGTATGGTGTATAGACCGGGACGCGTTATCTATGGCGTATAGACTGGGACGCGTTATCTATGGCGTATAGACCCCTGTGCAGTGACTGCTGCGTCTCCGTATAGCTGTATGGCGTATAGACCGGGACGCGTTATCTATGGCGTATAGACCGGGACGCGTTATCTATGGCGTATAGACCCGGACGCGTTATGTATGGCGTATAGACCGGGACACGTTATCTATGGCGTATAGACCGGGACGCGTTATGTATGGCGTATAGACTGGGACGCGTTATCTATGGCGTATAGACCGGGACGCGTTATCTATGGTGTATAGACCGGGACGCGTTATCTATGGCTTATAGACCGGGACGCGTTATCTATGGCATATAGACCCCTCTGCAGTGACTGCTGCGTCTCTGTATAGCTGTATGGCATATAGACCGGGACGCGTTATCTATGGCGTATAGACCAGGACGCGTTATGTATGGCGTATAGACCGGGACGCGTTATGTATGGTGTATAGACCGGGACACGTTATCTATGGCGTATAGACCCCCTGTGCAGTGACTGCTGCGTCTCCATATAGCTGTATGGCGTATAGACCGGGACATGTTATCTATGGCGTATAGACCGGGAGGCGTTATCTATGGCGTATAGACCGTGACGCGTTATCTATGGCGTATAGACCGGGACGCGTTATGTATGGCGTATAGACCGGGACACGTTATCTATGGCGTATAGACCGGGACGCGTTATCTATGGCGTATAGACCGGGACGCGTTATGTATGGCGTATAGACCGGGACACGTTATCTATGGCGTATAGACCGGGACGCGTTATCTATGGCGTATAGACCGGGACGCGTTATCTATGGCATATAGACCGGGACGCGTTATCTATGGCGTATAGACCGGGACGCGTTATGTATGGCGTATAGACCGGGACGCGTTATCTATGGCGTATAGACCGGGACGCGTTATCTATGGCGTATAGACCGGGACGCGTTATCTATGGCGTATAGACCGGGACGCGTTATGTATGGCGTATAGACCGGGACGCGTTATGTATGGTGTATAGACCGGGACACGTTATCTATGGCGTATAAATAGTTACGCGTTATCTGTGGCGTATAGTCCGGGACGCGTTATCTATGGCGTATAGACTGGGACGCGTTATCTATGGCGTATAGACTGGGACGCGTTATCTATGGCGTATAGACTGGGACGCGTTATCTATGGCGTATAGTCTGGGACGCGTTATCTATGGCGTATAGACTGGGACGCGTTATCTATGGCGTATAGTCCGGGACGCGTTATCTATGGCGTATAGACTGGGACGTGTTATCTGTGGCGTATAGACCAGGACGCGTTATCTATGGCGTATAGTCCGGGACGCGTTATCTATGGCGTATAGACTGGGACGTGTTATCTATGGTGTATAGACCAGGACGTGTTATCTGTGGCGTATAAATAGTTACGTGTTATCTGTGGCGTATAGACCAGGACGCCTTATCTATGGCGTATAGTCCGGGATGCGTTATCTATGGCGTATAAACTGGGACGCGTTATCTATGGCGTATAGACCGGGACGCATTATCTATGGCGTATAGACTGGGACGCGTTATCTATGGCGTATAGACTGGGACGCGTTATCTCTGACGTATAGTCCGGGACGCGTTATCTATGGCGTATAGACTGGGACGCGTTATCTATGGCGTATAGTCCGGGACGCGTTATCTATGGCGTATAGACTGGGACGTGTTATCTATGGTGTATAGACCGGGACGCGTTATGTATGGCGTATAGACCGGGACGCGTTATCTATGGCGTATAGACTGGGACGCGTTATCTATGGCTTATAGTCCGGGACGCGTTATGTATGGCGTATAGACCGGGGCGCGTTATCTATGGCGTATAGACTGGGACGCGTTATCTATGGCTTATAGTCCGGGACGCGTTATCTATGGCGTATAGACTGGGACGTGTTATCTATGGTGTATAGTCCGGGACGCCTTATCTATGGCGTATAGACTGGGACGCGTTATCTATGGCGTATAGACTGGGACACGTTATCTATGGCGTATAGACTGGGACGCGTTATCTATGGCGTATAGACTGGGACGCGTTATCTATGGCGTATAGTCCGGGACGCGTTATCTATGGTGTACAGACTGGGACGCGTTATCTATGGCGTATAGACCGGGATGCATTATCTATGGCGTATAGACTGGGACGCGTTATCTCTGACGTATAGTCCGGGACGCGTTATCTATGGCGTATAGACTGGGACGCGTTATCTATGGCGTATAGTCCGGGACGCGTTATCTATGGCGTATAGACTGGGACGCGTTATCTATGGCGTATAGTCCGGGACGCGTTATCTATGGCGTATAGACTGGGACGCGTTATCTATGGCGTATAGTCCCGGACGCGTTATCTATGGCGTATAGACTGGGACGCGTTATCTATGGCGTATAGACTGGGACGTGTTATCTATGGCGTATAGACTGGGATGCGTTATCTATGGCGTATAGTCCGGGATGCGTTATCTATGGCGTATAGACTGGGACGCGTTATCTATGGCGTATAGACTGGGACGCGTTATCTATGGCGTATAGACCCCTGTGCAGTGACTGCTGTGTCTCCGTATAGCTGTATGGCGTATAGACCGGGACGCGTTATCTATGGCGTATAGACTGGGACGCGTTATCTATGGCGTATAGACTGGGACGTGTTATCTATGGCGTATAGTCCGGGACGCGTTATCTATGGCGTATAGACTGGGACGCGTTATCTATGGCGTATAGTCCGGGACGCGTTATCTATGGCGTATAGACTGGGACGTGTTATCTATGGCGTATAGACTGGGACGCGTTATCTATGGCATATAGACTGGGACGCGTTATCTATGGCGTATAGACTGGGACGCGTTATCTATGGCATATAGACTGGGACGCGTTATCTATGGCGTATAGACCGGGACGCGTTATGTATGGCGTATAGACCGGGACGCGTTATCTATGGCGTATAGACCGGTACGCGTTATCTATGGCGTATAGACCGGGACGCGTTATCTATGGCGTATAGACCGGGACGCGTTATCTATGGCGTATAGACCGTGACGCGTTATCTATGGCGTATAGACCGTGACGCGTTATCTATGGCGTATAGACCGGGACGCGTTATCTATGGCGTATAGACCGGGACGCGTTATCTATGGCGTATAGACCGGGACGCGTTATCTATGGCGTATAGACCGGGACGCGTTATCTATGGCGTATAGACCGGGACGCGTTATGTATGGCGTATAGACCGGGACGCGTTATCTATGGCTTATAGACCGGTACGCGTTATCTATGGCATATAGACCCCTGTGCAGTGACAGCTGCATCTCCGTATAGCTGTATGGCATATAGACCGGGACGCGTTATCTATGGCGTATAGACCGGGACGCGTTATGTATGGCGTATAGACCGGGACGCGTTATGTATGGTGTATAGACCGGGACACGTTATCTATGGCGTATAGACCCCCTGTGCAGTGACTGCTGCGTCTCCATATAGCTGTATGGCGTATAGACCGGGACGTGTTATCTATGGCGTATAGACCGGGAGGCGTTATCTATGGCGTATAGACCGGGAGGCGTTATCTATGGCGTATAGATCGGGACGCGTTATCTATGGCGTATAGACCGGGACGCGTTATCTATGGCGTATAGACCGGGACGCGTTATGTATGGCGTATAGACCGGGACACGTTATCTATGGCGTATAGACCGGGACGCGTTATCTATGGCGTATAGACCGGGACGCGTTATCTATGGTGTATAGACCGGGACGCGTTATCTATGGCGTATAGACCGGGACGCGTTCTCTATGGCGTATAGACCGGAACGCGTTATCTATGGCGTATAGATCGGGACGCGTTATCTATGGCGTATAGACCGGGACGCGTTATCTATGGCGTATAGACCGGGACGCGTTATCTATGGTGTATAGACCAGGACGCGTTATGTATGGTGTATAGACCGGGACGCGTTATCTATGGCGTATAGACTGGGACGCGTTATCTATGGCGTATAGACCCCTGTGCAGTGACTGCTGCGTCTCCGTATAGCTGTATGGCGTATAGACCGGGACGCGTTATCTATGGCGTATAGACCGGGACGCGTTATCTATGGCGTATAGACCCGGACGCGTTATGTATGGCGTATAGACCGGGACACGTTATCTATGGCGTATAGACCGGGACGCGTTATGTATGGCGTATAGACTGGGACGCGTTATCTATGGCGTATAGACCGGGACGCGTTATCTATGGTGTATAGACCGGGACGCGTTATCTATGGCTTATAGACCGGGACGCGTTATCTATGGCATATAGACCCCTCTGCAGTGACTGCTGCGTCTCTGTATAGCTGTATGGCATATAGACCGGGACGCGTTATCTATGGCGTATAGACCAGGACGCGTTATGTATGGCGTATAGACCGGGACGCGTTATGTATGGTGTATAGACCGGGACACGTTATCTATGGCGTATAGACCCCCTGTGCAGTGACTGCTGCGTCTCCATATAGCTGTATGGCGTATAGACCGGGACATGTTATCTATGGCGTATAGACCGGGAGGCGTTATCTATGGCGTATAGACCGTGACGCGTTATCTATGGCGTATAGACCGGGACGCGTTATGTATGGCGTATAGACCGGGACACGTTATCTATGGCGTATAGACCGGGACGCGTTATCTATGGCGTATAGACCGGGACGCGTTATGTATGGCGTATAGACCGGGACACGTTATCTATGGCGTATAGACCGGGACGCGTTATCTATGGCGTATAGACCGGGACGCGTTATCTATGGCATATAGACCGGGACGCGTTATCTATGGCGTATAGACCGGGACGCGTTATGTATGGCGTATAGACCGGGACGCGTTATCTATGGCGTATAGACCGGGACGCGTTATCTATGGCGTATAGACCGGGACGCGTTATCTATGGCGTATAGACCGGGACGCGTTATGTATGGCGTATAGACCGGGACGCGTTATGTATGGTGTATAGACCGGGACACGTTATCTATGGCGTATAAATAGTTACGCGTTATCTGTGGCGTATAGTCCGGGACGCGTTATCTATGGCGTATAGACTGGGACGCGTTATCTATGGCGTATAGACTGGGACGCGTTATCTATGGCGTATAGACTGGGACGCGTTATCTATGGCGTATAGTCTGGGACGCGTTATCTATGGCGTATAGACTGGGACGCGTTATCTATGGCGTATAGTCCGGGACGCGTTATCTATGGCGTATAGACTGGGACGTGTTATCTGTGGCGTATAGACCAGGACGCGTTATCTATGGCGTATAGTCCGGGACGCGTTATCTATGGCGTATAGACTGGGACGTGTTATCTATGGTGTATAGACCAGGACGTGTTATCTGTGGCGTATAAATAGTTACGTGTTATCTGTGGCGTATAGACCAGGACGCCTTATCTATGGCGTATAGTCCGGGATGCGTTATCTATGGCGTATAAACTGGGACGCGTTATCTATGGCGTATAGACCGGGACGCATTATCTATGGCGTATAGACTGGGACGCGTTATCTATGGCGTATAGACTGGGACGCGTTATCTCTGACGTATAGTCCGGGACGCGTTATCTATGGCGTATAGACTGGGACGCGTTATCTATGGCGTATAGTCCGGGACGCGTTATCTATGGCGTATAGACTGGGACGTGTTATCTATGGTGTATAGACCGGGACGCGTTATGTATGGCGTATAGACCGGGACGCGTTATCTATGGCGTATAGACTGGGACGCGTTATCTATGGCTTATAGTCCGGGACGCGTTATGTATGGCGTATAGACCGGGGCGCGTTATCTATGGCGTATAGACTGGGACGCGTTATCTATGGCTTATAGTCCGGGACGCGTTATCTATGGCGTATAGACTGGGACGTGTTATCTATGGTGTATAGTCCGGGACGCCTTATCTATGGCGTATAGACTGGGACGCGTTATCTATGGCGTATAGACTGGGACACGTTATCTATGGCGTATAGACTGGGACGCGTTATCTATGGCGTATAGACTGGGACGCGTTATCTATGGCGTATAGTCCGGGACGCGTTATCTATGGTGTACAGACTGGGACGCGTTATCTATGGCGTATAGACCGGGATGCATTATCTATGGCGTATAGACTGGGACGCGTTATCTCTGACGTATAGTCCGGGACGCGTTATCTATGGCGTATAGACTGGGACGCGTTATCTATGGCGTATAGTCCGGGACGCGTTATCTATGGCGTATAGACTGGGACGCGTTATCTATGGCGTATAGTCCGGGACGCGTTATCTATGGCGTATAGACTGGGACGCGTTATCTATGGCGTATAGTCCCGGACGCGTTATCTATGGCGTATAGACTGGGACGCGTTATCTATGGCGTATAGACTGGGACGTGTTATCTATGGCGTATAGACTGGGATGCGTTATCTATGGCGTATAGTCCGGGATGCGTTATCTATGGCGTATAGACTGGGACGCGTTATCTATGGCGTATAGACTGGGACGCGTTATCTATGGCGTATAGACCCCTGTGCAGTGACTGCTGTGTCTCCGTATAGCTGTATGGCGTATAGACCGGGACGCGTTATCTATGGCGTATAGACTGGGACGCGTTATCTATGGCGTATAGACTGGGACGTGTTATCTATGGCGTATAGTCCGGGACGCGTTATCTATGGCGTATAGACTGGGACGCGTTATCTATGGCGTATAGTCCGGGACGCGTTATCTATGGCGTATAGACTGGGACGTGTTATCTATGGCGTATAGACTGGGACGCGTTATCTATGGCATATAGACTGGGACGCGTTATCTATGGCGTATAGACTGGGACGCGTTATCTATGGCATATAGACTGGGACGCGTTATCTGTGGCGTATAGACTGGGACGCGTTATCTATGACGTATAGACTGGGACGCGTTATCTATGGCGTATAGACTGGGACGCGTTATCTATGGCGTATAGACTGGGATGCGTTATTTATGGCGTATAGTCCGGGATGCGTTATCTATGGCGTATAGACTGGGACGCGTTATCTATGGCGTATAGTCCGGGACGCGTTATCTATGGCGTATAGACTGGGACGCGTTATCTATGGCGTATAGTCCGGGACGCGTTATCTATGGCGTATAGACTGGGACGCGTTATCTATGGCGTATAGTCCCGGACGCGTTATCTATGGCGTATAGACTGGGACGCGTTATCTATGGCGTATAGACTGGGACGTGTTATCTATGGCGTATAGACTGGGATGCGTTATCTATGGCGTATAGTCCGGGATGCGTTATCTATGGCGTATAGACTGGGACGCGTTATCTATGGCGTATAGACTGGGACGCGTTATCTATGGCGTATAGACCCCTGTGCAGTGACTGCTGTGTCTCCGTATAGCTGTATGGCGTATAGACCGGGACGCGTTATCTATGGCGTATAGACTGGGACGCGTTATCTATGGCGTATAGACTGGGACGTGTTATCTATGGCGTATAGTCCGGGACGCGTTATCTATGGCGTATAGACTGGGACGCGTTATCTATGGCGTATAGTCCGGGACGCGTTATCTATGGCGTATAGACTGGGACGTGTTATCTATGGCGTATAGACTGGGACGCGTTATCTATGGCATATAGACTGGGACGCGTTATCTATGGCGTATAGACTGGGACGCGTTATCTATGGCATATAGACTGGGACGCGTTATCTGTGGCGTATAGACTGGGACGCGTTATCTATGACGTATAGACTGGGACGCGTTATCTATGGCGTATAGACTGGGACGCGTTATCTATGGCGTATAGACTGGGATGCGTTATTTATGGCGTATAGTCCGGGATGCGTTATCTATGGCGTATAGACTGGGACGCGTTATCTATGGCGTATAGACTGGGACGCGTTATCTATGGCGTATAGACCCCTGTTCAGTGACTGCTGTGTCTCCGTATAGCTGTATGGCGTATAGACCGGGACGCGTTATCTATGGCGTATAGACTGGGACGCGTTATCTATGGCGTATAGACTGGGACGTGTTATCTATGGCATATAGTCCGGGACGCGTTATCTATGGCGTATAGACTGGGACGCGTTATCTATGGCGTATAGTCCGGGACGCGTTATCTATGGCGTATAGACTGGGACGTGTTATCTATGGCGTATAGACTGGGACGCGTTATCTATGGCATATAGACTGGGACGCGTTATCTATGGCGTATAGTCCGGGACGCGTTATCTATGGCATATAGACTGGGACGCGTTATCTATGGCGTATAGTCCGGGACGCGTTATCTATGGCGTATAGACTGGGATGCGTTATCTATGGCGTATAGTCCGGGACGCGTTATCTATGGCGTATAGACTGGGACGCGTTATCTATGGCGTATAGACTGGGACGTGTTATCTGTGGCGTATAAATAGTTACGCGTTATCTGTGGCGTATAGACCAGGACGCGTTATCTATGGCGTATAGTCCGGGACGCGTTATCTATGGCGTATAAACTGGGACGCGTTATCTATGGCGTATAGACCGGGACGCATTATCTATGGCGTATAGACTGGGACGCGTTATCTATGGCGTATAGACTGGGACGCGTTATCTCTGACGTATAGTCCGGGACGCGTTATCTATGGCGTATAGACTGGGACGCGTTATCTATGGCGTATAGTCCGGGACGCGTTATCTATGGCGTATAGACTGGGACGTGTTATCTATGGTGTATAGACTGGGACGCGTTATCTGTGGCGTATAGACCGGGACGCGTTATCTGTGGCGTATAAATAGTTACGCGTTATCTGTGGCGTATAGTCCGGGACGCGTTATCTATGGCGTATAGACTGGGACGCGTTATCTATGGCGTATAGTCTGGGACGCGTTATCTATGGCGTATAGACTGGGACGCGTTATCTATGGCGTATAGTCCGGGACGCGTTATCTATGGCGTATAGACTGGGACGTGTTATCTGTGGCGTATAGACCAGGACGCGTTATCTATGGCGTATAGTCCGGGACGCGTTATCTATGGCGTATAGACTGGGACGTGTTATCTATGGTGTATAGACCGGGACGTGTTATCTGTGGCGTATAAATAGTTACGTGTTATCTGTGGCGTATAGACCAGGACGCGTTATCTGTGGCGTATAGACCGGGACGCGTTATCTGTGGCGTATAAATAGTTACGCGTTATCTGTGGCGTATAGTCCGGGACGCGTTATCTATGGCGTATAGACTGGGACGCGTTATCTATGGCGTATAGACTGGGACGCGTTATCTTTGGCGTATAGTCCGGGACGCGTTATCTATGGCGTATAGACTGGGACGTGTTATCTATGGTGTATAGACTGGGACGCGTTATCTGTGGCGTATAGACCGGGACGCGTTATCTGTGGCGTATAAATAGTTACGCGTTATCTGTGGCGTATAGTCCGGGACGCGTTATCTATGGCGTATAGACTGGGACGCGTTATCTATGGCGTATAGTCTGGGACGCGTTATCTATGGCGTATAGACTGGGACGCGTTATCTATGGCGTATAGTCCGGGACGCGTTATCTATGGCGTATAGACTGGGACGTGTTATCTGTGGCGTATAGACCAGGACGCGTTATCTATGGCGTATAGTCCGGGACGCGTTATCTATGGCGTATAGACTGGGACGTGTTATCTATGGTGTATAGACCGGGACGTGTTATCTGTGGCGTATAAATAGTTACGTGTTATCTGTGGCGTATAGACCAGGACGCGTTATCTGTGGCGTATAGACCGGGACGCGTTATCTGTGGCGTATAAATAGTTACGCGTTATCTGTGGCGTATAGTCCGGGACGCGTTATCTATGGCGTATAGACTGGGACGCGTTATCTATGGCGTATAGACCGGGACGTGTTATCTGTGGCGTATAAATAGTTACGTGTTATCTGTGGCGTATAGTCCGGGACGCGTTATCTATGGCGTATAGACTGGGACGCGTTATCTATGGCGTATAGTCTGGGACGCGTTATCTATGGCGTATAGACTGGGACGCGTTATCTATGGCGTATAGTCCGGGACGCGTTATCTATGGCGTATAGACTGGGACGTGTTATCTGTGGCGTATAGACCGGGACGCGTTATGTATGGCGTATAGACCGTGACGCGTTATCTATGGCGTATAGACCGGGACGCGTTATCTATGGCGTATAGACCGGGACGCGTTATCTATGGCGTATAGACCGGGACGCGTTATCTATGGCGTATAGACCGGGACGCGTTAGCTATGGCGTATAGACCGGGACGCGTTATGTATGGCGTATAGACCGGGACGCGTTATGTATGGTGTATAGACCGGGACACGTTATCTATGGCGTATAAATAGTTACGCGTTATCTGTGGCGTATAGTCCGGGACGCGTTATCTATGGCGTATAGACTGGGACGCGTTATCTATGGCGTATAGACTGGGACGCGTTATCTATGGCGTATAGTCCGGGACGCGTTATCTATGGCGTATAGACTGGGACGTGTTATCTATGGTGTATAGACTGGGACGCGTTATCTGTGGCGTATAGACCGGGACGCGTTATCTGTGGCGTATAAATAGTTACGCGTTATCTGTGGCGTATAGTCCGGGACGCGTTATCTATGGCGTATAGACTGGGACGCGTTATCTATGGCGTATAGTCTGGGACGCGTTATCTATGGCGTATAGACTGGGACGCGTTATCTATGGCGTATAGTCCGGGACGCGTTATCTATGGCGTATAGACTGGGACGTGTTATCTGTGGCGTATAGACCAGGACGCGTTATCTATGGCGTATAGTCCGGGACGCGTTATCTATGGCGTATAGACTGGGACGTGTTATCTATGGTGTATAGACCGGGACGTGTTATCTGTGGCGTATAAATAGTTACGTGTTATCTGTGGCGTATAGACCAGGACGCCTTATCTATGGCGTATAGTCCGGGACGCGTTATCTATGGCGTATAAACTGGGACGCGTTATCTATGGCGTATAGACCGGGACGCATTATCTATGGCGTATAGACTGGGACGCGTTATCTATGGCGTATAGACTGGGACGCGTTATCTCTGACGTATAGTCCGGGACGCGTTATCTATGGCGTATAGACTGGGACGCGTTATCTATGGCGTATAGTCCGGGACGCGTTATCTATGGCGTATAGACTGGGACGTGTTATCTATGGTGTATAGACCGGGACGCGTTATGTATGGCGTATAGACCGGGACGCGTTATCTGTGGCGTATAAATAGTTACGCGTTATCTGTGGCGTATAGTCCGGGACGCGTTATCTATGGCGTATAGACTGGGACGCGTTATCTATGGCGTATAGTCTGGGACGCGTTATCTATGGCGTATAGACTGGGACGCGTTATCTATGGCGTATAGTCCGGGACGCGTTATCTATGGCGTATAGACTGGGACGTGTTATCTGTGGCGTATAGACCAGGACGCGTTATCTATGGCGTATAGTCCGGGACGCGTTATCTATGGCGTATAGACTGGGACGTGTTATCTATGGTGTATAGACCGGGACGTGTTATCTGTGGCGTATAAATAGTTACGTGTTATCTGTGGCGTATAGACCAGGACGCCTTATCTATGGCGTATAGTCCGGGACGCGTTATCTATGGCGTATAAACTGGGACGCGTTATCTATGGCGTATAGACCGGGACGCATTATCTATGGCGTATAGACTGGGACGCGTTATCTATGGCGTATAGTCCGGGATGCGTTATCTATGGCGTATAGACTGGGACGCGTTATCTATGGCGTATAGACTGGGACGCGTTTTCTATGGCGTATAGACCCCTGTGCAGTGACTGCTGTGTCTCCGTATAGCTGTATGGCGTATAGACCGGGACGCGTTATCTATGGCGTATAGACTGGGACGCGTTATCTATGGCGTATAGACTGGGACGTGTTATCTATGGCGTATAGTCCGGGACGCGTTATCTATGGCGTATAGACTGGGACGCGTTATCTATGGCGTATAGTCCGGGACGCGTTATCTATGGCGTATAGACTGGGACGTGTTATCTATGGCGTATAGACTGGGACGCGTTATCTATGGCATATAGACTGGGACGCGTTATCTATGGCGTATAGACTGGGACGCGTTATCTATGGCATATAGACTGGGACGCGTTATCTATGGCGTATAGACTGGGACGCGTTATCTATGGCATATAGACTGGGACGCGTTATCTATGGCGTATAGTCCCGGACGCGTTATCTATGACGTATAGACTGGGACGCGTTATCTATGGCGTATAGACTGGGACGCGTTATCTATGGCGTATAGACTGGGATGCGTTATTTATGGCGTATAGTCCGGGATGCGTTATCTATGGCGTATAGACTGGGACGCGTTATCTATGGCGTATAGACTGGGACGTGTTATCTATGGCATATAGTCCGGGACGCGTTATCTATGGCGTATAGACTGGGACGCGTTATCTATGGCGTATAGTCCGGGACGCGTTATCTATGGCGTATAGACTGGGACGTGTTATCTATGGCGTATAGACTGGGACGCGTTATCTATGGCATATAGACTGGGACGCGTTATCTATGGCGTATAGTCCGGGACGCGTTATCTATGGCATATAGACTGGGACGCGTTATCTATGGCGTATAGTCCGGGACGCGTTATCTATGGCGTATAGACTGGGATGCGTTATCTATGGCGTATAGTCCGGGACGCGTTATCTATGGCGTATAGACTGGGACGCGTTATCTATGGCGTATAGACTGGGACGTGTTATCGGTGGCGTATAAATAGTTACGCGTTATCTGTGGCGTATAGACCAGGACGCGTTATCTATGGCGTATAGTCCGGGACGCGTTATCTATGGCGTATAAACTGGGACGCGTTATCTATGGCGTATAGACCGGGACGCATTATCTATGGCGTATAGACTGGGACGCGTTATCTATGGCGTATAGACCCCTGTTCAGTGACTGCTGT
Organism: Leptodactylus fallax; assembly: GCA_947044405.1. NCBI lineage: Eukaryota > Metazoa > Chordata > Amphibia > Anura > Leptodactylidae > Leptodactylus > Leptodactylus fallax. The sequence goes on along the minus strand of CAMRHE010000783.1, from coordinate 188,054 downwards.
GTCTCCGTATAGCTGTATGGCGTATAGACCGGGACGCGTTATCTATGGCGTATAGACTGGGACGCGTTATCTATGGCGTATAGACTGGGACGTGTTATCTATGGCATATAGTCCGGGACGCGTTATCTATGGCGTATAGACTGGGACGCGTTATCTATGGCGTATAGTCCGGGACGCGTTATCTATGGCGTATAGACTGGGACGTGTTATCTATGGCGTATAGACTGGGACGCGTTATCTATGGCATATAGACTGGGACGCGTTATCTATGGCGTATAGTCCGGGACGCGTTATCTATGGCATATAGACTGGGACGCGTTATCTATGGCGTATAGTCCGGGACGCGTTATCTATGGCGTATAGACTGGGATGCGTTATCTATGGCGTATAGTCCGGGACGCGTTATCTATGGCGTATAGACTGGGACGCGTTATCTATGGCGTATAGACTGGGACGTGTTATCTGTGGCGTATAAATAGTTACGCGTTATCTGTGGCGTATAGACCAGGACGCGTTATCTATGGCGTATAGTCCGGGACGCGTTATCTATGGCGTATAAACTGGGACGCGTTATCTATGGCGTATAGACCGGGACGCATTATCTATGGCGTATAGACTGGGACGCGTTATCTATGGCGTATAGACTGGGACGCGTTATCTCTGACGTATAGTCCGGGACGCGTTATCTATGGCGTATAGACTGGGACGCGTTATCTATGGCGTATAGTCCGGGACGCGTTATCTATGGCGTATAGACTGGGACGTGTTATCTATGGTGTATAGACTGGGACGCGTTATCTGTGGCGTATAGACCGGGACGCGTTATCTGTGGCGTATAAATAGTTACGCGTTATCTGTGGCGTATAGTCCGGGACGCGTTATCTATGGCGTATAGACTGGGACGCGTTATCTATGGCGTATAGTCTGGGACGCGTTATCTATGGCGTATAGACTGGGACGCGTTATCTATGGCGTATAGTCCGGGACGCGTTATCTATGGCGTATAGACTGGGACGTGTTATCTGTGGCGTATAGACCAGGACGCGTTATCTATGGCGTATAGTCCGGGACGCGTTATCTATGGCGTATAGACTGGGACGTGTTATCTATGGTGTATAGACCGGGACGTGTTATCTGTGGCGTATAAATAGTTACGTGTTATCTGTGGCGTATAGACCAGGACGCGTTATCTGTGGCGTATAGACCGGGACGCGTTATCTGTGGCGTATAAATAGTTACGCGTTATCTGTGGCGTATAGTCCGGGACGCGTTATCTATGGCGTATAGACTGGGACGCGTTATCTATGGCGTATAGACTGGGACGCGTTATCTTTGGCGTATAGTCCGGGACGCGTTATCTATGGCGTATAGACTGGGACGTGTTATCTATGGTGTATAGACTGGGACGCGTTATCTGTGGCGTATAGACCGGGACGCGTTATCTGTGGCGTATAAATAGTTACGCGTTATCTGTGGCGTATAGTCCGGGACGCGTTATCTATGGCGTATAGACTGGGACGCGTTATCTATGGCGTATAGTCTGGGACGCGTTATCTATGGCGTATAGACTGGGACGCGTTATCTATGGCGTATAGTCCGGGACGCGTTATCTATGGCGTATAGACTGGGACGTGTTATCTGTGGCGTATAGACCAGGACGCGTTATCTATGGCGTATAGTCCGGGACGCGTTATCTATGGCGTATAGACTGGGACGTGTTATCTATGGTGTATAGACCGGGACGTGTTATCTGTGGCGTATAAATAGTTACGTGTTATCTGTGGCGTATAGACCAGGACGCGTTATCTGTGGCGTATAGACCGGGACGCGTTATCTGTGGCGTATAAATAGTTACGCGTTATCTGTGGCGTATAGTCCGGGACGCGTTATCTATGGCGTATAGACTGGGACGCGTTATCTATGGCGTATAGACCGGGACGTGTTATCTGTGGCGTATAAATAGTTACGTGTTATCTGTGGCGTATAGTCCGGGGACGCGTTATCTATGGCGTATAGACTGGGACGCGTTATCTATGGCGTATAGTCTGGGACGCGTTATCTATGGCGTATAGACTGGGACGCGTTATCTATGGCGTATAGTCCGGGACGCGTTATCTATGGCGTATAGACTGGGACGTGTTATCTGTGGCGTATAGACCGGGACGCGTTATGTATGGCGTATAGACCGTGACGCGTTATCTATGGCGTATAGACCGGGACGCGTTATCTATGGCGTATAGACCGGGACGCGTTATCTATGGCGTATAGACCGGGACGCGTTATCTATGGCGTATAGACCGGGACGCGTTAGCTATGGCGTATAGACCGGGACGCGTTATGTATGGCGTATAGACCGGGACGCGTTATGTATGGTGTATAGACCGGGACACGTTATCTATGGCGTATAAATAGTTACGCGTTATCTGTGGCGTATAGTCCGGGACGCGTTATCTATGGCGTATAGACTGGGACGCGTTATCTATGGCGTATAGACTGGGACGTGTTATCTATGGCGTATAGTCCGGGACGCGTTATCTATGGCGTATAGACTGGGACGTGTTATCTATGGTGTATAGACTGGGACGCGTTATCTGTGGCGTATAGACCGGGACGCGTTATCTGTGGCGTATAAATAGTTACGCGTTATCTGTGGCGTATAGTCCGGGACGCGTTATCTATGGCGTATAGACTGGGACGCGTTATCTATGGCGTATAGTCTGGGACGCGTTATCTATGGCGTATAGACTGGGACGCGTTATCTATGGCGTATAGTCCGGGACGCGTTATCTATGGCGTATAGACTGGGACGTGTTATCTGTGGCGTATAGACCAGGACGCGTTATCTATGGCGTATAGTCCGGGACGCGTTATCTATGGCGTATAGACTGGGACGTGTTATCTATGGTGTATAGACCGGGACGTGTTATCTGTGGCGTATAAATAGTTACGTGTTATCTGTGGCGTATAGACCAGGACGCCTTATCTATGGCGTATAGTCCGGGACGCGTTATCTATGGCGTATAAACTGGGACGCGTTATCTATGGCGTATAGACCGGGACGCATTATCTATGGCGTATAGACTGGGACGCGTTATCTATGGCGTATAGACTGGGACGCGTTATCTCTGACGTATAGTCCGGGACGCGTTATCTATGGCGTATAGACTGGGACGCGTTATCTATGGCGTATAGTCCGGGACGCGTTATCTATGGCGTATAGACTGGGACGTGTTATCTATGGTGTATAGACCGGGACGCGTTATGTATGGCGTATAGACCGGGACGCGTTATCTGTGGCGTATAAATAGTTACGCGTTATCTGTGGCGTATAGTCCGGGACGCGTTATCTATGGCGTATAGACTGGGACGCGTTATCTATGGCGTATAGTCTGGGACGCGTTATCTATGGCGTATAGACTGGGACGCGTTATCTATGGCGTATAGTCCGGGACGCGTTATCTATGGCGTATAGACTGGGACGTGTTATCTGTGGCGTATAGACCAGGACGCGTTATCTATGGCGTATAGTCCGGGACGCGTTATCTATGGCGTATAGACTGGGACGTGTTATCTATGGTGTATAGACCGGGACGTGTTATCTGTGGCGTATAAATAGTTACGTGTTATCTGTGGCGTATAGACCAGGACGCCTTATCTATGGCGTATAGTCCGGGGACGCGTTATCTATGGCGTATAAACTGGGACGCGTTATCTATGGCGTATAGACCGGGACGCATTATCTATGGCGTATAGACTGGGACGCGTTATCTATGGCGTATAGTCCGGGATGCGTTATCTATGGCGTATAGACTGGGACGCGTTATCTATGGCGTATAGACTGGGACGCGTTTTCTATGGCGTATAGACCCCTGTGCAGTGACTGCTGTGTCTCCGTATAGCTGTATGGCGTATAGACCGGGACGCGTTATCTATGGCGTATAGACTGGGACGCGTTATCTATGGCGTATAGACTGGGACGTGTTATCTATGGCGTATAGTCCGGGACGCGTTATCTATGGCGTATAGACTGGGACGCGTTATCTATGGCGTATAGTCCGGGACGCGTTATCTATGGCGTATAGACTGGGACGTGTTATCTATGGCGTATAGACTGGGACGCGTTATCTATGGCATATAGACTGGGACGCGTTATCTATGGCGTATAGACTGGGACGCGTTATCTATGGCATATAGACTGGGACGCGTTATCTATGGCGTATAGACTGGGACGCGTTATCTATGGCATATAGACTGGGACGCGTTATCTATGGCGTATAGTCCCGGACGCGTTATCTATGACGTATAGACTGGGACGCGTTATCTATGGCGTATAGACTGGGACGCGTTATCTATGGCGTATAGACTGGGATGCGTTATTTATGGCGTATAGTCCGGGATGCGTTATCTATGGCGTATAGACTGGGACGCGTTATCTATGGCGTATAGACTGGGACGTGTTATCTATGGCATATAGTCCGGGACGCGTTATCTATGGCGTATAGACTGGGACGCGTTATCTATGGCGTATAGTCCGGGACGCGTTATCTATGGCGTATAGACTGGGACGTGTTATCTATGGCGTATAGACTGGGACGCGTTATCTATGGCATATAGACTGGGACGCGTTATCTATGGCGTATAGTCCGGGACGCGTTATCTATGGCATATAGACTGGGACGCGTTATCTATGGCGTATAGTCCGGGACGCGTTATCTATGGCGTATAGACTGGGATGCGTTATCTATGGCGTATAGTCCGGGACGCGTTATCTATGGCGTATAGACTGGGACGCGTTATCTATGGCGTATAGACTGGGACGTGTTATCGGTGGCGTATAAATAGTTACGCGTTATCTGTGGCGTATAGACCAGGACGCGTTATCTATGGCGTATAGTCCGGGACGCGTTATCTATGGCGTATAAACTGGGACGCGTTATCTATGGCGTATAGACCGGGACGCATTATCTATGGCGTATAGACTGGGACGCGTTATCTATGGCGTATAGACTGGGACGCGTTATCTCTGACGTATAGTCCGGGACGCGTTATCTATGGCGTATAGACTGGGACGCGTTATCTATGGCGTATAGTCCGGGACGCGTTATCTATGGCGTATAGACTGGGACGTGTTATCTATGGTGTATAGACTGGGACGCGTTATCTGTGGCGTATAGACCGGGACGCGTTATCTGTGGCGTATAAATAGTTACGCGTTATCTGTGGCGTATAGTCCGGGACGCGTTATCTATGGCGTATAGACTGGGACGCGTTATCTATGGCGTATAGTCTGGGACGCGTTATCTATGGCGTATAGACTGGGACGCGTTATCTATGGCGTATAGTCCGGGACGCGTTATCTATGGCGTATAGACTGGGACGTGTTATCTGTGGCGTATAGACCAGGACGCGTTATCTATGGCGTATAGTCCGGGACGCGTTATCTATGGCGTATAGACTGGGACGTGTTATCTATGGTGTATAGACCGGGACGTGTTATCTGTGGCGTATAAATAGTTACGTGTTATCTGTGGCGTATAGACCAGGACGCGTTATCTGTGGCGTATAGACCGGGACGCGTTATCTGTGGCGTATAAATAGTTACGCGTTATCTGTGGCGTATAGTCCGGGACGCGTTATCTATGGCGTATAGACTGGGACGCGTTATCTATGGCGTATAGACCGGGACGTGTTATCTGTGGCGTATAAATAGTTACGTATTATCTGTGGCGTATAGTCCGGGACGCGTTATCTATGGCGTATAGACTGGGACGCGTTATCTATGGCGTATAGTCTGGGACGCGTTATCTATGGCGTATAGACTGGGACGCGTTATCTATGGCGTATAGTCCGGGACGCGTTATCTATGGCGTATAGACTGGGACGTGTTATCTGTGGCGTATAGACCGGGACGCGTTATGTATGGCGTATAGACCGTGACGCGTTATCTATGGCGTATAGACCGGGACGCGTTATGTATGGCGTATAGACCGGGACACGTTATCTATGGCGTATAGACCGGGACGCGTTATCTATGGCGTATAGACCGGGACGCGTTATGTATGGCGTATAGACCGGGACACGTTATCTATGGCGTATAGACCGGGACGCGTTATCTATGGCGTATAGACCGGGACGCGTTATCTATGGCATATAGACCGGGACGCGTTATCTATGGCGTATAGACCGGGACGCGTTATGTATGGCGTATAGACCGGGACGCGTTATCTATGGCGTATAGACCGGGACGCGTTATCTATGGCGTATAGACCGGGACGCGTTATGTATGGCGTATAGACCGGGACGCGTTATGTATGGCGTATAGACCGGGACGCGTTATGTATGGTGTATAGACCGGGACACGTTATCTATGGCGTATAAATAGTTACGCGTTATCTGTGGCGTATAGTCCGGGACGCGTTATCTATGGCGTATAGACTGGGACGCGTTATCTATGGCGTATAGACTGGGACGCGTTATCTATGGCGTATAGTCCGGGACGCGTTATCTATGGCGTATAGACTGGGACGTGTTATCTATGGTGTATAGACTGGGACGCGTTATCTGTGGCGTATAGACCGGGACGCGTTATCTGTGGCGTATAAATAGTTACGCGTTATCTGTGGCGTATAGTCCGGGACGCGTTATCTATGGCGTATAGACTGGGACGCGTTATCTATGGCGTATAGTCTGGGACGCGTTATCTATGGCGTATAGACTGGGACGCGTTATCTATGGCGTATAGTCCGGGACGCGTTATCTATGGCGTATAGACTGGGACGTGTTATCTGTGGCGTATAGACCAGGACGCGTTATCTATGGCGTATAGTCCGGGACGCGTTATCTATGGCGTATAGACTGGGACGTGTTATCTATGGTGTATAGACCGGGACGTGTTATCTGTGGCGTATAAATAGTTACGTGTTATCTGTGGCGTATAGACCAGGACGCCTTATCTATGGCGTATAGTCCGGGACGCGTTATCTATGGCGTATAAACTGGGACGCGTTATCTATGGCGTATAGACCGGGACGCATTATCTATGGCGTATAGACTGGGACGCGTTATCTATGGCGTATAGACTGGGACGCGTTATCTCTGACGTATAGTCCGGGACGCGTTATCTATGGCGTATAGACTGGGACGCGTTATCTATGTCGTATAGTCCGGGACGCGTTATCTATGGCGTATAGACTGGGACGTGTTATCTATGGTGTATAGACCGGGACGCGTTATGTATGGCGTATAGACCGGGACGCGTTATCTGTGGCGTATAAATAGTTACGCGTTATCTGTGGCGTATAGTCCGGGACGCGTTATCTATGGCGTATAGACTGGGACGCGTTATCTATGGCGTATAGTCTGGGACGCGTTATCTATGGCGTATAGACTGGGACGCGTTCTCTATGGCGTATAGTCCGGGACGCGTTATCTATGGCGTATAGACTGGGACGTGTTATCTGTGGCGTATAGACCAGGACGCGTTATCTATGGCGTATAGTCCGGGACGCGTTATCTATGGCGTATAGACTGGGACGTGTTATCTATGGTGTATAGACCGGGACGTGTTATCTGTGGCGTATAAATAGTTACGTGTTATCTGTGGCGTATAGACCAGGACGCCTTATCTATGGCGTATAGTCCGGGACGCGTTATCTATGGCGTATAAACTGGGACGCGTTATCTATGGCGTATAGACCGGGACGCATTATCTATGGCGTATAGACTGGGACGCGTTATCTATGGCGTATAGACTGGGACGCGTTATCTCTGACGTATAGTCCGGGACGCGTTATCTATGGCGTATAGACTGGGACGCGTTATCTATGGCGTATAGTCCGGGACGCGTTATCTATGGCGTATAGACTGGGACGTGTTATCTATGGTGTATAGACCGGGACGCGTTATGTATGGCGTATAGACCGGGACGCGTTATCTATGGCGTATAGACTGGGACGCGTTATCTATGGCTTATAGTCCGGGACGCGTTATGTATGGCGTATAGACCGGGGCGCGTTATCTATGGCGTATAGACTGGGATGCGTTATCTATGGCTTATAGTCCGGGACGCGTTATCTATGGCGTATAGAGTGGGACGTGTTATCTATGGTGTATAGTCCGGGACGCCTTATCTATGGCGTATAGACTGGGACGCGTTATCTATGGCGTATAGACTGGGACACGTTATCTATGGCGTATAGACTGGGACGCGTTATCTATGGCGTATAGACTGGGACGCGTTATCTATGGCGTATAGTCCGGGACGCGTTATCTATGGTGTACAGACTGGGACGCGTTATCTATGGCGTATAGACCGGGATGCATTATCTATGGCGTATAGACTGGGACGCGTTATCTCTGACGTATAGTCCGGGACGCGTTATCTATGGCGTATAGACTGGGACGCGTTATCTATGGCGTATAGTCCGGGACGCGTTATCTATGGCGTATAGACTGGGACGCGTTATCTATGGCGTATAGTCCGGGACGCCTTATCTATGGCGTATAGACTGGGACGCGTTATCTATGGCGTATAGTCCCGGACGCGTTATCTATGGCGTATAGACTGGGACGCGTTATCTATGGCGTATAGACTGGGACGCGTTATCTATGGCGTATAGACTGGGATGCGTTATCTATGGCGTATAGTCCGGGATGCGTTATCTATGGCGTATAGACTGGGACGCGTTATCTATGGCGTATAGACTGGGACGCGTTATCTATGGCGTATAGACCCCTGTGCAGTGACTGCTGTGTCTCCGTATAGCTGTATGGCGTATAGACCGGGACGCGTTATCTATGGCGTATAGACTGGGACGCGTTATCTATGGCGTATAGACTGGGACGTGTTATCTATGGCGTATAGTCCGGGACGCGTTATCTATGGCGTATAGACTGGGACGCGTTATCTATGGCGTATAGTCCGGGACGCGTTATCTATGGCGTATAGACTGGGACGTGTTATCTATGGCGTATAGACTGGGACGCGTTATCTATGGCATATAGACTGGGACGCGTTATCTATGGCGTATAGACTGGGACGCGTTATCTATGGCATATAGACTGGGACGCGTTATCTATGGCGTATAGACTGGGACGCGTTATCTATGGCATATAGACTGGGACGCGTTATCTATGGCGTATAGTCCCGGACGCGTTATCTATGACGTATAGACTGGGACGCGTTATCTATGGCGTATAGACTGGGACGCGTTATCTATGGCGTATAGACTGGGATGCGTTATTTATGGCGTATAGTCCGGGATGCGTTATCTATGGCGTATAGACTGGGACGCGTTATCTATGGCGTATAGACTGGGACGTGTTATCTATGGCATATAGTCCGGGACGCGTTATCTATGGCGTATAGACTGGGACGCGTTATCTATGGCGTATAGTCCGGGACGCGTTATCTATGGCGTATAGACTGGGACGTGTTATCTATGGCGTATAGACTGGGACGCGTTATCTATGGCATATAGACTGGGACGCGTTATCTATGGCGTATAGTCCGGGACGCGTTATCTATGGCATATAGACTGGGACGCGTTATCTATGGCGTATAGTCCGGGACGCGTTATCTATGGCGTATAGACTGGGATGCGTTATCTATGGCGTATAGTCCGGGACGCGTTATCTATGGCGTATAGACTGGGACGCGTTATCTATGGCGTATAGACTGGGACGTGTTATCGGTGGCGTATAAATAGTTACGCGTTATCTGTGGCGTATAGACCAGGACGCGTTATCTATGGCGTATAGTCCGGGACGCGTTATCTATGGCGTATAAACTGGGACGCGTTATCTATGGCGTATAGACCGGGACGCATTATCTATGGCGTATAGACTGGGACGCGTTATCTATGGCGTATAGACTGGGACGCGTTATCTCTGACGTATAGTCCGGGACGCGTTATCTATGGCGTATAGACTGGGACGCGATATCTATGGCGTATAGTCCGGGACGCGTTATCTATGGCGTATAGACTGGGACGTGTTATCTATGGTGTATAGACTGGGACGCGTTATCTGTGGCGTATAGACCGGGACGCGTTATCTGTGGCGTATAAATAGTTACGCGTTATCTGTGGCGTATAGTCCGGGACGCGTTATCTATGGCGTATAGACTGGGACGCGTTATCTATGGCGTATAGTCTGGGACGCGTTATCTATGGCGTATAGACTGGGACGCGTTATCTATGGCGTATAGTCCGGGACGCGTTATCTATGGCGTATAGACTGGGACGTGTTATCTGTGGCGTATAGACCAGGACGCGTTATCTATGGCGTATAGTCCGGGACGCGTTATCTATGGCGTATAGACTGGGACGTGTTATCTATGGTGTATAGACCGGGACGTGTTATCTGTGGCGTATAAATAGTTACGTGTTATCTGTGGCGTATAGACCAGGACGTGTTATCTATGGTGTATAGACTGGGACGCGTTATCTGTGGCGTATAGACCGGGACGCGTTATCTGTGGCGTATAAATAGTTACGCGTTATCTGTGGCGTATAGTCCGGGACGCGTTATCTATGGCGTATAGACTGGGACGCGTTATCTATGGCGTATAGTCTGGGACGCGTTATCTATGGCGTATAGACTGGGACGCGTTATCTATGGCATATAGTCCGGGACGCGTTATCTATGGCGTATAGACTGGGACGTGTTATCTGTGGCGTATAGACCAGGACGCGTTATCTATGGCGTATAGTCCGGGACGCGTTATCTATGGCGTATAGACTGGGACGTGTTATCTATGGTGTATAGACCGGGACGTGTTATCTGTGGCATATAAATAGTTACGTGTTATCTGTGGCGTATAGACCAGGACGCGTTATCTGTGGCGTATAGACCGGGACGCGTTATCTGTGGCGTATAAATAGTTACGCGTTATCTGTGGCGTATAGTCCGGGACGCGTTATCTATGGCGTATAGACTGGGACGCGTTATCTATGGCGTATAGACCGGGACGTGTTATCTGTGGCGTATAAATAGTTACGTGTTATCTGTGGCGTATAGTCCGGGACGCGTTATCTATGGCGTATAGACTGGGACGCGTTATCTATGGCGTATAGTCTGGGACGCGTTATCTATGGCGTATAGACTGGGACGCGTTATCTATGGCGTATAGTCCGGGACGCGTTATCTATGGCGTATAGACTGGGACGTGTTATCTGTGGCGTATAGACCGGGACGCGTTATGTATGGCGTATAGACCGTGACGCGTTATCTATGGCGTATAGACCGGGACGCGTTATGTATGGCGTATAGACCGGGACACGTTATCTATGGCGTATAGACCGGGACGCGTTATCTATGGCGTATAGACCGGGACGCGTTATGTATGGCGTATAGACCGGGACACGTTATCTATGGCGTATAGACCGGGACGCGTTATCTATGGCGTATAGACCGGGACGCGTTATCTATGGCATATAGACCGGGACGCGTTATCTATGGCGTATAGACCGGGACGCGTTATGTATGGCGTATAGACCGGGACGCGTTATCTATGGCGTATAGACCGGGACGCGTTATCTATGGCGTATAGACCGGGACGCGTTATCTATGGCGTATAGACCGGGACGCGTTATGTATGGCGTATAGACCGGGACGCGTTATGTATGGTGTATAGACCGGGACACGTTATCTATGGCGTATAAATAGTTACGCGTTATCTGTGGCGTATAGTCCGGGACGCGTTATCTATGGCGTATAGACTGGGACGCGTTATCTATGGCATATAGACTGGGGCGCGTTATCTATGGCGTATAGTCCGGGACGCGTTATCTATGGCGTATAGACTGGGACGTGTTATCTATGGTGTATAGACTGGGACGCGTTATCTGTGGCGTATAGACCGGGACGCGTTATCTGTGGCGTATAAATAGTTACGCGTTATCTGTGGCGTATAGTCCGGGACGCGTTATCTATGGCGTATAGACTGGGACGCGTTATCTATGGCGTATAGTCTGGGACGCGTTATCTATGGCGTATAGACTGGGACGCGTTATCTATGGCGTATAGTCCGGGACGCGTTATCTATGGCGTATAGACTGGGACGTGTTATCTGTGGCGTATAGACCAGGACGCGTTATCTATGGCGTATAGTCCGGGACGCGTTATCTATGGCGTATAGACTGGGACGTGTTATCTATGGTGTATAGACCGGGACGTGTTATCTGTGGCGTATAAATAGTTACGTGTTATCTGTGGCGTATAGACCAGGACGCCTTATCTATGGCGTATAGTCCGGGACGCGTTATCTATGGCGTATAAACTGGGACGCGTTATCTATGGCGTATAGACCGGGACGCATTATCTATGGCGTATAGACTGGGACGCGTTATCTATGGCGTATAGACTGGGACGCGTTATCTCTGACGTATAGTCCGGGACGCGTTATCTATGGCGTATAGACTGGGACGCGTTATCTATGGCGTATAGTCCGGGACGCGTTATCTATGGCGTATAGACTGGGACGTGTTATCTATGGTGTATAGACCGGGACGCGTTATGTATGGCGTATAGACCGGGACGCGTTATCTGTGGCGTATAAATAGTTACGCGTTATCTGTGGCGTATAGTCCGGGACGCGTTATCTATGGCGTATAGACTGGGACGCGTTATCTATGGCGTATAGTCTGGGACGCGTTATCTATGGCGTATAGACTGGGACGCGTTATCTATGGCGTATAGTCCGGGACGCGTTATCTATGGCGTATAGACTGGGACGTGTTATCTGTGGCGTATAGACCAGGACGCGTTATCTATGGCGTATAGTCCGGGACGCGTTATCTATGGCGTATAGACTGGGACGTGTTATCTATGGTGTATAGACCGGGACGTGTTATCTGTGGCGTATAAATAGTTACGTGTTATCTGTGGCGTATAGACCAGGACGCCTTATCTATGGCGTATAGTCCGGGACGCGTTATCTATGGCGTATAAACTGGGACGCGTTATCTATGGCGTATAGACCGGGACGCATTATCTATGGCGTATAGACTGGGACGCGTTATCTCTGACGTATAGTCCGGGACGCGTTATCTATGGCGTATAGACTGGGACGCGTTATCTATGGCGTATAGTCCGGGACGCGTTATCTATGGCGTATAGACTGGGACGTGTTATCTATGGTGTATAGACCGGGACGCGTTATGTATGGCGTATAGACCGGGACGCGTTATCTATGGCGTATAGACTGGGACGCGTTATCTATGGCTTATAGTCCGGGACGCGTTATGTATGGCGTATAGACCGGGGCGCGTTATCTATGGCGTATAGACTGGGACGCGTTATCTATGGCTTATAGTCCGGGACGCGTTATCTATGGCGTATAGACTGGGACGTGTTATCTATGGTGTATAGTCCGGGACGCCTTATCTATGGCGTATAGACTGGGACGCGTTATCTATGGCGTATAGACTGGGACACGTTATCTATGGCGTATAGACTGGGACGCGTTATCTATGGCGTATAGTCCGGGACGCGTTATCTATGGTGTACAGACTGGGACGCGTTATCTATGGCGTATAGACCGGGATGCATTATCTATGGCGTATAGACTGGGACGCGTTATCTCTGACGTATAGTCCGGGACGCGTTATCTATGGCGTATAGACTGGGACGCGTTATCTATGGCGTATAGTCCGGGACGCGTTATCTATGGCGTATAGACTGGGACGCGTTATCTATGGCGTATAGTCCGGGACGCGTTATCTATGGCGTATAGACTGGGACGCGTTATCTATGGCGTATAGTCCCGGACGCGTTATCTATGGCGTATAGACTGGGACGCGTTATCTATGGCGTATAGACTGGGACGCGTTATCTATGGCGTATAGACTGGGATGCGTTATCTATGGCGTATAGTCCGGGATGCGTTATCTATGGCGTATAGACTGGGACGCGTTATCTATGGCGTATAGACTGGGACGCGTTATCTATGGCGTATAGACCCCTGTGCAGTGACTGCTGTGTCTCCGTATAGCTGTATGGCGTATAGACCGGGACGCGTTATCTATGGCGTATAGACTGGGACGCGTTATCTATGGCGTATAGACTGGGACGTGTTATCTATGGCGTATAGTCCGGGACGCGTTATCTATGGCGTATAGACTGGGACGCGTTATCTATGGCGTATAGTCCGGGACGCGTTATCTATGGCGTATAGACTGGGACGTGTTATCTATGGCGTATAGACTGGGACGCGTTATCTATGGCATATAGACTGGGACGCGTTATCTATGGCGTATAGACTGGGACGCGTTATCTATGGCATATAGACTGGGACGCGTTATCTATGGCGTATAGACTGGGATGCGTTATCTATGGCATATAGACTGGGACGCGTTATCTATGGCGTATAGTCCCGGACGCGTTATCTATGACGTATAGACTGGGACGCGTTATCTATGGCGTATAGACTGGGACGCGTTATCTATGGCGTATAGACTGGGATGCGTTATTTATGGCGTATAGTCCGGGATGCGTTATCTATGGCGTATAGACTGGGACGCGTTATCTATGGCGTATAGACTGGGACTCGTTATCTATGGCGTATAGACCCCTGTTCAGTGACTGCTGTGTCTCCGTATAGCTGTATGGCGTATAGACCGGGACGCGTTATCTATGGCGTATAGACTGGGACGCGTTATCTATGGCGTATAGACTGGGACGTGTTATCTATGGCATATAGTCCGGGACGCGTTATCTATGGCGTATAGACTGGGACGCGTTATCTATGGCGTATAGTCCGGGACGCGTTATCTATGGCGTATAGACTGGGACGTGTTATCTATGGCGTATAGACTGGATCGCGTTATCTATGGCATATAGACTGGGACGCGTTATCTATGGCGTATAGTCCGGGACGCGTTATCTATGGCATATAGACTGGGACGCGTTATCTATGGCGTATAGTCCGGGACACGTTATCTATGGCGTATAGACTGGGATGCGTTATCTATGGCGTATAGTCCGGGACGCGTTATCTATGGCGTATAGACTGGGACGCGTTATCTATGGCGTATAGACTGGGACGTGTTATCTGTGGCGTATAAATAGTTACGCGTTATCTGTGGCGTATAGACCAGGACGCGTTATCTATGGCGTATAGTCCGGGACGCGTTATCTATGGCGTATAAACTGGGACGCGTTATCTATGGCGTATAGACCGGGACGCATTATCTATGGCGTATAGACTGGGACGCGTTATCTATGGCGTATAGACTGGGACGCGTTATCTCTGACGTATAGTCCGGGACGCGTTATCTATGGCGTATAGACTGGGACGCGTTATCTATGGCGTATAGTCCGGGACGCGTTATCTATGGCGTATAGACTGGGACGTGTTATCTATGGTGTATAGACTGGGACGCGTTATCTGTGGCGTATAGACCGGGACGCGTTATCTGTGGCGTATAAATAGTTACGCGTTATCTGTGGCGTATAGTCCGGGACGCGTTATCTATGGCGTATAGACTGGGACGCGTTATCTATGGCGTATAGTCTGGGACGCGTTATCTATGGCGTATAGACTGGGACGCGTTATCTATGGCGTATAGTCCGGGACGCGTTATCTATGGCGTATAGACTGGGACGTGTTATCTGTGGCGTATAGACCAGGACGCGTTATCTATGGCGTATAGTCCGGGACGCGTTATCTATGGCGTATAGACTGGGACGTGTTATCTATGGTGTATAGACCGGGACGTGTTATCTGTGGCGTATAAATAGTTACGTGTTATCTGTGGCGTATAGACCAGGACGCGTTATCTGTGGCGTATAGACCGGGACGCGTTATCTGTGGCGTATAAATAGTTACGCGTTATCTGTGGCGTATAGTCCGGGACGCGTTATCTATGGCGTATAGACTGGGACGCGTTATCTATGGCGTATAGACTGGGACGCGTTATCTTTGGCGTATAGTCCGGGACGCGTTATCTATGGCGTATAGACTGGGACGTGTTATCTATGGTGTATAGACTGGGACGCGTTATCTGTGGCGTATAGACCGGGACGCGTTATCTGTGGCGTATAAATAGTTACGCGTTATCTGTGGCGTATAGTCCGGGACGCGTTATCTATGGCGTATAGACTGGGACGCGTTATCTATGGCGTATAGTCTGGGACGCGTTATCTATGGCGTATAGACTGGGACGCGTTATCTATGGCGTATAGTCCGGGACGCGTTATCTATGGCGTATAGACTGGGACGTGTTATCTGTGGCGTATAGACCAGGACGCGTTATCTATGGCGTATAGTCCGGGACGCGTTATCTATGGCGTATAGACTGGGACGTGTTATCTATGGTGTATAGACCGGGACGTGTTATCTGTGGCGTATAAATAGTTACGTGTTATCTGTGGCGTATAGACCAGGACGCGTTATCTGTGGCGTATAGACCGGGACGCGTTATCTGTGGCGTATAAATAGTTACGCGTTATCTGTGGCGTATAGTCCGGGACGCGTTATCTATGGCGTATAGACTGGGACGCGTTATCTATGGCGTATAGACCGGGACGTGTTATCTGTGGCGTATAAATAGTTACGTGTTATCTGTGGCGTATAGTCCGGGACGCGTTATCTATGGCGTATAGACTGGGACGCGTTATCTATGGCGTATAGTCTGGGACGCGTTATCTATGGCGTATAGACTGGGACGCGTTATCTATGGCGTATAGTCCGGGACGCGTTATCTATGGCGTATAGACTGGGACGTGTTATCTGTGGCGTATAGACCAGGACGCGTTATCTATGGCGTATAGTTCGGGACGCGTTATCTATGGCGTATAGACTGGGACGTGTTATCTATGGTGTATAGACCGGGACGTGTTTTCTGTGGCGTATAAATAGTTACGTGTTATCTGTGGCGTATAGACCAGGACGCGTTATCTGTGGCGTATAGACCGGGACGCGTTATCTGTGGCGTATAAATAGTTACGCGTTATCTGTGGCGTATAGTCCGGGACGCGTTATCTATGGCGTATAGACTGGGACGCGTTATCTATGGCGTATAGACTGGGACGCGTTATCTTTGGCGATAGTCCGGGACGCGTTATCTATGGCGTATAGACTGGGACGTGTTATCTATGGTGTATAGACTGGGACGCGTTATCTGTGGCGTATAGACTGGGACACGTTATCTATGGCGTATAGACTGGGACGCGTTATCTATGGCGTATAGTCCGGGACGCGTTATCTATGGTGTACAGACTGGGACGCGTTATCTATGGCGTATAGACCGGGATGCATTATCTATGGCGTATAGACTGGGACGCGTTATCTCTGACGTATAGTCCGGGACGCGTTATCTATGGCGTATAGACTGGGACGCGTTATCTATGGCGTATAGTCCGGGACGCGTTATCTATGGCGTATAGACTGGGACGCGTTATCTATGGCGTATAGTCCGGGACGCGTTATCTATGGCGTATAGACTGGGACGCGTTATCTATGGCGTATAGTCCCGGACGCGTTATCTATGGCGTATAGACTGGGACGCGTTATCTATGGCGTATAGACTGGGACGCGTTATCTATGGCGTATAGACTGGGATGCGTTATCTATGGCGTATAGTCCGGGATGCGTTATCTATGGCGTATAGACTGGGACGCGTTATCTATGGCGTATAGACTGGGACGCGTTATCTATGGCGTATAGACCCCTGTGCAGTGACTGCTGTGTCTCCGTATAGCTGTATGGCGTATAGACCGGGACGCGTTATCTATGGCGTATAGACTGGGACGCGTTATCTATGGCGTATAGACTGGGACGTGTTATCTATGGCGTATAGTCCGGGACGCGTTATCTATGGCGTATAGACTGGGACGCGTTATCTATGGCGTATAGTCCGGGACGCGTTATCTATGGCGTATAGACTGGGACGTGTTATCTATGGCGTATAGACTGGGACGCGTTATCTATGGCATATAGACTGGGACGCGTTATCTATGGCGTATAGACTGGGACGCGTTATCTATGGCATATAGACTGGGACGCGTTATCTATGGCGTATAGACTGGGATGCGTTATCTATGGCATATAGACTGGGACGCGTTATCTATGGCGTATAGTCCCGGACGCGTTATCTATGACGTATAGACTGGGACGCGTTATCTATGGCGTATAGACTGGGACGCGTTATCTATGGCGTATAGACTGGGATGCGTTATTTATGGCGTATAGTCCGGGATGCGTTATCTATGGCGTATAGACTGGGACGCGTTATCTATGGCGTATAGACTGGGACTCGTTATCTATGGCGTATAGACCCCTGTTCAGTGACTGCTGTGTCTCCGTATAGCTGTATGGCGTATAGACCGGGACGCGTTATCTATGGCGTATAGACTGGGACGCGTTATCTATGGCGTATAGACTGGGACGTGTTATCTATGGCATATAGTCCGGGACGCGTTATCTATGGCGTATAGACTGGGACGCGTTATCTATGGCGTATAGTCCGGGACGCGTTATCTATGGCGTATAGACTGGGACGTGTTATCTATGGCGTATAGACTGGATCGCGTTATCTATGGCATATAGACTGGGACGCGTTATCTATGGCGTATAGTCCGGGACGCGTTATCTATGGCATATAGACTGGGACGCGTTATCTATGGCGTATAGTCCGGGACACGTTATCTATGGCGTATAGACTGGGATGCGTTATCTATGGCGTATAGTCCGGGACGCGTTATCTATGGCGTATAGACTGGGACGCGTTATCTATGGCGTATAGACTGGGACGTGTTATCTGTGGCGTATAAATAGTTACGCGTTATCTGTGGCGTATAGACCAGGACGCGTTATCTATGGCGTATAGTCCGGGACGCGTTATCTATGGCGTATAAACTGGGACGCGTTATCTATGGCGTATAGACCGGGACGCATTATCTATGGCGTATAGACTGGGACGCGTTATCTATGGCGTATAGACTGGGACGCGTTATCTCTGACGTATAGTCCGGGACGCGTTATCTATGGCGTATAGACTGGGACGCGTTATCTATGGCGTATAGTCCGGGACGCGTTATCTATGGCGTATAGACTGGGACGTGTTATCTATGGTGTATAGACTGGGACGCGTTATCTGTGGCGTATAGACCGGGACGCGTTATCTGTGGCGTATAAATAGTTACGCGTTATCTGTGGCGTATAGTCCGGGACGCGTTATCTATGGCGTATAGACTGGGACGCGTTATCTATGGCGTATAGTCTGGGACGCGTTATCTATGGCGTATAGACTGGGACGCGTTATCTATGGCGTATAGTCCGGGACGCGTTATCTATGGCGTATAGACTGGGACGTGTTATCTGTGGCGTATAGACCAGGACGCGTTATCTATGGCGTATAGTCCGGGACGCGTTATCTATGGCGTATAGACTGGGACGTGTTATCTATGGTGTATAGACCGGGACGTGTTATCTGTGGCGTATAAATAGTTACGTGTTATCTGTGGCGTATAGACCAGGACGCGTTATCTGTGGCGTATAGACCGGGACGCGTTATCTGTGGCGTATAAATAGTTACGCGTTATCTGTGGCGTATAGTCCGGGACGCGTTATCTATGGCGTATAGACTGGGACGCGTTATCTATGGCGTATAGACTGGGACGCGTTATCTTTGGCGTATAGTCCGGGACGCGTTATCTATGGCGTATAGACTGGGACGTGTTATCTATGGTGTATAGACTGGGACGCGTTATCTGTGGCGTATAGACCGGGACGCGTTATCTGTGGCGTATAAATAGTTACGCGTTATCTGTGGCGTATAGTCCGGGACGCGTTATCTATGGCGTATAGACTGGGACGCGTTATCTATGGCGTATAGTCTGGGACGCGTTATCTATGGCGTATAGACTGGGACGCGTTATCTATGGCGTATAGTCCGGGACGCGTTATCTATGGCGTATAGACTGGGACGTGTTATCTGTGGCGTATAGACCAGGACGCGTTATCTATGGCGTATAGTCCGGGACGCGTTATCTATGGCGTATAGACTGGGACGTGTTATCTATGGTGTATAGACCGGGACGTGTTATCTGTGGCGTATAAATAGTTACGTGTTATCTGTGGCGTATAGACCAGGACGCGTTATCTGTGGCGTATAGACCGGGACGCGTTATCTGTGGCGTATAAATAGTTACGCGTTATCTGTGGCGTATAGTCCGGGACGCGTTATCTATGGCGTATAGACTGGGACGCGTTATCTATGGCGTATAGACCGGGACGTGTTATCTGTGGCGTATAAATAGTTACGTGTTATCTGTGGCGTATAGTCCGGGACGCGTTATCTATGGCGTATAGACTGGGACGCGTTATCTATGGCGTATAGTCTGGGACGCGTTATCTATGGCGTATAGACTGGGACGCGTTATCTATGGCGTATAGTCCGGGACGCGTTATCTATGGCGTATAGACTGGGACGTGTTATCTGTGGCGTATAGACCAGGACGCGTTATCTATGGCGTATAGTTCGGGACGCGTTATCTATGGCGTATAGACTGGGACGTGTTATCTATGGTGTATAGACCGGGACGTGTTTTCTGTGGCGTATAAATAGTTACGTGTTATCTGTGGCGTATAGACCAGGACGCGTTATCTGTGGCGTATAGACCGGGACGCGTTATCTGTGGCGTATAAATAGTTACGCGTTATCTGTGGCGTATAGTCCGGGACGCGTTATCTATGGCGTATAGACTGGGACGCGTTATCTATGGCGTATAGACTGGGACGCGTTATCTTTGGCGTATAGTCCGGGACGCGTTATCTATGGCGTATAGACTGGGACGTGTTATCTATGGTGTATAGACTGGGACGCGTTATCTGTGGCGTATAGACCGGGACGCGTTATCTGTGGCGTATAAATAGTTACGCGTTATCTGTGGCGTATAGTCCGGGACGCGTTATCTATGGCGTATAGACTGGGACGCGTTATCTATGGCGTATAGTCTGGGACGCGTTATCTATGGCGTATAGATTGGGACGCGTTATCTATGGCGTATAGTCCGGGACGCGTTATCTATGGCGTATAGACTGGGACGTGTTATCTGTGGCGTATAGACCAGGACGCGTTATCTATGGCGTATAGTCCGGGACGCGTTATCTATGGCGTATAGACTGGGACGTGTTATCTATGGTGTATAGACCGGGACGTGTTATCTGTGGCGTATAAATAGTTACGTGTTATCTGTGGCGTATAGACCAGGACGCGTTATCTGTGGCGTATAGACCGGGACGCGTTATCTGTGGCGTATAAATAGTTACGCGTTATCTGTGGCGTATAGTCCGGGACGCGTTATCTATGGCGTATAGACTGGGACGCGTTATCTATGGCGTATAGACCGGGACGTGTTATCTGTGGCGTATAAATAGTTACGTGTTATCTGTGGCGTATAGACCAGGACGCGTTATCTATGGTGATGCTGCCGGTCGGTCTCTTATGTGACACTTCCCATCATGGTCGATGCTGCCGGTTGCTTTCCATCAGGGTGTTTGGTCACCTGTTTTCTCTTCGCATTGTTCATTCCTCTAACCTTTGCCTGTGGGTCTCGCTGCAGCTTACAGGAAGGGCTCCGACTCCTGGTGCTTGATGAAAGCTTTACTGGATTATAGAGGGATGGTGAACGTAAGACACAGGAATTCCTGCACACGGCCATGAGAACGGATCGATCAGCACTGACAGTGAGCACAGCTATAAATACTCTTCTCCGCACAATGGTCAGCCTGAGAGATTGTTCTTCTGCTCTCCAGCAATGACCAAGTCCCCATAATGATAATCAGAGTACCCCATAAACAATAACATCAGAGATCCACTATAAACAGCAGTGTAATGTACAATGCCGAGTGTCAGATGGAGGGGAGTAATGTACAATGCCGAGTGTCAGATGGAGGGGTGTAATGTACGATGCCGAGTGTCAGATGGAGGGGTGTAATGTACAATGCCGAGTGTCAGATGGAGGGGTGTAATGTACAATGCCGAGTGTCAGATGGAGGGGTATAATGTACAATGCCAGGTGTCAGATGGAGGGGAGTAATGTACAATGCCGAGTGTCAGATGGAGGGGAGTAATGTACAATGCCGAGTGTCAGATGGAGAGGTGTAATGTACCATGCCGAGTGTCAGATGGAGGGGTGTAATGTACAATGCCGATTGTCAGATGGAGGGGTGTAATGTACAATGCCGAGTGTCAGATGGAGGGGAGTAATGTACAATGCCGAGTGTCAGTGGAGGGGTGTAGTGTACAATGCCGAGTGTCAGATGGAGGGGTGTAATGTACAATGCCGAGTGTCAGATGGAGGGGTGTAATGTACAATGCCGAGTGTCAGATGGAGGGGTGTAATGTACAATGCCGAGTGTCAGATGGAGGGGTTATACAGGGCACGCACGGACATTATTAATAATGGCCACTATTTATACAGGGTACACACAGACATTATTAATAAGGAACACTATTTATACAGGGTACACACGGACATTATTAATAAGGGGCACTATTTATACAGGGTACACACGGACATTATTAATAAGGGGCACTATTTATACAGGGCACACCCAGACATTATTAATAAGGGGCACTATTTATACAGGGTACACATGGACATTACTAATAAGGGGCACTATTTATACAGGGTACACATGGACATTATTAATAAGGGGCACTATTTATACAGGGCACACACGGACATTATTAATAAGGGGCACTATTTATACAGGGTACACCTAGGGCATATAAGGGGGCCGGACATTATTAATAAGGGGCACTATTTATACAGGGTACACATGGACATTATTAATAAGGGGCACTATTTATACAGAGTACACACGGACATTATTAATAAGGGGCACTATTTATACAGGGTACACACGGACATTATTAATAAGGGGCACTATTTTACAGGGTACACACGGACATTATTAATAAGGGGCACTATTTATACAGGGTACACACGGACATTATTAATAAGTGGCACTATTTATACAGGGTACACACGGACATTATTAATAAGGGGCACTATTTATACAGGGTACACACGGACATTATTAATAAGGGGCACTATAACAGGGTACACACGGACATTATTAATAAGGGGCACTATTTATACAGGGTACACACGGACATTATTAATAAGGGGCACTATTTATACAGGGTACACATGGACATTATTAATAAGGGGCACTATTTATACAGGGACACAGGCAAAAGGGGCACCGGGCACACCCGGACATTATTAATAAGGGGCACTATTTATACAGGGCACACCCGGACATTATTAATAAGGGGCACTATTTATACAGGGTACACATGGACATTACTAATAAGGGGCACTATTTATACAGGGTACACATGGACATTATTAATAAGGGGCACTATTTATACAGGGCACACACGGACATTATTAATAAGGGGCACTATTTATACAGGGTACACCTGGACATTATTAATAAGGGGCACTATTTATACAGGGTACACATGGACATTATTAATAAGGGGCACTATTTATACAGAGTACACACGGACATTATTAATAAGGGGCACTATTTATACAGGGTACACACGGACATTATTAATAAGGGGAACTATTTATACAGGGTACACACGGACATTATTAATAAGGGGCACTATTTATACAGGGTACACACGGACATTATTAATAAGGGGCACTATTTATACAGGGTACACACGTACGTTATCAATAAAGGGCACTATTTATACAGGGTACACACGGACATTATTAATAAGGGGCACTATTTATACAGGGTGCACACGGACATTATTAATAAGGGGCTATTTTCAGGGTAAGGACATTATTAATAAGGGGCACTATTTATACAGGGTACACACGGACATTATTAATAAGGGGCACTATTTATACAGGGTACACACGGACATTATTAATAAGGGGCACTATTTATACAGGGTACACACGGACATTATTAATAAGGGGCACTATTTATACAGGGTACACATGGACATTATTAATAAGGGGCACTATTTATATAGGGTACACATGGACATTATTAATAAGGGGCACTATTTATACAGGGTACACACGGACATTATTAATAAGGGGCACTATACAGGGTACACACGGACATTATTAATAAGGGGCACTATTTATACAGGGTACACACGGACATTATTAATAAGTGGCACTATTTATACAGGGTACACAGACATTATTAATAAGGGGCACTATTTATACAGGGTACACACAGACATTATTAATAAGGGGCACTATTTATACAGGGTACACACGGACATTATTAATAAGGGGCACTATTACAGGGTACACACGGACATTATTAATAAGGGGCACTATTTATACAGGGTACACACGGACATTATTAATAAGTGGCACTATTTATACAGGGTACACAGACATTATTAATAAGGGGCACTATTTATACAGGGTACACACAGACATTATTAATAAGGGGCACTATTTATACAGGGTACACACGGACATTATTAATAAGGGGCACTATTTATACAGGGTACACACGGACATTATTAATAAGGGGCACTATTTATACAGGGTACACACGGACATTATTAATAAGGGGCACTATTTATACAGGGTACGCACGGACATTATTAATAAGGGGCACTATTTATACAGGGTACACACGGACATTATTAATAAGGGGCACTATTTATACAGGGTACACACGGACGTTATTAATAAGGGGCACTATTTATACAGGGTACACACGGACATTATTAATAAGGGGCACTATTTATACAGGGTACACATGGACATTATTAATAAGGGGCACTATTTATAAAGGGTACACATGGACATTATTAATAAGGGGCACTATTTATACAGGGTACACACGGACATTATTAATAAGGGGCACTATTTATACAGGGTACACATGGACATTATTAATAAGGGGCACTATTTATACAGGGTACACACGGACATTATTAATAAGGGGCACTATTTATACAGGGTACACACGGACATTATTAATAAGGGGCACTATTTATACAGGGTACACACGGACATTATTAATAAGGGGCACTATTTATACAGGGTACACATGGACATTATTAATAAGGGGCACTATTTATACAGGGTACACATGGACATTATTAATAAGGGGCACTATTTATACAGGGTACACACGGACATTATTAATAAGGGGCACTATTTATACAGGGTACACATGGACATTATTAATAAGGGGCACTATTTATACAGGGTACACACGGACATTATTAATAAGGGGCACTATTTATACAGGGTACACACGGACATTATTAATAAGGGGCACTATTTATACAGGGTACACACGGACATTATTAATAAGGGGCACTATTTATACAGGGTACACACGGACATTATTAATATAAAGATGCACTTGGGGGTTATTCATTATGGGGGGTTATATCATATATTGTATAATTGGGCTAGCAGCAGGATGGGGGGTGCAGTTGAGGACAATGTGGGTCGGTGCCTGGAAAAGTGAGGAGCCAAAGATGTCTGACAAGTCACAGCTGTAAGAAGTGGTCATGGCGGTCCAAAGAGAAGAGAAGGAAAATGTGACCGATTAGTCAGACGTCTCCTGTAAGTCACAGAATGTTACTGCCCTGTATTCACCTAAATGATAGAGGATAAATACCTGAGTGATGGGGGTCTGTCTGCTGAGACCCCCACTGAGCCTGAGAATTGGGGTTTTTCCCCCCCAGTGGGTGGGAATCCAGCCTGACCGCAGCCATATACAGTGGGGAAAAAAAGTATTTAGTCAGCGACCAATTGTACAAGTTCTCCCACTTATAAAGATGAGGCCGGCCTGTAATTGTCCTCATAGGTAGACCTCA
Source organism: Leptodactylus fallax (assembly GCA_947044405.1). Lineage (NCBI taxonomy): Eukaryota > Metazoa > Chordata > Amphibia > Anura > Leptodactylidae > Leptodactylus > Leptodactylus fallax. The sequence continues at coordinate 162,216 of CAMRHE010000783.1, read as the reverse complement.
ACTATGAGAGACAAAATGAGAAAACTAATCCAGAAAATCACATTGTCTGATTTTTAAAAAATTTATTGGCAAATTATGGTGGAAAATAAGTATTTGGTCAATAACAAAAGTTCATCTCAATCCTTTGTTCTATCTCCTTTGTTGGCAATGACAGAGGTGAAACGTTTCCTGTAAGTCTTCACAAGGTTGGCACACACTGTTGCTGGTATGTCGGCCCATTCCTCCATGCAGATCTCCTCTAGAGCAGGGATGTTTTGGGGCTGTCGCTGGGCAACACGGACTTACATCTCCCTCCAAAGGTTTTCTATGGGGTTGAGATCTGGAGACTGAATAGGCCACTCCAGGACCTTGAAATGCTTCTTACGAAGTCGCTCCTTTGTTGTCCTGGCGGTGTGCTTGGGATCATTGTCATGCTGAAAGACCCAGCCACTTTTCATCTTCAATGCCCTTGCTGATGGAAGGAGGTTTGCACTCACAATCTCCCCATACATGGCCCCATTCATTCTGTCATGTACACGGATCAGTCGTCCTGGTCCCTTTGTAGAGAAACAGCCCCATACATGATGTTGCCCCCCCATGCTTCACAGTAGGTCTGGTGTTCTTTGGATGCAACTCAGCATTCACTCTCCTCCAAACACCACGAGTTGAGTTTCTACCAAACAGTTCTACTTTGGTTTCATCTGACCATATGACATTCTCCCAATACTCTTCTGGAACATCCAAATGCTCTCTAGCAAACTTCAGCCGGGCCCGGATATGTACTGGCTTAAGCAGGGGGACACGTCTGGCACTGCAGGATCTGAGTCCCTGGCGGCGTAGTGTGTTACTGACGGTAGCCTTTGTTACGTTAGTCCCAGCTTTCTGCAGGTCACTCACTAGGTCCCCCCGTGGGGTTCTGGGATTTTTGCTCACCGTTCTTGTGATGAGTTTGACCCCACGGGGTGAGATCTTGCGTGGAGCCCCTGATGGAGGGAGATTATCAGTGGTCTTGTATGTCTTCCATTTTCTAATTATTGCTCCCACAGGTGATTTCTTCACACCAAGCTGCTTGCCTATTGCAGATTCAGTCTTCCCAGCCTGGTGCAGGGCTACCATTTTGTTTCTGGTCCTTCCACAGCTCTTTGGTCTTCACCATAGTGGAGTTTGGAGTGTGACTGAGGTTGTGGACAGGTGTCTTTTATACTGATAACAATGTCACACAGGAGCCATTACTACAGGTAATGAGTGGAGGACAGAGGAGCCTCTTAAAGGAGAAGTTACAGGTCTGTGAGAGACAGAAATCTTGCTTGTTTGTAGGTAACCAAATACTTATTTTCCACCATAATTTGCAAATAAATTCTTTACAAATCAGACAATGTGATTTTCTGGATTAGTTTTCTCATTTTGTCTCTCATAGTTGAGGTCTACCTATGATGACAATTACAGGCCGGCCTCATCTTTATAAGTGGGAGAACTTGCACATTTGGTGGCTGACTAAATACTTTTTTTTCTCCCACTGTATATAGGAGTGTCACTTGGTGGATGGACGAACCCGCGTGGCTCTCATTCACTTCAATGGGAGTGCCAAAGATACCCGAAGTCCAGTCCTCAGCTATCTGTGGGGCTCCTATTATAGAGAATGGGGGCCACGTGAGCTCGTCCATCCACCAAGCAGAAGATGTGTGATGTTACTTTCATTGTTAATGCCGTGTTGTGGATCTGATACTGAAGTAATACAGGAAGAAGAATTCTTAGAAACTGTTTTATAACTTTGTGTATTGTGTATATTGTGAGACGATAACAATGTGTTAAACTAGTAGCATGGAGACGCAATATTTTTTTTTTTGTGGGGGGGGCGTCTTTCTATAGTCCGCCTCAGGCAGCAGAGAGGCTAGGGTCACCACTGGGTGTAGGCGTACTCTTGTCTGACGATTGCTCCTTCACCCCAATCCAGCCGCTACCTGCTCTCACCCTCCCTTCATTTGAAGTGCACTCTGTTCGCATTTACTCGCCCTCCAACCTCCAACTGGCCGTCATATATCGACCGCCAGAACCTACCGCTGCCATATTCACTCACCTCTACTCTATAAGGGTAGGTTCACATATGTCAGTTGCATCAGTGTCAGTTTTTTTTGTCCCTTAGTCATTACAACTGATGTCAAAATTGATTCGAAAATGCATCGTTTGTCATCAGGCTTTTTCACAAATTTCTACTCCAAAACCATCAGTTGTCATCAGTGTTTACCATCAGTTTTTACGATCACTTTTTACTTTTGGGGTGAGTTATACTTGTATAGTACAACCCTCTCAGCCCTGATGCAGACAGCTGGAGACTCGGGAGCTGCATTTACTGACATTTCAAGAGTTCTGCAAAAGTGTCATACATGTGCCCAAACAGCAGTATATACCACATAATAATAATAGTCCTTTAATAGTCCCACAATGGGGAAATTCAGTGTGTTACAGCAGCAAAGATAAGCAGATACAAATACAAATACAACATGTACAGGAATATTCCAAGGTGAGAGGCATTACATTGATAGCAGACAGACAGATAGGAAGTAGCAGGGGGGGGGGGGATTTAACAGGCAGAGAGATATTTTCAGTTCTCTGTGTGTAATGATCTCCGCTTAGGTCGGTGTTGGTTGTACAGCCTAACCGCGGTGGGGAGGAAAGACTTCCGATAGCGCTCCTTCTCACACCTAGGGTGGAGCAGTCGGTCACTGACAGTACTGCTCAGCGCGATCACAGTCTCATGCATGGGATGGGACTTCTTCTTCTGCATGGAGCTCACCACGGACAGTATCCTTCTGTCACCCACCACCTGCACTGGGTCCAGTGGGCTTCCCAGGACAGAGCTGGCCCTTCTAATCAGCTTGTGGAGTCTATTCCTATCCCTGGATGATATACTGCTCCCCCAGCAGGCCACTCCAAAGAAGATGGCTGATGCCACTACCGAGTTGAAGAAAGTTCTAAGAAGTGCCCCCCGGATTCCAAAGGCTCTCAGCTTCCTAAGCAGGTAGAGCCTGCTGTGGCCCTTCCTGTACAGGGCCTCCATATGATCTGCCCAATCCAGCTTATTATTAAGGAGCAAACCCAGGTACTTATAGGTGTTCACAATCTCGATGCCCGTCCCCAGGATGTCCACTGGTTTAGGAGGGCTTCTGCCTTTGCGGAAGTCCACCACCATCTCCTTGGTCTTCCCCGCGTTAATCTTCAGGTGGTTCCGGTGGCACCAGTCCACAAAATCCCGGTTCAGTTCTCTGTACTCCCTGTCATCATCATCTGTGATGAGACCCACTATTGCAGAGTCGTCAGAATACTTCTGTAGGTAGCAGCTGGATGAGTTGCACCTAAAATCTGCAGTGTACAGTGTGAAGAGGAAAGGGGCGAGAACCGTACCCTGAGGTGCCCCCGTATTACAGATCACTGTACCTGACACACAGTCTCGGGCTCTCACGTATTGAGGTCGATTTGTGAGGTAGTCTAGGATCCAGTTGGAGAGGTGGTGGTCCACTCCAGCAAGGCCCAGCTTGTCCCTCAATAACCTGGGCTGTATGGTGTTAAAAGCACTGGAGAAGTCAAAGAACATTATTCTCACTGTGTTCCCTGGTTTCTCCAGGTGAGACAGAGCCCTGTGCAGAAGATGGATGATGGCATCATCTACCCCAATGCCCGGCCGATAAGCAAACTGGAGTGGGTCCATAGCGGGGCTCACTAGAGGGCGGAGATGTGTGAGAACCAATCTCTCCAAGATCTTCATCAGGTGGGATGTCAGTGCTACAGGTCTGTAGTCGTTGAGGTCCATAGGGTGGGGTTTCTTTGGAACTGGTACCACACAAGAAGATTTCCATAATTCAGGGACTATTTCCTGCCTCAGGCTCATATTATACATATATGTAATTATACCACACAGCTGGTCCCCACAAGTCTTAATTAGCCTTGCACTGATGTCATCTGGCCCTCCGGCTTTCCTCGCCTTGATCTTTTTCATCTCCTTCCTCACCTGGGCCCGTGTGAAGGTCAGACTGTGGCCAGATAAAGATGGATTTATGGCACATATGGCAGTAAGTACATTATCCCGGGTACACCAGTGTCATACATGTACCCAAACAGCAGTATATACCGCATATGGCAGTAAGTACATTATCCCGGGTACACCAGTGTCATACATGTACCCAAACAGCAGTATATATCACATATGGCAGTAAGTACATTATCCCGGGTACACCAGTGTCATACATGTACCCAAACAGCAGTATATACCACATATGGCAGTAAGTACATTATCCCGGGTACACCAGTGTCATACATGTGCCCAAACAGCAGTATATACCACATATGGCAGTAAGTACATTATCCCGGGTACACCAGTGTCATACATGTGCCCAAACAGCAGTATATACCACATATGGCAGTAAGTACATTATCCCGGGTACACCAGTGTCATACATGTACCCAAACAGCAGTATATACCGCATATGGCAGTAAGTACATTATCCTGGGTACACCAGTGTCATACATGTACCCAAACAGCAGTATATACCACATATGGCAGTAAGTACATTATCCCGGGTACACCAGTGTCATACATGTACCCAAACAGCAGTATATACCGCATATGGCAGTAAGTACATTATCCCGGGTACACCAGTGTCATACATGTACCCAAACAGCAGTATATACCACATATGGCAGTAAGTACATTATCCCGGGTACACCAGTGTCATACATGTGCCCAAACAGCAGTATATACCACATATGGCAGTAAGTACATTATCCCGGGTACACCAGTGTCATACATGTACCCAAACAGCAGTATATACCGCATATGGCAGTAAGTACATTATCCCGGGCACACCAGTGTCATACATGTACCCAAACAGCAGTATATACCACATATGGCAGTAAGTACATTATCCTGGGTACACCAGTGTCATACATGTGCCCAAACAGCAGTATATACCACATATGGCAGTAAGTACATTATCCCGGGTACACCAGTGTCATACATGTACCCAAACAGCAGTATATACCGCATATGGCAGTAAGTACATTATCCCGGGTACACCAGTGTCATACATGTGCCCAAACAGCAGTATATACCACATATGGCAGTAAGTACATTATCCCGGGTACACCAGTGTCATACATGTGCCCAAACAGCAGTATATACCACATATAGCAGTAAGTACATTATCCCGGGTACACCAGTGTCATACATGTGCCCAAACAGCAGTATATACCACATGTGGCAGTAAGTACATTATCCCGGGTACAGCAGTGTCATACATGTGCCCAAACAGCAGTATATACCACATATGGCAGTAAGTACATTATCCCGGGTACACCAGTGTCATACATGTGCCTAAACAGCAGATTATACCACATATGACATTATGTACGTTATCCCGAGTACACCAGTGTCATACATGTGCCCAAACAGCAGTATATACCACATATGGCAGTAAGTACATTATCCCGGGTACACCAGTGTCATACATGTGCCCAAACAGCAGTATATACCACATATGGCAGTAAGTATATTATCCCGAGTACACCAGTGTCATACATATGCCCAAACAGCAGTATATACCACATATGGCAGTAAGTATATTATCCCGGGTACACCAGTGTCATACATGTACCCAAACAGCAGTATATACCACATATGGCAGTAAGTATATTATCCCAGGTACACCAGTGTCATACATGTACCCAAACAGCAGTATACCACATGTGGCAGTAAGTACATTATCCCGGGTACACCAGTGTCATACATGTACCCAAACAGCAGTGTATACCACATATGGCAGTAAGTACATTATCCCGGGTACACCAGTGTCATACATGTGCCCAAACAGCAGTATATACCACATATGGCAGTAAGTACATTATCCCGGGTACACCAGTGTCATACATGTGCCCAAACAGCAGTTTATACCACATATGACAGTATGTACATTATCCCGGGTACACCAGTGTCATACATGTGCCCAAACAGCAGTATATACCACATATGGCAGTAAGTACATTATCCCGGGTACACCAGTGTCATACATGTGCCCAAACAGCAGTATATACCACATATGACAGTAAGTACATTATCCCGGGTACACCAGTGTCATACATGTGCCCAAACAGCAGTATATACCACATATGGCAGTAAGTACATTATCCTGGGTACACCAGTGTCATACATGTGCCCAAACAGCAGTATATACCACATATGGCAGTAAGTACATTATCCCGGGTACACCAGTGTCATACATGTACCCAAACAGCAGTATATACCACATATGGCAGTAAGTACATTATCCCGGGTACACCAGTGTCATACATGTACCCAAACAGCAGTATATACCACATATGGCAGTAAGTACATTATCCCGGGTACACCAGTGTCATACATGTGCCCAAACAGCAGTATATACCACATATGGCAGTAAGTACATTATCCCGGGTACACCAGTGTCATACATGTACCCAAACAGCAGTATATACCACATATGGCAGTAAGTACATTATCCCGGGTACACCAGTGTCATACATGTACCCAAACAGCAGTATATACCACATATGGCAGTAAGTACATTATCCCGGGTACACCAGTGTCATACATGTACCCAAACAGCAGTATATACCACATATGGCAGTAAGTACATTATCCCGGGTACACCAGTGTCATACATGTACCCAAACAGCAGTATATACCACATATGGCAGTAAGTACATTATCCCGGGTACACCAGTGTCATACATGTACCCAAACAGCAGTATATACCACATATGGCAGTAAGTACATTATCCCGGGTACACCAGTGTCATACATGTGCCCAAACAGCAGTATATACCACATATGGCAGTAAGTACATTATCCCGGGTACACCAGTGTCATACATGTACCCAAACAGCAGTATATACCACATATGGCAGTAAGTACATTATCCCGGGTACACCAGTGTCATACATGTACCCAAACAGCAGTATATACCACATATGGCAGTAAGTACATTATCCCGGGTACACCAGTGTCATACATGTGCCCAAACAGCAGTATATACCACATATGGCAGTAAGTACATTATCCCGGGTACACCAGTGTCATACATGTACCCAAACAGCAGTATATACCACATATGGCAGTAAGTACATTATCCCGGGTACACCAGTGTCATACATGTGCCCAAACAGCAGTATATACCACATATGGCAGTAAGTACATTATCCCGGGTACACCAGTGTCATACATGTGCCCAAACAGCAGTATATACCACATATGGCAGTAAGTACATTATCCCGGGTACACCAGTGTCATACATGTGCCCAAACAGCAGTATATACCACATATGGCAGTAAGTACATTATCCCGGGTACACCAGTGTCATACATGTGCCCAAACAGCAGTATATACCACATATGGCAGTAAGTACATTATCCCGGGTACACCAGTGTCATACATGTGCCCAAACAGCAGTATATACCACATATGGCAGTAAGTACATTATCCCGGGTACACCAGTGTCATACATGTGCCCAAACAGCAGTATATACCACATATGGCAGTAAGTACATTATCCCGGGTACACCAGTGTCATACATGTGCCCAAACAGCAGTATATACCACATATGGCAGTAAGTACATTATCCCGGGTACACCAGTGTCATACATGTGCCCAAACAGCAGTATATACCACATATGGCAGTAAGTACATTATCCCGGGTACACCAGTGTCATACATGTGCCCAAACAGCAGTATATACCACATATGGCAGTAAGTACATTATCCCGGGTACACCAGTGTCATACATGTCCACCCAAACAGCAGTATATACCACATATGGCAGTAAGTACATTATCCCGGGTACACCAGTGTCATACATGTGCCCAAACAGCAGTATATACCACATATGGCAGTAAGTACATTATCCCGGGTACACCAGTGTCATACATGTGCCCAAACAGCAGTATATACCACATATGGCAGTAAGTACATTATCCCGGGTACACCAGTGTCATACATGTACCCAAACAGCAGTATATACCACATATGGCAGTAAGTACATTATCCCGGGTACACCAGTGTCATACATGTACCCAAACAGCAGTATATACCACATATGGCAGTAAGTACATTATCCCGGGTACACCAGTGTCATACATGTGCCCAAACAGCAGTATATACCACATGTGGCAGTAAGTACATTATCCCGGGTACACCAGTGTCATACATGTACCCAAACAGCAGTATATACCACATATGGCAGTAAGTACATTATCCCGGGTACACCAGTGTCATACATGTGCCCAAACAGCAGTATATACCACATATGGCAGTAAGTATATTATCCCGGGTACACCAGTGTCATACATGTGCCCAAACAGCAGTATATACCACATATGGCAGTAAGTACATTATCCCGGGTACACCAGTGTCATACATGTACCCAAACAGCAGTATATACCACATATGGCAGTAAGTACATTATCCCGGGTACACCAGTGTCATACATGTACCCAAACAGCAGTATATACCACATATGGCAGTAAGTACATTATCCCGGGTACACCAGTGTCATACATGTGCCCAAACAGCAGTATATACCACATATGGCAGTAAGTACATTATCCCGGGTACACCAGTGTCATACATGTGCCCAAACAGCAGTATATACCACATATGGCAGTAAGTACATTATCCCGGGTACACCAGTGTCATACATGTGCCCAAACAGCAGTATATACCACACCCATGAATTCACTGTGGGACTATTAGTTATATATTAATATAATGGCAGTAAGTACATTATCCCGGGTACACCAGTGTCATACATGTGCCCAAACAGCAGTATATACCACATATGGGAAATTCCCGGGCGGACCGTGTCGGCTATGTATATGGCAGTAAGTACTATTATCCCGGGTACACCAGTGTCATACATGTGCCCAAACAGCAGTATATACCACATATGGCAGTAAGTACATTATCCCGGGTACACCAGTGTCATACATGTGCCCAAACAGCAGTATATACCACATATGGCAGTAAGTACATTATCCCGGGTACACCAGTGTCATACATGTGCCCAAACAGCAGTATATACCACATATGGCAGTAAGTACATTATCCCGGGTACACCAGTGTCATACATGTGCCCAAACAGCAGTATATACCACATATGGCAGTAAGTACATTATCCCGGGTACACCAGTGTCATACATGTGCCCAAACAGCAGTATATACCACATATGGCAGTAAGTACATTATCCCGGGTACACCAGTGTCATACATGTACCCAAACAGCAGTATATACCACATATGGCAGTAAGTACATTATCCCGGGTACACCAGTGTCATACATGTCCCACCCAAACAGCAGTATATACCACATATGGCAGTAAGTACATTATCCCGGGTACACCAGTGTCATACATGTGCCCAAACAGCAGTATATACCACATATGGCAGTAAGTACATTATCCCGGGTACACCAGTGTCATACATGTGCCCAAACAGCAGTATATACCACATATGGCAGTAAGTACATTATCCCGGGTACACCAGTGTCATACATGTGCCCAAACAGCAGTATATACCACATATGGCAGTAAGTACATTATCCCGGGTACACCAGTGTCATACATGTACCCAAACAGCAGTATATACCACATATGGCAGTAAGTACATTATCCCGGGTACACCAGTGTCATACATGTACCCAAACAGCAGTATATACCACATATGGCAGTAAGTACATTATCCCGGGTACACCAGTGTCATACATGTGCCCAAACAGCAGTATATACCACATATGGCAGTAAGTACATTATCCCGGGTACACCAGTGTCATACATGTGCCCAAACAGCAGTATATACCACATATGGCAGTAAGTACATTATCCCGGGTACACCAGTGTCATACATGTACCCAAACAGCAGTATATACCACATATGGCAGTAAGTACATTATCCCGGGTACACCAGTGTCATACATGTACCCAAACAGCAGTATATACCACATATGGCAGTAAGTACATTATCCCGGGTACACCAGTGTCATACATGTGCCCAAACAGCAGTATATACCACATATGGCAGTAAGTACATTATCCCGGGTACACCAGTGTCATACATGTGCCCAAACAGCAGTATATACCACATATGGCAGTAAGTACATTATCCCGGGTACACCAGTGTCATACATGTGCCCAAACAGCAGTATATACCACATATGGCAGTAAGTACATTATCCCGGGTACACCAGTGTCATACATGTACCCAAACAGCAGTATATACCACATATGGCAGTAAGTACATTATCCCGGGTACACCAGTGTCATACATGTGCCCAAACAGCAGTATATACCACATATGGCAGTAAGTACATTATCCCGGGTACACCAGTGTCATACATGTGCCCAAACAGCAGTATATACCACATATGGCAGTAAGTACATTATCCCGGGTACACCAGTGTCATACATGTGCCCAAACAGCAGTATATACCACATATGGCAGTAAGTACATTATCCCGGGTACACCAGTGTCATACATGTACCCAAACAGCAGTATATACCACATATGGCAGTAAGTACATTATCCCGGGTACACCAGTGTCATACATGTACCCAAACAGCAGTATATACCACATATGGCAGTAAGTACATTATCCCGGGTACACCAGTGTCATACATGTGCCCAAACAGCAGTATATACCACATATGGGAAATTCCCCACTGTGGGCTATAAAGGACCAATAGCAGTATTACCACATATGGCAGTAAGTACATTATCCCGGGTACACCAGTGTCATACATGTGCCCAAACAGCAGTATATACCACATGTGGCAGTAAGTACATTATCCCGGGTACACCAGTGTCATACATGTGCCCAAACAGCAGTTTATACCACATATGGCAGTATGTACATTATCCCGGGTACACCAGTGTCATACATGTGCCCAAACAGCAGTATATACCACATATGGCAGTAAGTACATTATCCCGGGTACACCAGTGTCATACATGTGCCCAAACAGCAGTATATACCACATATGGCAGTAAGTACATTATCCCGGGTACACCAGTGTCATACATGTACCCAAACAGCAGTATATACCACATATGGCAGTAAGTACATTATCCCGGGTACACCAGTGTCATACATGTGCCCAAACAGCAGTATATACCACATATGGCAGTAAGTACATTATCCCGGGTACACCAGTGTCATACATGTACCCAAACAGCAGTATATACCACATATGGCAGTAAGTACATTATCCCGGGTACACCAGTGTCATACATGTACCCAAACAGCAGTATATACCACATATGGCAGTAAGTACATTATCCCGGGTACACCAGTGTCATACATGTGCCCAAACAGCAGTATATACCACATATGGCAGTAAGTACATTATCCCGGGTACACCAGTGTCATACATGTACCCAAACAGCAGTATATACCACATATGGCAGTAAGTACATTATCCCGGGTACACCAGTGTCATACATGTACCCAAACAGCAGTATATACCACATATGGCAGTAAGTACATTATCCCGGGTACACCAGTGTCATACATGTACCCAAACAGCAGTATATACCACATATGGCAGTAAGTACATTATCCCGGGTACACCAGTGTCATACATGTGCCCAAACAGCAGTATATACCACATATGGCAGTAAGTACATTATCCCGGGTACACCAGTGTCATACATGTGCCCAAACAGCAGTATATACCACATATGGCAGTAAGTACATTATCCCGGGTACACCAGTGTCATACATGTGCCCAAACAGCAGTATATACCACATATGGCAGTAAGTACATTATCCCGGGTACACCAGTGTCATACATGTACCCAAACAGCAGTATATACCACATATGGCAGTAAGTACATTATCCCGGGTACACCAGTGTCATACATGTGCCCAAACAGCAGTATATACCACATATGGCAGTAAGTACATTATCCCGGGTACACCAGTGTCATACATGTACCCAAACAGCAGTATATACCACATATGGCAGTAAGTACATTATCCCGGGTACACCAGTGTCATACATGTACCCAAACAGCAGTATATACCACATATGGCAGTAAGTACATTATCCCGGGTACACCAGTGTCATACATGTGCCCAAACAGCAGTATATACCACATATGGCAGTAAGTACATTATCCCGGGTACACCAGTGTCATACATGTACCCAAACAGCAGTATATACCACATATGGCAGTAAGTACATTATCCCGGGTACACCAGTGTCATACATGTGCCCAAACAGCAGTATATACCACATATGGCAGTAAGTACATTATCCCGGGTACACCAGTGTCATACATGTGCCCAAACAGCAGTATATACCACATATGGCAGTAAGTACATTATCCCGGGTACACCAGTGTCATACATGTGCCCAAACAGCAGTATATACCACATATGGCAGTAAGTACATTATCCCGGGTACACCAGTGTCATACATGTACCCAAACAGCAGTATATACCACATATGGCAGTAAGTACATTATCCCGGGTACACCAGTGTCATACATGTGCCCAAACAGCAGTATATACCACATATGGCAGTAAGTACATTATCCCGGGTACACCAGTGTCATACATGTACCCAAACAGCAGTATATACCACATATGGCAGTAAGTACATTATCCCGGGTACACCAGTGTCATACATGTACCCAAACAGCAGTATATACCACATATGGCAGTAAGTACATTATCCCGGGTACACCAGTGTCATACATGTGCCCAAACAGCAGTATATACCACATATGGCAGTAAGTACATTATCCCGGGTACACCAGTGTCATACATGTACCCAAACAGCAGTATATACCACATATGGCAGTAAGTACATTATCCCGGGTACACCAGTGTCATACATGTGCCCAAACAGCAGTATATACCACATATGGCAGTAAGTATATTATCCCGGGTACACCAGTGTCATACATGTACCCAAACAGCAGTATATACCACATATGGCAGTAAGTACATTATCCCGGGTACACCAGTGTCATACATGTACCCAAACAGCAGTATATACCACATATGGCAGTAAGTACATTATCCCGGGTACACCAGTGTCATACATGTGCCCAAACAGCAGTATATACCACATATGGCAGTAAGTACATTATCCCGGGTACACCAGTGTCATACATGTACCCAAACAGCAGTATATACCACATATGGCAGTAAGTACATTATCCCGGGTACACCAGTGTCATACATGTGCCCAAACAGCAGTATATACCACATATGGCAGTAAGTACATTATCCCGGGTACACCAGTGTCATACATGTACCCAAACAGCAGTATATACCACATATGGCAGTAAGTACATTATCCCGGGTACACCAGTGTCATACATGTACCCAAACAGCAGTATATACCACATATGGCAGTAAGTACATTATCCCGGGTACACCAGTGTCATACATGTGCCCAAACAGCAGTATATACCACATATGGCAGTAAGTACATTATCCCGGGTACACCAGTGTCATACATGTGCCCAAACAGCAGTATATACCACATATGGCAGTAAGTACATTATCCCGGGTACACCAGTGTCATACATGTGCCCAAACAGCAGTATATACCACATATGGCAGTAAGTACATTATCCCGGGTACACCAGTGTCATACATGTGCCCAAACAGCAGTATATACCACATATGGCAGTAAGTACATTATCCCGGGTACACCAGTGTCATACATGTGCCCAAACAGCAGTATATACCACATATGACAGTAAGTACATTATCCCGGGTACACCAGTGTCATACATGTGCCCAAACAGCAGTATATACCACATATGGCAGTAAGTACATTATCCCGGGTACACCAGTGTCATACATGTACCCAAACAGCAGTATATACCACATATGGCAGTAAGTACATTATCCCGGGTACACCAGTGTCATACATGTGCCCAAACAGCAGTATATACCACATATGGCAGTAAGTACATTATCCCGGGTACACCAGTGTCATACATGTACCCAAACAGCAGTATATACCACATATGGCAGTAAGTACATTATCCCGGGTACACCAGTGTCATACATGTGCCCAAACAGCAGTATATACCACATATGGCAGTAAGTACATTATCCCGGGTACACCAGTGTCATACATGTGCCCAAACAGCAGTATATACCACATATGGCAGTAAGTACATTATCCCGGGTACACCAGTGTCATACATGTACCCAAACAGCAGTATATACCACATATGGCAGTAAGTACATTATCCCGGGTACACCAGTGTCATACATGTACCCAAACAGCAGTATATACCACATATGGCAGTAAGTACATTATCCCGGGTACACCAGTGTCATACATGTACCCAAACAGCAGTATATACCACATATGGCAGTAAGTACATTATCCCGGGTACACCAGTGTCATACATGTGCCCAAACAGCAGTATATACCACATATGGCAGTAAGTACATTATCCCGGGTACACCAGTGTCATACATGTGCCCAAACAGCAGTATATACCACATATGGCAGTAAGTACATTATCCCGGGTACACCAGTGTCATACATGTGCCCAAACAGCAGTATATACCACATATGGCAGTAAGTACATTATCCCGGGTACACCAGTGTCATACATGTACCCAAACAGCAGTATATACCACATATGGCAGTAAGTACATTATCCCGGGTACACCAGTGTCATACATGTGCCCAAACAGCAGTATATACCACATATGGCAGTAAGTACATTATCCCGGGTACACCAGTGTCATACATGTACCCAAACAGCAGTATATACCACATATGACAGTAAGTACATTATCCAGGGTACACCAGTGTCATACATGTACCCAAACAGCAGTATATACCACATATGGCAGTAAGTACATTATCCCGGGTACACCAGTGTCATACATGTGCCCAAACAGCAGTATATACCACATATGGCAGTAAGTACATTATCCCGGGTACACCAGTGTCATACATGTACCCAAACAGCAGTATATACCACATATGGCAGTAAGTACATTATCCCGGGTACACCAGTGTCATACATGTGCCCAAACAGCAGTATATACCACATATGGCAGTAAGTACATTATCCCGGGTACACCAGTGTCATACATGTGCCCAAACAGCAGTATATACCACATATGGCAGTAAGTACATTATCCCGGGTACACCAGTGTCATACATGTGCCCAAACAGCAGTATATACCACATATGGCAGTAAGTACATTATCCCGGGTACACCAGTGTCATACATGTACCCAAACAGCAGTATATACCACATATGGCAGTAAGTACATTATCCCGGGTACACCAGTGTCATACATGTGCCCAAACAGCAGTATATACCACATATGGCAGTAAGTACATTATCCCGGGTACACCAGTGTCATACATGTACCCAAACAGCAGTATATACCACATATGGCAGTAAGTACATTATCCCGGGTACACCAGTGTCATACATGTACCCAAACAGCAGTATATACCACATATGGCAGTAAGTACATTATCCCGGGTACACCAGTGTCATACATGTGCCCAAACAGCAGTATATACCACATATGGCAGTAAGTACATTATCCCGGGTACACCAGTGTCATACATGTACCCAAACAGCAGTATATACCACATATGGCAGTAAGTACATTATCCCGGGTACACCAGTGTCATACATGTGCCCAAACAGCAGTATATACCACATATGGCAGTAAGTACATTATCCCGGGTACACCAGTGTCATACATGTGCCCAAACAGCAGTATATACCACATATGGCAGTAAGTACATTATCCCGGGTACACCAGTGTCATACATGTACCCAAACAGCAGTATATACCACATATGGCAGTAAGTACATTATCCCGGGTACACCAGTGTCATACATGTGCCCAAACAGCAGTATATACCACATATGGCAGTAAGTACATTATCCCGGGTACACCAGTGTCATACATGTACCCAAACAGCAGTATATACCACATATGGCAGTAAGTACATTATCCCGGGTACACCAGTGTCATACATGTGCCCAAACAGCAGTATATACCACATATGGCAGTAAGTACATTATCCCGGGTACACCAGTGTCATACATGTACCCAAACAGCAGTATATACCACATATGGCAGTAAGTACATTATCCCGGGTACACCAGTGTCATACATGTACCCAAACAGCAGTATATACCACATATGGCAGTAAGTACATTATCCCGGGTACACCAGTGTCATACATGTGCCCAAACAGCAGTATATACCACATATGGCAGTAAGTACATTATCCCGGGTACACCAGTGTCATACATGTGCCCAAACAGCAGTATATACCACATATGGCAGTAAGTACATTATCCCGGGTACACCAGTGTCATACATGTACCCAAACAGCAGTATATACCACATATGGCACGGGTCCGGGCAGCGCGCGTAAGTACATTATCCCGGGTACACCAGTGTCATACATGTGCCCAAACAGCAGTATATACCACATATGGCAGTAAGTACATTATCCCGGGTACACCAGTGTCATACATGTACCCAAACAGCAGTATATACCACATATGGCAGTAAGTACATTATCCCGGGTACACCAGTGTCATACATGTGCCCAAACAGCAGTATATACCACATATGGCAGTAAGTACATTATCCCGGGTACACCAGTGTCATACATGTGCCCAAACAGCAGTATATACCACATATGGCAGTAAGTACATTATCCCGGGTACACCAGTGTCATACATGTACCCAAACAGCAGTATATACCACATATGGCAGTAAGTACATTATCCCGGGTACACCAGTGTCATACATGTGCCCAAACAGCAGTATATACCACATATGGCAGTAAGTACATTATCCCGGGTACACCAGTGTCATACATGTGCCCAAACAGCAGTATATACCACATATGGCAGTAAGTACATTATCCCGGGTACACCAGTGTCATACATGTACCCAAACAGCAGTATATACCACATATGGCAGTAAGTACATTATCCCGGGTACACCAGTGTCATACATGTGCCCAAACAGCAGTATATACCACATATGGCAGTAAGTACATTATCCCGGGTACACCAGTGTCATACATGTGCCCAAACAGCAGTATATACCACATATGGCAGTAAGTACATTATCCCGGGTACACCAGTGTCATACATGTGCCCAAACAGCAGTATATACCACATATGGCAGTAAGTACATTATCCCGGGTACACCAGTGTCATACATGTACCCAAACAGCAGTATATACCACATATGGCAGTAAGTACATTATCCCGGGTACACCAGTGTCATACATGTGCCCAAACAGCAGTATATACCACATATGGCAGTAAGTACATTATCCCGGGTACACCAGTGTCATACATGTGCCCAAACAGCAGTATATACCACATATGGCAGTAAGTACATTATCCCGGGTACACCAGTGTCATACATGTACCCAAACAGCAGTATATACCACATATGGCAGTAAGTACATTATCCCGGGTACACCAGTGTCATACATGTACCCAAACAGCAGTATATACCACATATGGCAGTAAGTACATTATCCCGGGTACACCAGTGTCATACATGTGCCCAAACAGCAGTATATACCACATATGGCAGTAAGTACATTATCCCGGGTACACCAGTGTCATACATGTACCCAAACAGCAGTATATACCACATATGGCAGTAAGTACATTATCCCGGGTACACCAGTGTCATACATGTACCCAAACAGCAGTATATACCACATATGGCAGTAAGTACATTATCCCGGGTACACCAGTGTCATACATGTACCCAAACAGCAGTATATACCACATATGGCAGTAAGTACATTATCCCGGGTACACCAGTGTCATACATGTACCCAAACAGCAGTATATACCACATATGGCAGTAAGTACATTATCCCGGGTACACCAGTGTCATACATGTGCCCAAACAGCAGTATATACCACATATGGCAGTAAGTACATTATCCCGGGTACACCAGTGTCATACATGTGCCCAAACAGCAGTATATACCACATATGGCAGTAAGTACATTATCCCGGGTACACCAGTGTCATACATATGCCCAAACAGCAGTATATACCACATATGGCAGTAAGTACATTATCCCGGGTACACCAGTGTCATACATGTACCCAAACAGCAGTATATACCACATATGGCAGTAAGTACATTATCCCGGGTACACCAGTGTCATACATGTGCCCAAACAGCAGTATATACCACATATGGCAGTAAGTACATTATCCCGGGTACACCAGTGTCATACATGTACCCAAACAGCAGTATATACCACATATGGCAGTAAGTACATTATCCCGGGTACACCAGTGTCATACATGTACCCAAACAGCAGTATATACCACATATGGCAGTAAGTACATTATCCCGGGTACACCAGTGTCATACATGTGCCCAAACAGCAGTATATACCACATATGGCAGTAAGTACATTATCCCTGGTATACCAGTGTCATACATGTACCCAAACAGCAGTATATACCACATATGGCAGTAAGTACATTATCCCGGGTACACCAGTGTCATACATGTGCCCAAACAGCAGTATATACCACATATGGCAGTAAGTACATTATCCCTGGTATACCAGTGTCATACATGTACCCAAACAGCAGTATATACCACATATGGCAGTAAGTACATTATCCCGGGTACACCAGTGTCATACATGTACCCAAACAGCAGTATATACCACATATGGCAGTAAGTACATTATCCCGGGTACACCAGTGTCATACATGTACCCAAACAGCAGTATATACCACATATGGCAGTAAGTACATTATCCCGGGTACACCAGTGTCATACATATGCCCAAACAGCAGTATATACCACATATGGCAGTAAGTACATTATCCCGGGTACACCAGTGTCATACATGTACCCAAACAGCAGTATATACCACATACGGCAGTAAGTATATTATCCCGGGTACACCAGTGTCATACATGTACCCAAACAGCAGTATATACCACATATGGCAGTAAGAACATTATCCCAGGTACACCAGTGTCATACATGTGCCCAAACAGCAGTATATACCACATATGGCAGTAAGTACATTATCCCGGGTACACCAGTGTCATACATGTACCCAAACAGCAGTATATACCACATATGGCAGTAAGTACATTATCCCGGGTACACCAGTGTCATACATATGCCCAAACAGCAGTATATACCACATATGGCAGTAAGTATATTATCCCGGGTACACCAGTGTCATACATGTACCCAAACTGCAGTATATACCACATATGGCAGTAAGTACATTATCCCGGGTACACCAGTGTCATACATGTACCCAAACAGCAGTATATACCACATATGGCAGTAAGTACATTATCCCAGGTACACCAGTGTCATACATGTGTCCAAACAGCAGTATATACCACATATGGCAGTAAGTATATTATCCCGGGTACACCGGTGTCATACATGTACCCAAACAGCAGTATATACCGCATATGACAGTAAGTACATTATCCCGGGTACACCAGTGTCATACATGTGCCCAAACAGCAGATTATACCACATATGACATTATGTACGTTATCCCGGGTACACCAGTGTCATACATGTACCCAAACAGCAGTATATACCACATGTGGCAGTAAGTACATTATCCCGGGTACACCAGTGTCATACATGTACCCAAACAGCAGTGTATACCACATATGGCAGTAACTACATTATCCCGGGTACACCGGTGTCATACATGTGCCCAAACAGCAGTATATACCACATATGGCAGTAAGTACATTATCCCGGGTACACCAGTGTCATACATGTGCCCAAACAGCAGTATATACCACATATGGCAGTAAGTACATTATCCCCGGTACACCAGTGTCATACATGTGCCCAAACAGCAGTATATACCACATATGGCAGTAAGTACATTATCCCAGGTACACCAGTGTCATACATGTGCCCAAACAGCAGTATATACCACATATGGCAGTAAGTACATTATCCCGGGTACACCAGTGTCATACATATGCCCAAACAGCAGTATATACCACATATGGCAGTAAGTACATTATCCCGGGTACACCAGTGTCATACATGTACCCAAACAGCAGTATATACCACATACGGCAGTAAGTATATTATCCCGGGTACACCAGTGTCATACATGTACCCAAACAGCAGTATATACCACATATGGCAGTAAGTACATTATCCCAGGTACACCAGTGTCATACATGTGCCCAAACAGCAGTATATACCACATATGGCAGTAAGTACATTATCCCGTGTACACCAGTGTCATACATGTACCCAAACAGCAGTATATGCCACATGTGGCAGTAAGTACATTATCCCGGGTACACCAGTGTCATACATGTACCCAAACAGCAGTATATACCACATATGGCAGTAAGTACATTATCCCGGGTACACCAGTGTCATACATGTGCCCAAACAGCAGATTATACCACATATGACATTATGTACGTTATCCCGGTACACCAGTGTCATACATGTGCCCAAACAGCAGTATATACCACATATGGCAGTAAGTACATTATCCCGGGTACACCAGTGTCATACATGTGCCCAAACAGCAGTATATAACACATATGGCAGTAAGTACATTATCCCGGGTACACCAGTGTCATACATGTACCCAAACAGCAGTATATACCGCATATGGCAGTAAGTACATTATCCCGGGTACACCAGTGTCATACATGTACCCAAACAGCAGTATATACCGCATATGGCAGTAAGTACATTATCCCGGGTACACCAATGTCATACATGTGCCCAAACAGCAGTATATACCACATATGGCAGTAAGTACAT
Organism: Leptodactylus fallax; assembly: GCA_947044405.1. NCBI lineage: Eukaryota > Metazoa > Chordata > Amphibia > Anura > Leptodactylidae > Leptodactylus > Leptodactylus fallax. Next base: position 141,348 of record CAMRHE010000783.1, on the reverse strand, counting down.
TATCCCGGGTACACCAGTGTCATACATGTACCCAAACAGCAGTATAAACCACATATGGCAGTAAGTACATTATCCCGGGTACACCAGTGTCATACATGTGCCCAAACAGCAGATTATACCACATATGACATTATGTACGTTATCTCGGGTACACCAGTGTCATACATATGCCCAAACAGCAGTATATACCACATATGGCAGTAAGTACATTATCCCGAGTACACCAGTGTCATACATGTGCCCAAACAGCAGTATACACCACATATGGCAGTAAGTACATTATCCCAGGTACACCAGTGTCATACATGTACCCAAACAGCAGTATATACCACATATGGCAGTAAGTACATTATCTCTGGTATACCAGTGTCATACATGTACCCAAACAGCAGTATATACCACATATGGCAGTAAGTACATTATCCCGGGTACACCAGTGTCATACATGTGCCCAAACAGCAGTATATACCACATATGGCAGTTAGTACATTATCCCTGGTATACCAGTGTCATACATATGCCCAAACAGCAGTATATACCACATATGGCAGTAAGTACATTATCCCTGGTATACCAGTGTCATACATGTACCCAAACAGCAGTATATACCACATATGGCAGTAAGTACATTATCCCGGGTACACCAGTGTCATACATGTACCCAAACAGCATTATATACCACATATGGCAGTAAGTACATTATCCCTGGTATACCAGTGTCATACATGTACCCAAACAGCAGTATATACCACATATGGCAGTAAGTACATTATCCCGGGTACACCAGTGTCATACATGTACACAAACAGCAGTATATACCACATATGGCAGTAAGTACATTATCCCGGGTACACCAGTGTCATACATGTACCCAAACAGCAGTATATACCACATATGGCAGTAAGTACATTATCCCGGGTACACCAGTGTCATACATGTGCCCAAACAGCAGTATATACCACATATGGCAGTAAGTACATTATCCTGGGTACACCAGTGTCATACATGTACCCAAACAGCAGTATATACCACATATGGCAGTAAGTACATTATCCCTGGTATACCAGTGTCATACATGTACCCAAACAGCAGTATATACCACATATGGCAGTAAGTACATTATCCTGGGTACACCAGTGTCATACATGTACCCAAACAGCAGTATATACCGCATATGGCAGTAAGTACATTATCCCGGGTACACCAGTGTCATACATGTACCCAAACAGCAGTATATACCACATATGGCAGTAAGTACATTATCCCGGGTACACCAGTGTCATACATGTACCCAAACAGCAGTATATACCAAATATGGCAGTAAGTATATTATCCCGGGTACACCAGTGTCATACATGTACCCAGTAGTATAATGTTGTACCGTGTTAGCCATTGAAAGTAGTGGAAGAGTGAAGAGATCAGGCGATACCTTTTAGAGGCTAACTGAATATATTTATAAGTAAGCTTTCAGGAGTACTAGCTTCCTTCATCAGACACGATGTTATACAAGAACTGGAAATTCACAGATTATTTATACTGTATACACATGGTCTTCAAAGGATTTTAGAGTCCTTAAAAAAACCCAAAACAAAATGCAATCTAAGTAGAGAAGTTATTTATAACAGGTCAAAAAACAATCTGGAAAGTTGTGGTGCGTGACAGAGGGATCTGTTATCTGTTTGCTATCAGGAGGTGATTTGTGTCCCTCACAGTTCATACATAGTGTGACATGAAGCTGGCAGGAATATTAAGTCCAAATTGCAGAGTTTGAAATTTTTGCATAAACTTGTATTCCCATTCTTTCCTCTCCTCCTGCGTCTTAAACTGTCCCATTAAAACCACAACCTGCAAATCTTCAATAGAGTGGTTTTCTCTGGAGAAATGTGCGGCCACTGGGAGATCGGTTCTGCTGTTATTAATGGTGGATCTGTGTGAGTTCATGCGCTGACTGAGTCTCTGCCCTGTTTCCCCCACATAGAGGCCTGTGGTGGGACATTGCACACACATTATGAGGTACACCACATTGGGAGACCTGCAGGAAAATGTCCCCCTAATTCTGTGCACCTGTTGTGACTGTGGGATAGGTACACTGTCAGCGGTGTGGATGTGCCTGCAGGTCATGCATCTTTTTGGTAAGCAAGGCGAGGTGCCATTTTCAGTTGGGGCCTTCAGGGCACTCCGGACGATAATGCGCCTCAGGTTTGGTGGTTGTCAAAAGGAAAGGAGAGGGGGACTGGAAATATGTCCTTGAGTCTGTTGTCCCTATGTAGCACAGGTTGGATCTCCTTGGCAATCCTTCGTAGGATCTCCAGCTGTGGGTTGTAGGTGACAACTAGGGGCACTCGGGCTTCTTTCTGGGTCTCTCTATATGTGAGCAGACTGTCTCTGGTAATGGCTGCCGCTTTGTTTAATTGGTTGTCTGTCACTTTTGGTTTGTATCCCAATCTGAGAAATTTCATCCTCAGATCCAGGAGGTGCTTGTCCAGGTCTGATTGTTGGAGCAAATACAATTGTATCGTACAGCCTGGCTGTAGATTATAGATTGTCTTGTGTGCTTGGGGTGGAAGCTGTCGTTTCTCAGGTAGGCCGTTCTGTCTGTGGGTTTGTGGTATATTGATGTGAGTAGCCGGTGGTCTTTAATGTATATTGTGGTATCCAGAAAGTGAATTTCACTCCCTGAATAGCTAAGTTTAAGGTTGATGGTCGGGTGAAAGTCATTGAAGTCATTATGGAATTGAAGTAGGGCCTCCTCACCTGCAGTCCAGATGACAATGATATCATCGATATAACGAAGGTAAATCATAGGTTTGGTGGTTCATGTTGATAAATCTGCTCCTTCCAGTTCTGCCATAAAGAGATTTGCATACTAGGGTGCACATTGGTCCCCATTGAAGTTCCCATTCGCTGTAGATATAGATCCTCTCCAAAGGTAAAATGGTTGTGGCTCAGGATGAATTGTATGAGCTGCGTTACTGGTTCTGTTGGGAGGTTTTGTTTTGCCAGGTGTACCCGACATGCTGCAACTCCATCCTTGTGGGGAATGTTGGTATACAGGGATTCCACATCCATGGTGGCCAAAATGGTACCCTCAGGTAGAGGGCCCAGGGCATTCAGTTTGTTAAGAAGGTCAGTGGTGTCCTGGATGTAGCTTGGAGTATCCCTGACAAGGGGTTTTAGGAGATTTTCCACCCAACCTGAGATGTTTTCTGTCAGTGTCCCAATGCCAGAAATGATAGGCCTCCCAGGGTTGCCATCTTTGTGTATCTTTGGGAGCATATAGAAGCAGCCCGGCCTGGGATCTTGTGGGATAAGTCCTTTTACCTGATTCTGGATCTGGACTGGAAGCTCCTTGATCATACTCTTTAGTTCTTTCATATAGGCCTCTGTGGGATCACTTCCAAGTTTGGAGTAATGGATGGGATTTGACAGTTGCCTGTTTGCTTCCTGGATATAGTCTGAGGTGTTCATTATGACTATTGCGCCCCCTTTGTCAGCTGGTTTTATTATTATATCCTGATTTTCTTTCAGTGATGTAATAGCCTTCTGTTCCTGCAGGGTTAGGTTATGCACCTGTTTCTTTTGTTTCTCCAGGATCTCTGATTTTACTTTGCTTCTGAAACAGTCAATATATTTATCCAGTGCTGCATTAGCTCCAGGGCGTGGGGTCCAGGTAGATTTTTTGGTAGGATTCCTTATGGGCTGTTCCATCTCAGAGTTGCTGCTGTATGGAAGGTCTTTGTCATAAAAATATTCCCTTAATCTCATTTTTTCTGAAAAACTCCTCCATATCATTGCAGAGTTGGATATGGTCAGTTTGTGCTGAGGGGCAGAAGGAGAGACCTTTGGAGAGAACTGACATTTCGTGTTTGGCTCATAAGAGGAAAGATTCACAACACAGCTTTGCTGAGCTGGGCTGGTACTTGTGGTTGTAGTAATGAGGCCTTTTTGACTCAGTCTGTGGAGCTTTTTGGATATAGACTGCCGTACGCTGATCGCTGGCTCAGTACTATAGACTGCCGTACACTGATCGCTGCTCAGTACTATAGACTGCCGTACACTGATCACTGCTCAGTACTATAGACTGCCGTACACTGATCGCTGCTCAGTACTATATACTGCCGTACACTGATCGCTGGCTCAGTACTATAGACTGCCGTACACTGATCGCTGCTCAGTACTATAGACTGCCGTATACTGATCGCTGCTCAGTACTATAGACTGCCGTATACTGATCGCTGCTCAGTACTATAGACTGCCGTACACTGATCACTGCTCAGTACTATAGACTGCCGTACACTGATCGCTGCTCAGTACTATATACTGCCGTACACTGATCGCTGGCTCAGTACTATAGACTGCCATACACTGATCGCTGCTCAGTACTATAGACTGCCGTATACTGATCGCTGCTCAGTACTATAGACTGCCGTATACTGATCGCTGCTCAGTACTATAGACTGCCGTACACTGATCGCTGGCTCAGTACTATAGACTGCCGTACACTGATCGCTGGCTCAGTACTATAGACTGCCGTACACTGATCGCTGCTCAGTACTATAGACTGTCGTATACTGATCGCTGGCTCAGTACTATAGACTGCCGTACGCTGATCGCTGCTCAGTACTATAGACTGCCGTACGCTGATCGCTGCTCAGTACTATAGACTGCTGTACACTGATCGCTGGCTCAGTACTATAGACTGCCGTACACTGATCGCTGGCTCAGTACTATAGACTGCCGTACACTGATCGCTGCTCAGTACTATAGACTGCCGTACACTGATCACTGCTCAGTACTATAGACTGCCATACACTGATCGCTGCTCAGTACTATATACTGCCGTACACTGATCGCTGGCTCAGTACTATAGACTGCCGTACACTGATCGCTGTTCAGTACTATAGACTGCCGTATACTGATCGCTGCTCAGTACTATAGACTGCCGTATACTGATCGCTGCTCAGTACTATAGACTGCCGTACACTGATCGCTGGCTCAGTACTATAGACTGCCGTACACTGATCGCTGGCTCAGTACTATAGACTGCCGTACACTGATCGCTGCTCAGTACTATAGACTGCCGTATACTGATCGCTGCTCAGTACTATAGACTGCCGTATACTGATCGCTGCTCAGTACTATAGACTGCCGTACACTGATCGCTGGCTCAGTACTATATACTGCCGTACGCTGATCGCTGGCTCAGTACTATAGACTGCCGTACACTGATCGCTGCTCAGTACTATAGACTGCCGTACACTGATCGCTGGCTCAGTACTATAGACTGCCGTACACTGATCGCTGGCTCAGTACTATATACTGCCATACACTGATCGCTGCTCAGTACTATAAACTGCCGTATACTGATCGCTGCTCAGTACTATAGACTGCCGTACACTGATCGCTGCTCAGTACTATATACTGCCGTACACTGATCGCTGGCTCAGTACTATAGACTGCCGTACACTGATCGCTGCTCAGTACTATAGACTGCCGTACACTGATCGCTGCTCAGTACTATAGACTGCCGTACACTGATCGCTGGCTCAGTACTATAAACTGCCGTATACTGATCGCTGCTCAGTACTATAGACTGCCGTACACTGATCGCTGCTCAGTACTATATACTGCCGTACACTGATCGCTGGCTCAGTACTATAGACTGCCGTACACTGATCGCTGGCTCAGTATTATAGACTGCTGTACGCTGATCGCTGCTCAGTACTATATACTGCCGTACACTGATCGCTGCTCAGTACTATATACTGCCGTACACTGATCGCTGGCTCAGTACTATAGACTGCCGTATACTGATCGCTGGCTCAGTACTATAGACTGCCGTACGCTGATCGCTGGCTCAGTACTATAGACTGCCGTACACTGATCGCTGCTCAGTACTATAGACTGCCGTACACTGATCACTGCTCAGTACTATAGACTGCCGTACACTGATCGCTGCTCAGTACTATAGACTGCCATACACTGATCGCTGCTCAGTACTATATACTGCCGTACACTGATCGCTGGCTCAGTACTATAGACTGCCGTACACTGATCGCTGCTCAGTACTATAGACTGCCGTATACTGATCGCTGCTCAGTACTATAGACTGCCGTATACTGATCGCTGCTCAGTACTATAGACTGCCGTACACTGATCGCTGGCTCAGTACTATAGACTGCCGTACACTGATCGCTGGCTCAGTACTATAGACTGCCGTACACTGATCGCTGCTCAGTACTATAGACTGCCGTATACTGATCGCTGCTCAGTACTATAGACTGCCGTATACTGATCGCTGCTCAGTACTATAGACTGCCATACACTGATCGCTGGCTCAGTACTATATACTGCCGTACGCTGATCGCTGGCTCAGTACTATAGACTGCCGTACACTGATCGCTGCTCAGTACTATAGACTGCCGTACACTGATCGCTGGCTCAGTACTATAGACTGCCGTACACTGATCGCTGGCTCAGTACTATATACTGCCGTACACTGATCGCTGCTCAGTACTATAAACTGCCGTATACTGATCGCTGCTCAGTACTATAGACTGCCGTACACTGATCGCTGGCTCAGTACTATATACTGCCGTACACTGATCGCTGGCTCAGTACTATAGACTGCCGTACACTGATCGCTGCTCAGTACTATAGACTGCCGTACACTGATCGCTGCTCAGTACTATAGACTGCCGTACACTGATCGCTGGCTCAGTACTATAAACTGCCGTATACTGATCGCTGCTCAGTACTATAGACTGCCGTACACTGATCGCTGCTCAGTACTATATACTGCCGTACACTGATCGCTGGCTCAGTACTATAGACTGCCATACACTGATCGCTGGCTCAGTACTATAGACTGCTGTACGCTGATCGCTGCTCAGTACTATATACTGCCGTACACTGATCGCTGCTCAGTACTATATACTGCCGTACACTGATCGCTGGCTCAGTACTATAGACTGCCGTATACTGATCGCTGGCTCAGTGCTATAGACTGCCGTACGCTGATCGCTGGCTCAGTACTATAGACTGCCGTACACTGATCGCTGCTCAGTACTATAGACTGCCGTACACTGATCACTGCTCAGTACTATAGACTGCCGTACACTGATCGCTGGCTCAGTACTATAGACTGCCGTACACTGATCGCTGCTCAGTACTATAGACTGCCGTACACTGATCGCTGCTCAGTACTATAGACTGCCGTACACTGATCGCTGGCTCAGTACTATAGACTGCCGTACACTGATCGCTGCTCAGTACTATAGACTGCCGTATACTGATCGCTGCTCAGTACTATAGACTGCCGTACACTGATCACTGCTCAGTACTATAGACTGCCGTACACTGATCACTGCTCAGTACTATAGACTGCCGTACACTGATCGCTGCTCAGTACTATAGACTGCCGTACACTGATCGCTGGCTCAGTACTATAGACTGCCGTATACTGATCGCTGCTCAGTACTATAGACTGCCGTACACTGATCGCTGGCTCAGTACTATAGACTGCCATATACTGATAGCTGGCTCAGTACTATAGACTGCCGTACACTGATCGCTGGCTCAGTACTATAGACTGCCGTACACTGATCGCTGGCTCAGTACTATAGACTGCCGTACACTGATCGCTGGCTCAGTACTATAGATTGCCGTACGCTGATCGCTGGCTCAGTACTATAGACTGCCGTACGCTGATCGCTGCTCAGTACTATAGACTGCCGCACACTGATCGCTGGCTCAGTACTATAGACTGCCGTACGCTGATCGCTGCTCAGTACTATATACTGCCGTACACTGATCGCTGCTCAGTACTATAGACTGCCGTACACTGATCGCTGGCTCAGTACTATAGACTGCCGTACGCTGATCGCTGCTCAGTACTATAGACTGCCGTACACTGATCGCTGCTCAGTACTATAGACTGCCGTATACTGATCGCTGGCTCAGCACTATAGACTGCCGTACACTGATCGCTGCTCAGTACTATAGACTGCCGTACACTGATCGCTGGCTCAGTACTATAGACTGCCGTACACTGATCGCTACTCAGTACTATAGACTGCCGTACACTGATCGCTGGCTCAGTACTATAGACTGCCGTACACTGATCGCTGGCTCAGTACTATAGACTGCCGTACACTGATCGCTGGCTCAGTACTATAGACTGCCGTACACTGATCGCTGCTCAGTACTATATACTGCCATACACTGATCGCTGGCTCAGTACTATAGACTGCCGTACACTGATCGCTGGCTCAGTACTATAGACTGCTGTACACTGATCGCTGCTCAGTACTATAGACTACCGTACACTGATCGCTGGCTCAGTACTATAGACTGCCGTACACTGATCGCTGGCTCAGTACTATACACTGCCGCACACTGATCGCTGCCTCAGTACTGTAGACTGCCGTACACTGATCGCTGCTCAGTACTATAGACTGCTGTACACTGATCGCTGGCTCAGTACTATAGACTGCCGTACACTGATCGCTGCTCAGTACTATAGACTGCCATACGCTGATCGCTGCTCAGTACTATAGACTGCCGTACACTGATCGCTGGCTCAGTACTATAGACTGCCGTACCCTGATTGCTGCTCAGTACTGTAGACTGCCGTACACTGATCGCTGGCTCAGTACTATAGACTGCCGTACACTGATCGCTGGCTCAGTACTATAGACTGCCGTACGCTGATCGCTGGCTCAGTACTATAGACTGCCGTACACTGATCGCTGGCTCAGTACTATAGACTGCCGTACACTGATCGCTGCTCAGTACTATAGACTGCCGTACACTGATCGCTGCTCAGTACTATAGACTGCCGTATACTGATCGCTGGCTCAGCACTATAGACTGCCGTACACTGATCGCTGCTCAGTACTATAGACTGCCGTACACTGATCGCTGGCTCAGTACTATAGACTGCCGTACACTGATCGCTGCTCAGTACTATAGACTGCCGTACACTGAGCGCTGGCTCAGTACTATAGACTGCCGTACACTGATCGCTGGCTCAGTACTATAGACTGCCGTACACTGATCGCTGGCTCAGTACTATAGACTGCCGTACACTGATCGCTGCTCAGTACTATATACTGCCGTACACTGATCGCTGGCTCAGTACTATAGACTGCCGTACACTGATCGCTGGCTCAGTACTATAGACTGCTGTACACTGATCGCTGCTCAGTACTATATACTGCCGTACACTGATCGCTGGCTCAGTACTATAGACTGCCGTACACTGATCGCTGGCTCAGTACTATACACTGCCGCACACTGATCGCTGCCTCAGTACTGTAGACTGCCGTACACTGATCGCTGCTCAGTACTATATACTGCCTTACACTGATCGCTGCTCAGTACTATAGACTGCCGTACACTGATCGCTGCTCAGTACTATAGACTGCCGTACGCTGATCGCTGGCTCAGTACTATAGACTGCCGTACGCTGATCGCTGGCTCAGTACTATAGACTGCCGTACACTGATCGCTGGCTCAGTACTATAGACTGCCGTACACTGATCGCTGCTCAGTACTATAGACTGCCATACGCTGATCGCTGCTCAGTACTATAGACTGCCGTACACTGATCGCTGGCTCAGTACTATAGACTGCCGTACACTGATCGCTGCTCAGTACTGTAGACTGCCGTACACTGATCGCTGGCTCAGTACTATAGACTGCCGTACACTGATCGCTTCTCAGTACTATAGACTGCCGTACACTGATCGCTGGCTCAGTACTATATACTGCCGTACGCTGATCGCTGGCTCAGTACTATAGACTGCCGTACACTGATCGCTGCTCAGTACTATAGACTGCCGTACACTGATCGCTGGCTCAGTACTATAGACTGCCGTACACTAATCGCTGCTCAGTACTATAGACTGCCATACACCGATAGCTGCTCAGTACTATAGACTGCCGTACACTGATCGCTGCTCAGTACTATAGACTGCCGTACACTGATCGCTGGCTCAGTACTATAGACTGCCGTACACTGATCGCTGGCTCAGTACTATATACTGCCGTACACTGATCGCTGCTCAGTACTATAGACTGCCGTACACTGATCGCTGCTCCGTACTATAGACTGCCGTACACTGATCGCTGGCTCAGTACTATAGACTGCCGTACACTGATCGCTGGCTCAGTACTATAGACTGCCGTACACTGATCGCTGCTCAGTACTATAGACTACCGTACACTGATCGGTGCTCAGTACTATAGACTGCAGTACACTGATCTCTGGCTCAGTATTATAGACTGCCATACACTGATCGCTGGCTCAGTACTATAGACTGCCGTACACTAATCGCTGGCTCAGTACTATAGACTGCCGTACACTGATCGCTGGCTCAGTACTATATACTGCTGTACACTGATCGCTGGCTCAGTACTATAGACTGCCATACACTGATCGCTGGCTCAGTACTATAGACTGCCGTACACTGATCGCTGCTCAGTACTATAGACTGCCGTACACTGATCGCTGGCTCAGTACTATAGACTGCCGTACACTGATCGCTGCTCAGTACTATAGACTGCCGTACACTGATCGCTGCTCAGTACTATAGACTGCCGTACACTGATCGCTGGCTCAGTACTATAGACTGCCATACACTGATCGCTGCTCAGTACTATAGACTGCCGTATACTGATCGCTGATCAGTACTATAGACTGCCGTACGCTGATCGCTGGCTCAGTACTATAGACTGCCGTACACTGATCTCTGGCTCAGTATTATAGACTGCCATACACTGATCGCTGGCTCAGTACTATAGACTGCCGTACACTGATCGCTGGCTCAGTACTATAGACTGCCGTACACTGATCGCTGGCTCAGTACTATAGACTGCCGTACACTGATCGCTGGCTCAGTACTATAGACTGCCGTACACTGATCGCTGCTCAGTACTATAGACTGCTGTACACTGATCGCTGCTCAGTACTATAGACTGCCGTACACTGATCGCTGGCTCAGTACTATAGACTGCCGTACACTGATCGCTGGCTCAGTACTATATACTGCCGCACACTGATCGCTGCCTCAGTACTGTAGACTGCCGTACACTGATCGCTGCTCAGTACTATAGACTGCCGTACACTGATCACTGCTCAGTACTATAGACTGCCGTACACTGATCGCTGCTCAGTACTATAGACTGCCGTACACTGATCGCTGGCTCAGTACTATAGACTGCCGTACACTGATCGCTGGCTCAGTGCTATAGACTGCTGTACACTGATCGCTACTCAGTACTATAGACTGCCGTACACTGATCGCTGGCTCAGTACTATAGACTGCCGTACACTGATCGCTGGCTCAGTACTATAGACTGCCGTACACTGATCGCTGGCTCAGTACTATAGACTGCCGTACACTGATCGCTGCTCAGTACTATATACTGCCATACACTGATCGCTGGCTCAGTACTATAGACTGCCGTACACTGATCGCTGGCTCAGTACTATAGACTGCTGTACACTGATCGCTGCTCAGTACTATAGACTACCGTACACTGATCGCTGGCTCAGTACTATAGACTGCCGTACACTGATCGCTGGCTCAGTACTATACACTGCCGCACACTGATCGCTGCCTCAGTACTGTAGACTGCCGTACACTGATCGCTGCTCAGTACTATAGACTGCTGTACACTGATCGCTGGCTCAGTACTATAGACTGCCGTACACTGATCGCTGCTCAGTACTATAGACTGCCATACGCTGATCGCTGCTCAGTACTATAGACTGCCGTACACTGATCGCTGGCTCAGTACTATAGACTGCCGTACCCTGATTGCTGCTCAGTACTGTAGACTGCCGTACACTGATCGCTGGCTCAGTACTATAGACTGCCGTACACTGATCGCTGGCTCAGTACTATAGACTGCCGTACGCTGATCGCTGGCTCAGTACTATAGACTGCCGTACACTGATCGCTGGCTCAGTACTATAGACTGCCGTACACTGATCGCTGCTCAGTACTATAGACTGCCGTACACTGATCGCTGCTCAGTACTATAGACTGCCGTATACTGATCGCTGGCTCAGCACTATAGACTGCCGTACACTGATCGCTGCTCAGTACTATAGACTGCCGTACACTGATCGCTGGCTCAGTACTATAGACTGCCGTACACTGATCGCTGCTCAGTACTATAGACTGCCGTACACTGAGCGCTGGCTCATTACTATAGACTGCCGTACACTGATCGCTGGCTCAGTACTATAGACTGCCGTACACTGATCGCTGGCTCAGTACTATAGACTGCCGTACACTGATCGCTGCTCAGTACTATATACTGCCGTACACTGATCGCTGGCTCAGTACTATAGACTGCCGTACACTGATCGCTGGCTCAGTACTATAGACTGCTGTACACTGATCGCTGCTCAGTACTATATACTGCCGTACACTGATCGCTGGCTCAGTACTATAGACTGCCGTACACTGATCGCTGGCTCAGTACTATACACTGCCACACACTGATCGCTGCCTCAGTACTGTAGACTGCCGTACACTGATCGCTGCTCAGTACTATATACTGCCTTACACTGATCGCTGCTCAGTACTATAGACTGCCGTACACTGATCGCTGCTCAGTACTATAGACTGCCGTACGCTGATCGCTGGCTCAGTACTATAGACTGCCGTACGCTGATCGCTGGCTCAGTACTATAGACTGCCGTACACTGATCGCTGGCTCAGTACTATAGACTGCCGTACACTGATCGCTGCTCAGTACTATAGACTGCCATACGCTGATCGCTGCTCAGTACTATAGACTGCCGTACACTGATCGCTGGCTCAGTACTATAGACTGCCGTACACTGATCGCTGCTCAGTACTGTAGACTGCCGTACACTGATCGCTGGCTCAGTACTATAGACTGCCGTACACTGATCGCTTCTCAGTACTATAGACTGCCGTACACTGATCGCTGGCTCAGTACTATATACTGCCGTACGCTGATCGCTGGCTCAGTACTATAGACTGCCGTACACTGATCGCTGCTCAGTACTATAGACTGCCGTACACTGATCGCTGGCTCAGTACTATAGACTGCCGTACACTAATCGCTGCTCAGTACTATAGACTGCCATACACCGATAGCTGCTCAGTACTATAGACTGCCGTACACTGATCGCTGCTCAGTACTATAGACTGCCGTACACTGATCGCTGGCTCAGTACTATATACTGCCGTACACTGATCGCTGCTCAGTACTATAGACTGCCGTACACTGATCGCTGCTCCGTACTATAGACTGCCGTACACTGATCGCTGGCTCAGTACTATAGACTGCCGTACACTGATCGCTGGCTCAGTACTATAGACTGCCGTACACTGATCGCTGGCTCAGTACTATAGACTGCCGTACACTGATCGCTGGCTCAGTACTATATACTGCCGTACACTGATCGCTGCTCAGTACTATAGACTGCCGTACACTGATCGCTGGCTCAGTACTATATACTGCCGTACACTGATCGCTGCTCAGTACTATAGACTGCCGTACACTGATCGCTGCTCCGTACTATAGACTGCCGTACACTGATCGCTGGCTCAGTACTATAGACTGCCGTACACTGATCGCTGGCTCAGTACTATAGACTGCCGTACACTGATCGCTGCTCAGTACTATAGACTACCGTACACTGATCGGTGCTCAGTACTATAGACTGCAGTACACTGATCTCTGGCTCAGTATTATAGACTGCCATACACTGATCGCTGGCTCAGTACTATAGACTGCCGTACACTAATCGCTGGCTCAGTACTATAGACTGCCGTACACTGATCGCTGGCTCAGTACTATATACTGCTGTACACTGATCGCTGGCTCAGTACTATAGACTGCCATACACTGATCGCTGGCTCAGTACTATAGACTGCCGTACACTGATCGCTGCTCAGTACTATAGACTGCCGTACACTGATCGCTGGCTCAGTACTATAGACTGCCGTACACTGATCGCTGCTCAGTACTATAGACTGCCGTACACTGATCGCTGCTCAGTACTATAGACTGCCGTACACTGATCGCTGGCTCAGTACTATAGACTGCCATACACTGATCGCTGCTCAGTACTATAGACTGCCGTATACTGATCGCTGATCAGTACTATAGACTGCCGTACACTGATCGCTGGCTCAGTACTATAGACTGCCGTACACTGATCGCTGGCTCAGTACTATAGACTGCCGTACACTGATCGCTGCTCAGTACTATATACTGCCGTACACTGATCGCTGGCTCAGTACTATAGACTGCCGTACACTGATCGCTGGCTCAGTACTATAGACTGCTGTACACTGATCGCTGCTCAGTACTATATACTGCCGTACACTGATCGCTGGCTCAGTACTATAGACTGCCGTACACTGATCGCTGGCTCAGTACTATACACTGCCGCACACTGATCGCTGCCTCAGTACTGTAGACTGCCGTACACTGATCGCTGCTCAGTACTATATACTGCCTTACACTGATCGCTGCTCAGTACTATAGACTGCCGTACACTGATCGCTGCTCAGTACTATAGACTGCCGTACGCTGATCGCTGGCTCAGTACTATAGACTGCCGTACGCTGATCGCTGGCTCAGTACTATAGACTGCCGTACACTGATCGCTGGCTCAGTACTATAGACTGCCGTACACTGATCGCTGCTCAGTACTATAGACTGCCATACGCTGATCGCTGCTCAGTACTATAGACTGCCGTACACTGATCGCTGGCTCAGTACTATAGACTGCCGTACACTGATCGTTGCTCAGTACTGTAGACTGCCGTACACTGATCGCTGGCTCAGTACTATAGACTGCCGTACACTGATCGCTTCTCAGTACTATAGACTGCCGTACACTGATCGCTGGCTCAGTACTATATACTGCCGTACGCTGATCGCTGGCTCAGTACTATAGACTGCCGTACACTGATCGCTGCTCAGTACTATAGACTGCCGTACACTGATCGCTGGCTCAGTACTATAGACTGCCGTACACTAATCGCTGCTCAGTACTATAGACCGCCATACACCGATAGCTGCTCAGTACTATAGACTGCCGTACACTGATCGCTGCTCAGTACTATAGACTGCCGTACACTGATCGCTGGCTCAGTACTATAGACTGCCGTACACTGATCGCTGGCTCAGTACTATATACTGCCGTACACTGATCGCTGCTCAGTACTATAGACTGCCGTACACTGATCGCTGCTCCGTACTATAGACTGCCGTACACTGATCGCTGGCTCAGTACTATAGACTGCCGTACACTGATCGCTGGCTCAGTACTATAGACTGCCGTACACTGATCGCTGCTCAGTACTATAGACTACCGTACACTGATCGGTGCTCAGTACTATAGACTGCAGTACACTGATCTCTGGCTCAGTATTATAGACTGCCGTACAGTGATCGCTGCTCAGTACTATAGACTGCCGTACACTGATCGCTGCTCAGTACTATAGACTGCCGTACACTGATCGCTGGCTCAGTACTATAGACTGCCATACACTGATCGCTGCTCAGTACTATAGACTGCCGTATACTGATCGCTGATCAGTACTATAGACTGCCGTACGCTGATCGCTGGCTCAGTACTATAGACTGCCGTACACTGATCTCTGGCTCAGTATTATAGACTGCCATACACTGATCGCTGGCTCAGTACTATAGACTGCCGTACACTGATCGCTGGCTCAGTACTATAGACTGCCGTACACTGATCGCTGCTCAGTACTATAGACTGCCATACGCTGATCGCTGCTCAGTACTATAGACTGCCGTACACTGATCGCTGGCTCAGTACTATAGACTGCCGTACACTGATCGCTGCTCAGTACTGTAGACTGCCGTACACTGATCGCTGGCTCAGTACTATAGACTGCCGTACACTGATCGCTTCTCAGTACTATAGACTGCCGTACACTGATCGCTGGCTCAGTACTATATACTGCCGTACGCTGATCGCTGGCTCAGTACTATAGACTGCCGTACACTGATCGCTGCTCAGTACTATAGACTGCCGTACACTGATCGCTGGCTCAGTACTATAGACTGCCGTACACTAATCGCTGCTCAGTACTATAGACTGCCATACACCGATAGCTGCTCAGTACTATAGACTGCCGTACACTGATCGCTGCTCAGTACTATAGACTGCCGTACACTGATCGCTGGCTCAGTACTATAGACTGCCGTACACTGATCGCTGGCTCAGTACTATATACTGCCGTACACTGATCGCTGCTCAGTACTATAGACTGCCGTACACTGATCGCTGCTCCGTACTATAGACTGCCGTACACTGATCGCTGGCTCAGTACTATAGACTGCCGTACACTGATCGCTGGCTCAGTACTATAGACTGCCGTACACTGATCGCTGCTCAGTACTATAGACTACCGTACACTGATCGGTGCTCAGTACTATAGACTGCAGTACACTGATCTCTGGCTCAGTATTATAGACTGCCATACACTGATCGCTGGCTCAGTACTATAGACTGCCGTACACTAATCGCTGGCTCAGTACTATAGTCTGCCGTACACTGATCGCTGGCTCAGTACTATATACTGCTGTACACTGATCGCTGGCTCAGTACTATAGACTGCCATACACTGATCGCTGGCTCAGTACTATAGACTGCCGTACACTGATCGCTGCTCAGTACTATAGACTGCCGTACACTGATCGCTGGCTCAGTACTATAGACTGCCGTACACTGATCGCTGCTCAGTACTATAGACTGCCGTACACTGATCGCTGCTCAGTACTATAGACTGCCGTACACTGATCGCTGGCTCAGTACTATAGACTGCCATACACTGATCGCTGCTCAGTACTATAGACTGCCGTATACTGATCGCTGATCAGTACTATAGACTGCCGTACGCTGATCGCTGGCTCAGTACTATAGACTGCCGTACACTGATCTCTGGCTCAGTATTATAGACTGCCATACACTGATCGCTGGCTCAGTACTATAGACTGCCGTACACTGATCGCTGGCTCAGTACTATAGACTGCCGTACACTGATCGCTGGCTCAGTACTATAGACTGCCGTACACTGATCGCTGGCTCAGTACTATAGACTGCCGTACACTGATCGCTGCTCAGTACTATAGACTGCTGTACACTGATCGCTGCTCAGTACTATAGACTGCCGTACACTGATCGCTGGCTCAGTACTATAGACTGCCGTACACTGATCGCTGGCTCAGTACTATATACTGCCGCACACTGATCGCTGCCTCAGTACTGTAGACTGCCGTACACTGATCGCTGCTCAGTACTATAGACTGCCGTACACTGATCACTGCTCAGTACTATAGACTGCCGTACACTGATCGCTGCTCAGTACTATAGACTGCCGTACACTGATCGCTGGCTCAGTACTATAGACTGCCGTACACTCATCGCTGGCTCAGTGCTATAGACTGCTGTACACTGATCGCTACTCAGTACTATAGACTGCCGTACACTGATCGCTGCTCAGTACTATAGACTGCCGTACACTGATCGCTGGCTCAGTACTATAGACTGCCGTACACTGATCGCTGGCTCAGTACTATAGACTGCCGTACACTGATCGCTGGCTCAGTACTATAGACTGCCGTACGCTGATCGCTGGCTCAGTACTATAGACTGCCGTACACTGATCGCTGGCTCAGTACTATAGACTGCCGTACACTGATTGCTGCTCAGTACTATAGACTGCCGTATACTGATCGCTGGCTCAGCACTATAGACTGCCGTACACTTATCGCTGCTCAGTACTATAGACTGCCGTACACTGATCGCTGCTCAGTACTATAGACTGCCGTACACTGATCGCTGGCTCAGTACTATAGACTGCCGTACACTGATCGCTGGCTCAGTACTATAGACTGCCGTACACTGATCGCTGGCTCAGTACTATATACTGCCGTACACTGATCGCTGCTCAGTACTATATACTGCCGTACACTGATCGCTGGCTCAGTACTATAGACTGCCGTACACTGATCGCTGGCTCAGTACTATAGACTGCTGTACACTGATCGCTGCTCAGTACTATAGACTGCCGTACACTGATCGCTGGCTCAGTACTATAGACTGCCGTACACTGATCGCTGGCTCAGTACTATATACTGCCGTACACTGATCGCTGCTCAGTACTATATACTGCCGTACACTGATCGCTGGCTCAGTACTATAGACTGCCGTACACTGATCGCTGGCTCAGTACTATAGACTGCTGTACACTGATCGCTGCTCAGTACTATAGACTGCCGTACACTGATCGCTGGCTCAGTACTATAGACTGCCGTACACTGATCGCTGGCTCAGTACTATACACTGCCGCACACTGATCGCTGCCTCAGTACTGTAGACTGCCGTACACTGATCGCTGCTCAGTACTATAGACTGCCGTACACTGATCGCTGGCTCAGTACTATAGACTGCCGTACACTGATCACTGCTCAGTACTATAGACTGCCGTACGCTGATCGCTGGCTCAGTACTATAGACTGCCGTACGCTGATCGCTGGCTCAGTACTATAGACTGCCGTACGCTGATCGCTGGCTCAGTACTATAGACTGCCGTACACTGATCACTCCTCAGTACTATAGACTGCCATACACTGATCGCTGCTCAGTACTATAGACTGCCGTACGCTGATCGCTGGCTCAGTACTATAGACTGCCGTACACTGATCGCTGGCTCAGTACTATAGACTGCCGTACACTGATCGCTGCTCAGTACTATATACTGCCGTACACTGATCGCTGGCTCAGTACTATAGACTGCCGTACACTGATCGCTGCTCAGTACTATAGACTGCTGTACACTGATCGCTGGCTCAGTACTATAGACTGCCGTACACTGATCGCTGGCTCAGTACTATAGACTACCGTACACTTATCGCTGCTCAGTACTATAGACTGCTGTACACTGATCGCTGGCTCAGTACTATAGACTGCCGTACGCTGATCGCTGGCTCAGTACTATAGACTGCCGTACACTGATCGCTGGCTCAGTATTATAGACTGCCGTACACTGATCGCTGCTCAGTACTATAGACTGCCGTACACTGATCGCTGGCTCAGTACTATAGACTGTCGTACGCTGATCGCTGCTCAGTACTATAGACTGCCGTACACTGATCGCTGGCTCAGTACTATAGACTGCCGTACACTGATCGCTGCTCAGTACTATATACTGCCGTACACTGATCGCTGGCTCAGTACTATAGACTGCCGTACACTGATCGCTGCTCAGTACTATATACTGCCGTACGCTGATCGCTGGCTCAGTACTATAGACTGCCGTACACTGATCGCTGGCTTAGTACTATTAACTGCCGTATACTGATCGCTGCTCAGTACTATAGACTGCCGTACACTGATCGCTGCTCAGTACTATAGACTGCCGTACACTGATCGCTGCTCAGTACTATAGACTGCTGTACACTGATCGCTGCTCAGTACTATAGACTGCCGTACACTGATCGCTGGCTCAGTACTATAGACTACCGTACACTGATCGCTGCTTAGTACTATAGACTGCCGTACACTGATCGCTGGCTCAGTACTATAGACTGCCGTACGCTGATCGCTGGCTCAGTACTATAGACTGCCGTACACTGATCGCTGCTCAGTACTATAGACTGCCGTACACTGATCACTGCTCAGTACTATAGACTGCCGTACGCTGATTGCTGGCTCAGTACTATAGACTGCCGTACACTGATCGCTGGCTCAGTACTATAGACTGCCATACACTGATCGCTGGCTCAGTACTATAGACTGCCGCACACTGATCGCTGGCTCAGTACTATATACTGCCGTACACTGATCACTCCTCAGTACTATAGACTTCCGTACACTGATCGCTGCTCAGTACTATAGACTGCCGTATACTGATCGCTGCTCAGTACTATAGACTGCCGTACACTGATCGCTGCTCAGTACTATAGACTGCCGTACACTGATCACTGGCTCAGTACTATAGACTGCCGTACGCTGATCGCTGGCTCAGTACTATAGACTGCCGTACGCTGATCGCTGTCTCAGTACTATAGACTGCCGTACACTGATCGCTGGCTCAGTACTATATACTGCTGTACACTGATCGCTGGCTCAGTACTATAGACTGCCGTACACTGATCGCTGCTCAGTACTATAAACTGCCGTACACTGATCGGTGGCTCAGTACTATAGACTGCCGTACACTGATCGCTGCTCAGTACTATAGACTGCCGTACACTGATCGCTGCTCAGTACTATATACTGCCGTACACTGATCGCTGGCTCAGTACTATATACTGCCGTACACTGATCGCTGCTCAGTACTATAGACTGCCGTACACTGATCGCTGGCTCAGTACTATAGACTGCCGTACACTGATCACTCCTCAGTACTATAGACTGCCGTACACTGATCGCTGCTCAGTACTATAGACTGCCGTACACTGATCGCTGGCTCAGTACTATATACTGCCGTACACTGATCGCTGCTCAGTACTATAGACTGCCGTACACTGATCGCTGGCTCAGTACTATATACTGCCGTACACTGATCGCTGCTCAGTACTATAGACTGCCGTACACTGATCGCTGCTCAGTACTATAGACTGCTGTACACTGATCGCTGCTCAGTACTATAGACTGCCGTACACTGATCGCTGGCTCAGTACTATAGACTACTGTACACTGATCGCTGCTCAGTACTATAGACTGCCGTACACTGATCGCTGGCTCAGTACTATAGATTGCTGTACACTGATCGCTGCTCAGTACTATAGACTGCCGTACGCTGATCGCTGGCTCAGTACTATAGACTGCCGTGCACTGATCGCTGGCTCAGTACTATAGACTGCCGTACGCTGATCGCTGGCTCAGTACTATAGACTGCCGTACACTGATCGCTGGCTCAGTACTCTAGACTGCCGTATACTGATCGCTGGCTCAGTACTATAGACTGCCGTACACTGATTGCTGGCTCAGTACTATAGACTGCCGTACACTGATCGCTGCTCAGTACTATATACTGCCGTACACTGATCGCTGCTCAGTACTATAGACTGCCGTACACTGATCGCTGCTCAGTACTATAGACTGCTGTACACTGATCGCTGCTCAGTACTATAGACTGCCGTACACTGATCGCTGGCTCAGTACTATAGACTACCGTACACTGATCGCTGCTCAGTACTATAGACTGCCGTACACTGATCGCTGGCTCAGTACTATAGACTGCCGTACGCTGATCGCTGTCTCAGTACTATATACTGCCGTACACTGATCGCTGCTCAGTACTATAGACTGCCGTACACTGATCGCTGCTCAGTACTATAGACTGCTGTACACTGATCGCTGCTCAGTACTATAGACTGCCGTACACTGATCGCTGGCTCAGTACTATAGACTGCCGTACGCTGATCGCTGGCTCAGTACTATAGACTGCCGTACACTGATCGCTGCTCAGTACTATAGACTGCCGTACACTGATCTCCGCTCAGTACTATAGACTGCCGTACACTGATCGCTGGCTCAGTACTATAGACTGCCGTACACTGATCGCTGGCTCAGTACTATAGACTGCCGTACACTGATCGCTGGCTCAGTACTATATACTGCCGCACACTGATCACTGGCTCAGTACTATATACTGCCGTACACTGATCACTCCTCAGTACTATAGACTGCCGTACACTGATCGCTGCTCAGTACTATAGACTGCCGTACACTGATCGCTGCTCAGTACTATAGACTGCCGTACACTGATCGCTGGCTCAGTACTATAGACTACTGTACACTGATCGCTGCTCAGTACTATAGACTGCCGTACACTGATCGCTGGCTCAGTACTATAGACTGCTGTACACTGATCGCTGCTCAGTACTATAGACTGCCGTACGCTGATCGCTGGCTCAGTACTATAGACTGCCGTGCACTGATCGCTGGCTCAGTACTATATACTGCCGTACGCTGATCGCTGGCTCAGTACTATAGACTGCCGTACACTGATCGCTGGCTCAGTACTCTAGACTGCCGTATACTGATCGCTGGCTCAGTACTATAGACTGCCGTACACTGATCGCTGGCTCAGTACTATAGACTGCCGTACACTGATCGCTGCTCAGTACTATATACTGCCGTACACTGATCGCTGCTCAGTACTATAGACTGCCGTACACTGATCGCTGCTCAGTACTATAGACTGCTGTACACTGATCGCTGCTCAGTACTATAGACTGCCGTACACTGATCGCTGGCTCAGTACTATAGACTACCGTACACTGATCGCTGCTCAGTACTATAGACTGCCGTACACTGATCGCTGGCTCAGTACTATAGACTGCCGTACGCTGATCGCTGGCTCAGTACTATATACTGCCGTACACTGATCGCTGCTCAGTACTATATACTGCCGTACACTGATCGCTGCTCAGTACTATAGACTGCTGTACACTGATCACTGCTCAGTACTATAGACTGCCGTACGCTGATCGCTGGCTCAGTACTATAGACTGCCGTACACTGATCGCTGGCTCAGTACTATAGACTGCCGTACACTGATCGCTGGCTCAGTACTATATACTGCCGCACACTGATCGCTGGCTCAGTACTCTATACTGCCGTACACTGATCACTCCTCAGTACTATAGACTGCCGTACACTGATCGCTGCTCAGTACTATAGACTGCCGTACACTGATCGCTGCTCAGTACTATAGACTGCCGTACACTGATCGCTGGCTCAGTACTATAGACTGCCGTACACTGATCACTGGCTCAGTACTATAGACTGCCGTACGCTGATCGCTGTCTCAGTACTATAGACTGCCGTACACTGATCGCTGGCTCAGTACTATAAACTGCCGTACACTGATCGCTGGCTCAGTACTATATACTGCCGTACACTGATCGCTGCTCAGTACTATAGACTGCCGTACGCTGATCGCTGCTCAGTACTATATACTGCCGTACACTGATCGCTGCTCAGTACTATAGACTGCCGTACACTGATCGCTGGCTCAGTACTATAAACTGCCGTACACTGATTGCTGCTCAGTACTATAAACTGCCGTACACTGATCGCTGTCTCAGTACTATAGACTGCCGTACACTGATCGCTGCTCAGTACTATAGACTGCAATATACAAGCATACATGTGTATTTCACTCTACAGTGAAAGTCAGCCTTCCTCCATCGCAGGCAGGATCAGCCAGGTACTTGGGGTCCTACCAGTCTGGGGTCACTGGCCAGACCCTAGGCTGCTGAAACGGCATAACGGCACCCCCCGATCTCACCAAGGGGGGTGCCCCAGGGGTCATTATTATAGCACAACCCCCTTAGATGCATCTAAGGACTTAACATCCGCGATCGGAGCCCAACTCCGTCTGCGGGTGTTAGCTTTGCGATCCTGAGCAATTTGCCTAGGTACAGTAGTGAAGCCGTCAATTGCCAGCTTCACTACTGTACAGAGACTGTGCAGAAGCTGGGTGCTGCCGCATTCATCTTCAGGCGGTATCCGGAGCTAATGAAATTTTAAGGAAGCCGGATGGAAAAACGCTGCAGGTATCATTTTTCCATCAGGCTGAGGCACAGATCCGGTGCCAGAACTGATGCCTCTTGTGCCAGAACCGATCCCATAGAAAACTATGGGATCCGTCCTGGCATCATTTTCCCTCCGTCTTGTGTGCACCACCCCAGAGGGAAACTGACAGCTGCGCCGGACATATGTGAATGCACGCTAACTCTCTGTCCACGCTCTCTGACCACAACCTGCTGACATTCTCTGCCCTCTCCTCTGTAATAGACCCCCCCAACCCTTAAACCAACACGTCCCGCAGGAACCTTAATCACCTGGACATCCGCACGCTCTCAGACTCTCTCCTACCGCTCGCTGACATATCCTCACTCCAGGATGCAGATACCGACGCTGACTTCTACAATACCGCCATTACTTCAGCCCTTGTGGCCCCCTTCACAAACACCAGAGCCCGACCGATCAATAGGCAACCCTGGCACACTGACTTGACTAAAAAACTGAGACGTGCCTCACGGGTTGCAGAACGCCTCTGGAAGAAAAGTCACTCCCAGGAAGAGTTCACCAGGTATAAAGAGGCAGTTCTTACATTCAAGAACGCACTCACCTCTTCAAAGCAGGTCTACTTCTCCGCACTAATATCTGCCCTATCCCGCAACCCCAAACAGCTATTCACTACCTTCACCTCCCTCCTCCATCCTCCTGCGCCTCCTCCGACATCACTTATCACAGCTGATGACTTTGCCTCTTATTTCAAAAGCAAAATTGACACCATCAGAGACAGTCTCACCCTACACCCCCGACAACCACTCTACCCAACTGCTCGGTGCTCTTCATCTTTACCCTGTTTCTCCACCGTCACTGATGAAAAGTTCTCAACCCTAATCTCTAAATCCCACCTCACCTCCTGTGCACTTGACCCGATCCAGTCACATCTCATCCCCAAACTCTCTGAAGTCATTACTCCGGCCCTAACCCATTTCTTCAACCTATCCCTAACCAATGGATCCTTCCCTTCTTCCTTCAAACATGCTACTGTCACCCCTATACTTAAGAAACCCTCCCTGGACCCGTCCTCTCCAGCCAACTATCGCCCCATCTCACTGCTCCCATACACCTCTAAACTGCTGGAGCAACACGTCCACTGCAAGCTGTCCTCCTATCTTTCGTCCAATGTGCTCTGTGACAGACTACAGTCAGGCTTCAGACCCCATCATGCCACAGAAACTGCCCTAACCAAGGTCACTAATGACCTCCTAACTGCCAAAGCCAAACGTCACTACTCTGTCCTCCTCCTCCTCCTCTCCTCTGCCTTTGACACAGTCGACCATTCCCTCCTGCTAGAAACTCGCTCATCCCTTGGCATCTCAGACCTGGCCCTTTCCTGGATCTCCTCATACCTCACCAACCGTACATTCAGCGTCTCGCACACCACCTCCCCGCCACACCTTCTTTCTGTAGGTGTCCCCCAAGGCTCTGTCCTAGGACCCCTCCTGTTCTCCATCTACACCCTCGGCCTTGGCCAACTCATAGAATCCCATGGTTTCCATTACCATTGCTATGCTGACACCCAAATATATCTCTCTGGACCAGACATTACCTCCCTGTTGTCCAGAGTCCCAGAATGTTTCACAGCCGTAGCCTCCTTTCTCTCCTCCCACTTTCTCAAACTCAACATGGAGAAAACGGAGTTCATAATCTTCACCCCTCCTCGCACAGCCCCTCTACCTGACCCATCTATCAAAATTAATGGAACCACTCTCACCCCAGTCCCACAGGCCCGCTGCCTTGGGATAACCTTAGTCTCTGACCTATCCTTCAAGCCTCACATCCAAACCCTCAACACCTCCTGCCGCCTCCAACTCAAGAACATCCACTGAATCCGCTCCTTCCTCACCCCTGAAACTACAAAGATGCTATTCCACGCCCTCATAATCTCCCGCCTAGACTACTGTAACACCCTTCTCCATGGCCTCCCAACTAACACTCTCTCCCCCCTCCAGTCCACCTTACACTGTGCTGCTCGCCTAATACACCTCTCCCCTGTTCTTCATCGGCCACTCCCCTCTGCCAATCCCTTCACTGGCTACCCATCGCCCAGCGAATAGAGTACAAACTACTAACACTGACATACAAAGCCATCCACAACCTGTCCCCTCCATATATCTCCGACCTAATCTCCCGCTACCTGCCCGCACGTAACCTCCGATCCTCCAAAGACCTCCTACTCCGCTCTGCTCTTATCCGCTCTTCACACAAATGTCTCCAAGACTTCTCCCATGCATCTCATTACCAAGACACATAAGACTGACCCCCACAGTCACAAGCTTCAAGAAGGCCCTGAAGACTCACCTATTCAGGAAGGCCTCCAACCTCCAATAACACTACTGTCACCGCCATCTGTACAGCCTCTACCCCCACCTTCTGTCTCTATCCCTCTTCCCTCATAGATTGTAAGCCCTTGCGGGCAGGGCCCTCTATCCCACTGTGTCAGTGATCACTGTTAGTATTATCTGTTTTGTATATCTGGTGTACCGTATGTAAATCCTCAAATGTAAAGCACCATGGGATTAATATAATAATGTACAATGGGATTAATATAATAATGTACAGAGCACCATGGAATTAATATAATAATGTACAATGGGATTAATATAATAATGTACAGAGCACCATGGGATTAATATAATAATGTACAGAGCACCATGGAATTAATATAATAATGTACAGAGCACCATGGGATTAATATAATAATGTACAGAGCACCATGGAATTAATATAATAATGTACAGAGCACCATGGGATTAATATAATAATGTACAGAGCACCATGGGATTAATATAATAATGTACAGAGCACCATGGAATTAATATAATAATGTACAGAGCACCATGGGATTAATATAATAATGTACAGAGCACCATAGAATTAATATAATAATGTACAGAGTACCATGGAATTAATATAATAATGTACAGCACCATGGGATTAATATAATAATGTACAGAGCACCATGGAATTAATATAATAATGTACAGAGCACCATGGGATTAATATAATAATGTACAGCACCATGGGATTAATATAATAATGTACAGAGCACCATGGGATTAATATAATAATGTACAGCACCATGGGATTAATATAATAATGTACAGAGCACCATGGGATTAATATAATAATGTACAGAGCACCATGACTTAGGATCTTGTAGCGTTCCTTGTTGATGGATTTTACATTGTCTGGACATGTCCTTATAACTCTATCCAGAAGGATGGGCGGCCATAATTACTTCTCTAAGATCATTGCTGATGTCTTTCCTCCTTGGCATTGTGTTAGCTTCAGACCAGCAAACTGCCAAACCTTCTGCTCTTATTACGGTGGTCACACCTGCTGATGGTCACTTACTCAAGGACTACAGTAGGTTGGACGTTATACATCACACACAGCTGTTCCATTTTGGCCTAGTAGTTTTTGGTAAATAATGAATACCCTCGGGGCAATCTCTTGTGTGATCTTCTTCATCTCAGGTTGGAAGACTTTGTAAGGGGCAGATGATGATGATAATGATTATTATGTCTTGATACGTAAATCCAGAGAATCCGAAGCTGGGGAATGTAACCCTAGAAGAGTTGTCCCACAAAATAGAGACCCGACTCTCCAAATACAGACCCCAGAGCAGACTTGCTGCAGCTTGTAGTTCTCCAGGTTATCACCACAACCTGTGGAGGTGACTGCAGGAGATGACACTAGAGGGATCTGCCTCCTGGCGGGGCGTTGGGTGGTCGCGCCCTTGACTTGGCACAGTTTCTGCCCCTTCTTGCTCCCTTGTAAGCCTTCCCTGAAATCTCCTTCCAGGCTCAGTAATCCTGCTTAGTAGCTCCTGCTGATCCTTTGGTTTTCTTGGTCTCCTCCCCGCTCCGTCCCCCTCCCCACCCTCTGCTCTGATGTATTTCTGTCCCAGCCTCTGCAGCTGGTGTTCGGCTCCTGTAGGCACAGCTGGAGGACAGTGCGGGGCCCGCAGTGAGTATACCCTGCCAACTGCCTCCTGTATACACTGCAGGATATTCATGTAGCAGAGCTGAAGCTGTCATTTAACTCTTTGGGGCCTTTGTGCATTATGTTATGATATTACAATAGGGTTAGTCCTGCAGTCCTATGTAAAAGCGGAGAAGACCCAAGTGATGGGGCGAGCGATAGAATCCAGGCTGCTGTACTGAGCATGGTGCGGTGAGGGCATTGACACTGGTGGCAGGAGCATGTGCCCTCCTGTGTGTGCCCCCTCTATGTGCTCTCCTGTATGTGCCCCCTCTATGTGCCCTCCTATGTGTGCCCCCCTCTATGTGCCCTCCTGTGTGTGCCCCCTCTATGTGCTCTCCTGTATGTGCCCCCTCTATGTGCCCTCCTATGTGTGCCCCCCTCTATGTGCCCTCCTGTGTGTGCCCCCTCTATGTGCTCTCCTGTATGTGCCCCCTCTATGTGCCCTCCTGTGTGTGCCCCCTCTATGTGCTCTCCTGTATGTGCCCCCCTCTATGTATCCTCCTGTGTGTGCCCTCCTGTGTGTGCCCCTCTCTATGTGCCCTCCTGTGTGTGCCCCTTCTATGTGCTCTCCTGTATGTGCCCCCCTCTATGTATCTTCCTGTTTGTGCCCTCCTGTTTGTGCCCTCCTGTTTGTGCCCTCCTGTGTGTGCCCTCCTGTTTGTGCCCTCCTGTGTGTGCCCCCTCTATGTGCTCTCCTGTATGTGCCCCCCTCTATGTATCCTCCTGTGTGTGCCCTCCTGTGTGTGCCCCCCTCTATGTATCCTCCTGTGTGTGCCCCCCTCTATGTGCTCTCCTGTATGTGCCCCCCTCTATGTATCCTCCTGTGTGTGCCCTCCTGTGTGTGCCCCCTCTATGTGCTCTCCTGTATGTGCCCCCCTCTATGTATCCTCCTGTTTGTGCCCTCCTGTGTGTGCCCTCCTGTGTGTGCCCCCTCTATGTGCCCTTCTATGTGTGCCCTCCTGTGTGTGCCCCCTCTATGTGCCCTCCTGTGTGTGCCCTCCTGTGTGTGCCCTCCTGTGTGCTCTCCTGTATGTGCCCCCTCTATGTATCCTCCTCTATGTGCCCTCCTGTGTGTGCCCTCCTGTGTGTGCCCCCTCTATGTGCCCTCCTGTGTGTGCCCCCTCTATGTGCTCTCCTGTATGTGCCCCCCTCTATGTATCCTTCTGTGTGTGCTCTCCTGTATGTGCCCCCTCTCTGTATCCTCCTGTGTGTGCCCTCCTGTTTGTGCCCTCCTGTGTGTGCCCTCCTGTATGTGCCCCCTCCATGTGCTCTCCTGTATGTGCCCCCCTCTATGTATCCTCCTGTGTGTGCCCTCCTGTTTGTGCCCTCCTGTGTGTGCCCTCCTGTGTGTGCCCCCTCTATGTGCCCTTCTATGTGTGCCCTCCTGTGTGTGCCCTCCTGTGTGCCCCCTCTATGTGCCCTTCTATGTGTGCCCTCCTGTGTGCCCCCTCTATGTGCCCTCCTGTGTGTGCCCTCCTGTGTGCTCTCCTGTATGTGCCCCCCTCTATGTATCCTCCTCTATGTGCCCTCCTGTGTGTGCCCCTTCTGTGTGCCCTCCTGTGTGTGCCCCCTCTATGTGCTCTCCTGTATGTGCCCCCCTCTATGTATCCTCCTGTGTGTGCCCTCCTGTGTGTGCCCCCCTCGATGTGCCCTCCTGTGTGTGCCCCTTCTATGTGCTCTCCTGTATGTGCCCCCCTCTATGTATCCGCCTGTGTGTGCCCCCCTCTATGTGCTCTCCTGTGTGTGCCCTCCTGTTTGTGCCCTCCTGTGTGTGCCCTCCTGTGTGTGCCCCCTCTATGTGCTCTCCTGTATGTGCCCCCTCTATCTATCCTCCTGTGTGTGCCCTCCTGTGTGTGCCCCCTCTATGTGCTCTCCTGTATGTGCCCCCCTCTATGTATCCTCCTGTGTGTGCCCCTTCTATGCGCCCCCCTGTGTGTGCCCCCTGTGTGTTCCCCCTCTATGTGCCCTCCTGTGTGTGCCCTCCTATGTGTGCCCTCCTGTGTGTGCCCTCCTGTATGTGCCCCCTCTATGTGCCCTCCTATGTGTGCCCTCCTGTGTGTGCCCTTCTGTATGTGCCCCCTCTATGTGCCCTCCTATTTGTGCCCTCCTGTGTGTTGCCTCCTGTGTGTGCCCTCCTGTGTGTGTCCCCTCTATGTGCCCTCTCTATGTGCCCTCCTATGTGTGCCCCCTCCTGTGTGTGCCCCCTCTATGTGCCCTCCTGTGTGTGCCCCCTCTATGTGCCCTCCTGTGTGTGCCCTCCTATGTGTGCCCCCTCTATGTGCCCCCCTCTATGTGCCCTCCTGTGTGTGCCCCCTCTATGTGCCCCCTCTATGTGCCCTCCTGTGTGTGCCCCCTCTATGTGGCCTCCTATGTGTGCCCCCCTCTATGTGCCCTCCTGTGTGTGCCCCCTCTATGTGCCCTCCTATGTGTGCCCCCTCTATGTGCCCCCCTGTATGTACCCCCTCTATGTGCCCTCCTGTATGTGCCCTCCTGTATGTTCCCCCCTCTATGTGCCCTCCTGTTTGTGCCCCCTCTATGTGCCCTCCTATGTGTGCCATCTCTGTCTCCTCTGTGTGTGCCTCCTCTATGTACCCTCCTGCTTCTGCCCCTTCCTGCCCTAAACTGAACTAGAAATGGTGCAATGCAGGGGCTGAGCGGATTAATCCCATGGTGCTCTGTACATTATTATATTAATCCCATGGTGCTGTACATTATTATATTAATTCCCTGGTGCAGTACATTATTATATTAATTCCATGGTGCTCTGTATATTATATTAATTCCATGGTGCTCTGTACATTATTATATTAATTCCATGGTGCTCTGTACATTATTACATTAATTCCATGGTGTTCTGTACATTATTATATTAATCCCATGGTGCTCTGTACATTATTATATTAATCCCATGGTGCTGTACATTATTATATTAATCCCATGGTGCTCTGTCCATTATTATATTAATTCCATGGGGCTCTGTACATTATTATATTAATTCCATGGTGCTCTGTGAGCGGGGCCCTCCCCTCCTCTTGTGTCCTCCTCTCTATCTCCTCATAGAATGTAAGCTGATTTGTGAAGTGCTACAGAACATGTTGGCGCTATAGAAATAAAGTTGTTGTTGTTATTATAATCTTTTGAGTTATTTTCCTCCTGGTGGCCGCCAAAATCTCCACTAAGGCTAGGTTCACATCTGTGTTGGAGTCTACGTACGAGATTCTGCCACTGATTCCGCTTAAAATCAGTGGAGAGAAAGTATTCAGTATACAGTATAATCGGCAGAAACTCGGTGGACCCCATTATAATAATAATACATTTTATGTCTATAGCGCCAACATATTCCGCAGCGCTGTACAAATTGTAGGGGTCAAGTACTGACAAAAAATAGCTTACAATCTATGAGGTAGAGGAGGTGACACAAGAGCTTACAATCTATGAGGTAGAGGGGGTGACACAAGAGCTTACACTCTATGAGGTAGAGGTGACACAAGAGCTTACAATCTATGAGGTAGAGGGGGTGACACAAGAGCTTACAATCTATGAGGTAGAGGAGGTGACACAAGAGCTTACAATCTATGAGGTAGGAGGTGACACAAGAGCTTACAATCTATGAGGTAGAGGTGACACAAGAGCTTACAATCTATGAGGTAGAGGTGACACAAGAGCTTACAATCTATGAGGTAGAGGAGGTGACACAAGAGCTTACAATCTATGAGGTAGAGGAGGTGACACAAGAGCTTACAATCTATGAGGTAGAGGAGGTGACACAAGAGCTTACAATCTATGAGGTAGAGGTGACACAAGAGCTTACAATCTATGAGGTAGAGGAGGTGACACAAGAGCTTACAATCTATGAGGTAGAGGAGGTGACACAAGAGCTTACAATCTATGAGGTAGAGGTGACACAAGAGCTTACAGTCTATGAGGTAGAGGAGGTGACACAAGAGCTTACAATCTATGAGGTAGAGGAGGTGACACATGAGCTTACAATCTATGAGGTAGAGGTGACACAAGAGTTTACAATCTATGAGGTAGAGGTAACACAAGAGCTTACAATCTATGAGGTACAGGTGACACAAGAGCTTACAATCTATGAGGTAGAGGTGACACAAGAGCTTACAATCTATGAGGTAGAGGAGGTGACACAGGAGCTTACAATCTATGAGGTAGAGGAGGTGACACAAGAGCTTACAATCTATGAGGTAGAGGGGGTGACACAGGAGATTACAATCTATGAGGTAGAGGAGGTGACACAAGAGCTTACAATCTATGAGGTAGAGGAGGTGACACAAGAGCTTACAATCTATGAGGTAGAGGTGACACAAGAGCTTACAATCTATGAGGTAGAGGAGGTGACACAAGAGCTTACAATCTATGAGGTAGAGGTAACACAAGAGCTTACAATCTATGAGGTAGAGGAGGTGACACAAGAGCTTACAATCTATGAGGTAGAGGTGACACAAGAGCTTACAATCTATGAGGTAGAGGTGACACAAGAGCTTACAATCTATGAGGTAGAGGAGGTGACACAAGAGCTTACAATCTATGAGGTAGAGGAGGTGACACAAGAGCTTACAATCTATGAGGTAGAGGGGGTGACACAGGAGCTTACAATCTATGAGGTAGAGGAGGTGACACAAGAGCTTACAATCTATTAGGTAGAGGAGGTGACACAAGAGCTTACAATCTATGAGGTAGAGGTGACACAAGAGCTTACAATCTATGAGGTAGAGGAGGTGACACAAGAGCTTACAATCTATGAGGTAGAGGTAACACAAGAGCTTACAATCTATGAGGTACAGGTGACACAAGAGCTTACAATCTATGAGGAGATAGGAGGCGGACACAAGAGGAGTGAGGGCCGGGCACAAGAGCTTACAATCTATGAGGAGATAGAGAGGACACAAGAGGTCAGAGGGCTTGTTTGCTACAATGGTCCGGCCATCTTTTAATAGAGAAGGTTGTGTAACTGAAGCTGTCTGAGCCGTCACCAGCCGGTATCTGTGAATAAACAGATACTAAGTGCAAGGAGTGCAGGGAAACTTCTAGATGGAGGGGCCGGATCTGAGGAGCAAAGGAGGACGGATAAAAGGTGTTATTGTTCTCCACCTCTGCACACTACACTGTGATCAGGGCACGAGATAAGCCTGACCATACAGATGGGATTTTAGGGCAGATTTATTACTTGTGTCTTTTTGCCCTTTTTTGCTCCTCCTTTGTGTGGTCTGAAGATCTGTAATAAAATCTTCAGCAAATTCACCTGAAGGAAATGGCAATTCTGCTGGGGTCAGATATTTGGGGTTTATTACGCGGATCTGAACATCGTAAAATGTTATCCCAAATAAAGCAACAAAAAAGCAAAGTGACGAGTCTGGTGTAAAAGAAGTCAAAATAGGTGCAAACCCATAAATACATAAGTCTTGTGCAGAAAACTTAACTTAGGGTCAGAAATAGCCAAAATAGGCGCAAGAGCCTCAATAAATCCCCCCCCCCATATATATATATATATATTCAGGGGCATCAATAACAACTACAATGGAGGGAATAAAATGAACACCATAAGAAGCGGAGGAAAGTCCCGCACTCTGTATGGTTGATGTCACAGATCCCCCTTAGACTCGGCTCTATTAAGCCCTAGATTTTATGGTCCTTTAAGGCTCAGTTCACACGGCGGAAAATGAGGAGAAATTCCTCTTTATTTTCCGCCTCAGTATTTTACCGAGGTCTCGCCACAACTGAATGCCGATGCAGGGCAGGGACTCCCACGCTGCTTAATAAACAGCAAGATCAAGCAGGATTCTGATGTCTTCCGCGTCCTGTGCAATCTCTGCCGCCCATTGAAAACAATAGGAGGCAAATTCCTACATGTGAATGTACCCCTAAAACAGACAATGGCCCAGATTTACTAATAGTTAGACCTGCAGTCTCTTATACTACACCAGGGCAAATAACAGCAAGAGCAGAAACTGGCTGATAACAGCGAATAAAAATCAAGTGATTTAAATACCAGCACTGCGAGCCAGTGACAGACCCGTAAACGCCTTCACCAGCGCCAGCCGCAAGGCCAGATGGACTTTGCTGAATTTAGGCGTCTGAATTATCACCAGCAGTAACTGCACAGGAAATAGACGCTCCACTAACTAAACCAAACCAGGACCCATAAAGAAACTTACAGGGCAGGTCAGAAACAGGAGAATAATCATCCAGGCAAAAGGGTCAAAACCAAGAGAAGTCGTCCGAGGCAGAAAAAGCAATAGCCAATAGAAGGCCAAGGGTCAAATCCGATGGCGTACGTCAATGGCAGAATCAGCAGGCAAACGAATAACCAGAGAACAAGCCGTGGGTCAGAAGGAAGCAATCCAATACACCGATCAGGTACAGAGCCAAACTAGAGAACTAACTTAGCAGGCACCGGGGTCTTATATACACATATGGGGTCTTATATACACATATGGGGTCATATATACACATATGGGGTCTTATATACACATATGGGGACTTATGTACACATATGGGGTCTTATATACACATATGGGGTCATATATACACATATGGGGTCTTATATACACATATGGGGACTTATATACACATATGGGGTCTTATATACACATATGGGGTCCTATATACACATATGGGGTCTTATATACACATATGGGGTCTTATATACACATATGGGGACTTATATACACATATGGGGCCATATATACACATATGTGGTCTTATATACACATATGGGGTCTTATATACACATATGGGGACTTATGTACACATATGGGGTCTTATATACACATATGGGGTCATATATACACATATGGGGTCTTATATACACATATGGGGATTTATATACACAGATGGGGTCATATATACACATATGGGGTCTTATATACACATATCGGGTCATATATACACATATGTGGTCTTATATACACATATGGGGTCTTATATACACATATGGGGTCTTATATACACATATGGGGACTTATATACACATATGGGGTCATATATACACATATGGGGTCTTATATACACATATGGGGTCATATATACACATATGGGGTCTTATATACACATATGGGGACTTATATACACATATGGGGTCATATATACACATATGGGGTCTTATATACACATATGGGGTCATGTATACACATATGGGGTCTTATATACACATATGGGGACTTATATACACATATGGGGTCATATATACACATATGGGGTCTTATATACACATATGGGGTCTTATATACACATATGTGGTCTTATATACACATATGGGGTCTTATATACACATATGGGGACTTATGTACACATATGGGGTCTTATATACACATATGGGGTCTTATATACACATATGGGGACTTATGTACACATATGGGGTCTTATATACACATATGGGGTCTTATATACACATATGGGGTCTTATATACACATATGGGGACTTATATACACATATGGGGTCATATATACACATATGGGGTCTTATATACACATATGGGGACTTATATACACATATGGGGTCTTATATACACATATGGGGACTCATATACACATATGGGGTATATATATACATGGGCCATATGGGGTCTTATATACACATATGGGGTCTTATATACACATATGGGGACTTATATACACATATGGGGACTCATATACACATATGGGGTCATATATACACATATGGGGTCTTATATACACATATGGGGTCTTATATACACATATGGGGTCATATATACACATATGGGGTCATATATACACATATGGGGTCTTATATACACATATGGGGTCATATATACACATATGGGGTCTTATATACACATATGGGGTCATATATACACATATGGGGTCATATATACACATATGGGGACTTATATACACCTCCTCAGCTGCTAATTGGACAATCTCACGGAATCTCTGAAACTGCAGAAACTTCCCAGGTTGACACGGTAAACTTAAAAGGTATAGCAGCTGAATTGAAAATCCTGACAACCAGATTTATCTGGATGAAACTGAATATTACATTGTACAGATTACTAATCCTGTGTAATATTAGACAGTGTAACCTTAGACTAGACGGTTTTATACTGCACAGATTTATCACAGTGACTGATACTGGATGATACATTGTATGTATTACTAATCCTGTATAATATTAGACAGTGTAACCTTAGACTAGACAGTCTTATACTACCACAGATTTATCAGTGTAACCTTAGACTAGACGGTCTTATACTGCACAGATTTATCACAGTGACTGACACTGGATGATACATTGTACAGATTACTAATCCTGTGTAATATTAGACAGTGTAACCTTAGACTAGACAGTTTTATACTACACCAGATGTATCAGTGTAACCTTAGACTAGACAGTCTTATACTGTACAGGTTTATCACAGTGACTGATACTGGATGATACATTGTACAGGTTACTAATTCTGTGTAATATTAGACAGTGTAACCTTATACTAGACAGTCTTATACTGTACAGGTTTATCACAGTGACTGATACTGGATGATACATTGTACAGGTTACTAATTCTGTGTAATATTAGACAGTGTAACCTTATACTAGACAGTCTTATACTGTACAGGTTTATCACAGTGACTGATACTGGATGATACATTGTACAGATGACTAATCCTGTGTAATATTAGACAGTGTAACCTTAGACTAGACAGTCTTATACTACACCAGATTTATCACAGTGACTGATACTGGATGATACATTGTACAGATTACTAATCCTGTGTAATATTAGACAGTGTAACCTTAGACTAGACAGTCTTATACTGTACAGATTTATCACAGTGACTGCTGCTGTGTGATAAGTTTGCCATATCTTTACACTGGCTACTTTATGTTTATACCACCTTTTAGAATGTTCTGACAATATTTTGGCGCATTGTTGGCTCATTGTGGTGCATTTTAGACACGCCTTCTTTTACTGAAGATCCATCCCATATGTCTAGAAATGCGAAAAGTTTTAGTCCAAACTAGATACACCAAGATGTGCTATACTGCACCATAGATGTGCCAAAGATACCATGCCATGTTTTCGCCAGTGACTAATTCTAACCACAATCTCAGTCATTGTCACAGTCATTTATCACGTTTATGTGAATCAGGCCTTATGATGTATAGAATTATTATATAGACATTTTTTCACACTTTTGAATACAATCTTTTAGTCCCATGGGCATCAGTAGATGACAGCATAGCTCCCACTATGAGGGCTAATGCTGATGTCGGGGGTCTTTGCAGCCTAGGGTACATTTCTGCAGAGGTCTATGACACACTCCCTCTGGCTGGATCTATATATACTGTATATATATATATATATATATATATATATATATATATAAAGGTGTATGTTCTATTAGTAATGTATACTATAAGGGTTAAGGGGCTAATGCTGATGTCGGGGGTCTCTGCAGTGGGATAACCTGTGAACACACCTAACAAAAACGATTGTACAACTTAACCCCGTGAAGCTGAATCATAGCAGAGAGCAGGCTAGGGAAGAAAAGTCACACAAACCTTAAAAGTCACACAAACCTGCCCAATAAGTGACTAATAAACGGTGATGTCACCTGCCGAGCCTTTCCGGAGAAGGACTACACGGCCCACACCTGCTACAGTCAGAATATAGAGAAGACTAGACAAAGGATAAGGCTGAATTACTGTCAGGCCTCAGTGTAGAGCCAGCCATGAGCTGATGATGTCATCGCTAACGCTTTACTGTATAGCACAGCAGATCATTGCTGGTGCTCAGGTACAATCTGGTCCTGGGTATTTTCAGCCCTCGGGTCAAATACAATTAACCCATTATTAGCTTGTGACCAGAATTGTTTCATTTTCTTATTTTTATAAAAGCTTTATGAGGGGTTGGAATTATTCAGTTTAGAGCCCGGCGACCATCTCTACCCTGCTGTATACTAATCTATATACTATAAGGTACTCAACTCCTAGTATTACACTACAGCAGGCCATATATTATATGGGGGGGGGTTATTATATATATGGAGTAGGTTATATTATATGGTGGTAGTTCTGATATATGGGGGTTATTATATATATATATATATATATATATGGTGTATGTTATATGGTGGTAGTTCTGATATATGGGGGCTATTATATATCTATATTATACATCATACTGTGCCCCCCACATGTCATGGATGTAACTCATGGACTGGAGATTTATTAGGGATGACTAAAACATTCCTTATTTATCAGTCACATTCCCTAAACTCCAGCAACAGCATTTTACCCCCTGTCTGATCCTCTCCCGGACAGAAGAGTCAGGCTATCTCATATCTATCTATCTATCTATCTATCTATCTATCTCATATCTATTATCTATCATCTATCTATCTCATATCTATCTATCTCATATCTATCTCATATCATCTATCTATCTATCTATCTATCTATCTATCTATCTATCTATCTCATATCTATTATCTATCATCTATCTATCTCATATCTATCTATCTCATATCTATCTATCTATCTATCTATCTATCTATCTATCTATCTATCTATCTCATATCTATCTATCTCATATCTATCTATCTCATATCTATCTATCTATCTATCTACTCATATCTATCTATCTATCTATCTCCTATCTATCTATCTATCTCATATCTAGCTATCTATCTATCTATCTCATATCTATCTATCTATCTATCTATCTCATATCTATCTATCTCATATCTATCCCATATCTATCTATCTATCTATCTATCTCATATCTATCTATCTATCTCATATCTATCTATCTCATATCTATCTATCTCATATCTATCTATCTCATATCTATCTCATATCTATCTATCTATCTCATATCTATCTATCTATCTATCTATCTCATATCTATATATCTATCTATTATCTATCATCTATCTATCTCATATCTATCTATCTATCTATCTCATATCTATCTATCTCATATCTATCTATCTATCTATCTCATATCTATCTATCTCATATCTATCTATCTCATATCTATCTATCTCATATCTATCTATCTATCTATCTCCTATCTATCTATCTCATATCTATCTATCTCCTATCTATCTATCTCCTATCTATCTATCTATCTATCTATCTATCTATCTATCTATCTCATATCTATCTATCTATCTATCTCATATCTATCTATCTATCTCATATCTATCTATCTATCTATCTATCTATCTCATATCTATCTATCTATCTCATATCTGTTTATCTATCTATCTATCTATCTCATATCTATTATCTATCATCTATCTATCTCATATCTATCTATCTATCTCATATCTATCTATCTATCTATCTATCTATCTACTCATATCTATCTATCTATCTATCTCATATCTATCTATCTATCTCATATCTATCTATCTATCTATCTATCTCATATCTATCTATTTCATATCTATCTATCATCTATCTATCTCATATCTATCTATCTATCTATCTATCTACTCATATCTATCTATCTCATATCTATCTATCTATCTCATATCTATCTATCTATCTATCTATCTCATATCTATCTATCTCATATCTATCTATCTACCTATCTCATATCTATCTATCTATATCTCATATCTATCTATCTATCTATCTATCTACTCATATCTATCTATCTCATATCTATCTATCTATCTCATATCTATTATCTATCATCTATCTATCTCATATCTATCCATCTCATATCTATATATCTCATATCTATCTATCTATCTATCTACTATCTCATATCTATTATCTATCATCTATCTATCTCATATCTATCTATCTCATATCTATCTATATATCTATCTATCTCATATCTATCTATCTCATATCTATCTATCTCATATCTATCTATCTATCTATCTCATATCTATCTATCTATCTATCTCTATCTATCTATCTATCTATCTATCTATCTATCTCATATCTATCTATCTATCTATCTCATATCTATCTATCTCATATCTATCTATCTATCCCATATCTATCTATCTATCTATCTATCTATCTATCTATCTATCTATCTATCATCTATCTATCTATCTCATATCTATCTATCTCATATCTATCTATCTCATATCTATCTATCTCATATCTATCTCATATCTATCTATCTATCTATCTATCTATCTCACTATATCTATCTATCTATCTATCTATCTATTATCTATCTCTATCTATCTATCTATCTATCTATCTATCTATCTCATCTATCTATCTCATATCTATCTATCTCATATCTATCTATCTCATATCTATCTATCTATCTATCTATCTATCTATCTATCTACCCTATCTATCTCCTATCTATCTATCTCCTATCTATCTATCTATCTATCTATCTATCTATCTATCTATCTATCTATCTCATATCTATCTATCTATCTATCTATCTCATATCTATCTATCTCATATCTATCTATCTATCTATCTATCTCATATCTATCTATCTATCTATCTCATATCTGTCTATCTATCTATCTATCTATCTCATATCTATCTATCTATCTATCTCATATCTATTATCTATCATCTATCTATCTCATATCTATCTATCTATCTATCTATCTACTATCATATCTATCTATCTCATATCTATCTATCTCATATCTATCTATCTATATCTCATATCTATCTATCTCATATATATCTATCTCATATCTGTCTATCTATCTATCTATCTATCTATCTCATATCTATCTATATCTCATATCTATCTATCTATCTCATATCTATCTATCTATCTCACATCTATTATCTATCTATCTCATATCTATCTATCTCATATCTATCTATCTATATCTCATATCTATCTATCTCATATCTATCTATCTATCTCATATCTATCTATATCTCATCTATCTATCTATCTCATATCTATCTATATCTCATATCTATCTATCTCATATCTATCTATCTATCTATCTATCTCATATCTATCTATCTCATATCTATCTATCTCATATCTATCCATCTCATATCTATCCATCTATCTCATATCTATCTACCCATATCTATCTATCTATCTCATATCTATCTATCTATCTCATATCTATCTATCTATCTATCTATCTATCTATTTATCTATATCTCATATCTATCAATCTATTGTAAAGAAATTCCACAGCATCAGCAGAATAATAGTTGGCTGCTCGGCCCAGCGCTTCTGGTATCAGCTCCACATAAATATCCATAGGAAAAAGGCAGCGCTCCTACTGTATATGCATCAAACAAAACTGGTGAAGTTTATTCCATGTATAAGAGAGGTTACCACCGAGCCCTTATCAAGCCTTCTATCTATCTATACTAATCCGGGCGTGTCTGGGGTATACACTACTATACTGTATAGATAGAAAGATATCTATCTATCTCATATCTATCTATCTATCTATCTATCTATCTATCTACTATCTATCTATCTATCGCATATCTATCTATCTCATATCTATCTCATATCTATCTATCGCATATCTATCTATCTCATATCTATTGCATATCTATCTATCTAGCTCATATCTATCTATCTCATATCTATCTATCTATCTCATATCTATCTCATATCTATCTATCTATATCTCATATCTATCTATCTATCTCCTATCTATCTATCTCATATCTATCTATATATCTCATATCTATCTATCTATCTCATATCTATCTATCTCATATCTATCTCATATCAATCTATCTATCTATCTACTATCATCTATCTATCTCATATCTATCTCATATCTATCTATCTATCTCATATATATCTATCTCATATCTATATCTCATATCTATCTATCTATCTCATATCTATCTAGCTATCTATCTATCTCATATCTATCTATCTATCTCATATCTATCTATCTCTATATCTATCTATATCTCATATCTATCTATCTATCTATCTATCTATCTCATATCTATTTAGCTATCTATCTATCTATCTATCTATCTCATATCTATTATCTATCTATCTCATATCTATCTATCTCATATCTATCTATCTATCTCATATCTATCTATCTATCTCATATCTATCTATCTATATCACATCTATTATCTATCTATCTCATATCTATCTATCTCATATCTATCTATCTATATCTCATATCTATCTATCTCATATCTATCTATCTATCTCATATCTATCTATATCTCATATCTATCTCATATCTATCTATCTCATATCTATCTATATCTCATATCTATCTATCTATCTCATATCTATCTATCTATCTATCTCATATCTATCTATCTCATATCTATCTATCTCATATCTATCCATCTATCTCATATCTATCTACCTCATATCTATCTATCTATCTATCTATCTATCTATCTATCTATCTATCTATCTATCTATCTATCTCATCTATCTATCTATCTATCTATCTATCTATCTATTTATCTATATCTCATATCTATCAATCTATTGTAAAGAAATTCCACAGCATCAGCAGAATAATAGTTGGCTGCTCGGCCCAGCGCTTCTGGTATCAGCTCCACATAAATATCCATAGGAAAAAGGCAGCGCTCCTACTGTATATGCATCAAACAAAACTGGTGAAGTTTATTCCATGTATAAGAGAGGTTACCACCGAGCCCTTATCAAGCCTTCTATCTATCTATACTAATCCGGGCGTGTCTGGGGTATACACTACTATACTGTATAGATAGAAAGAACATATTCATGAGGAGAGAGAATCACATGATGGTACAGAGAGACATTTACTGATTTACTGTCACATGAGGACACGTTACATCCAGCTGCACATTAACTACAGAGCAGAGATATAAGATAGATAGATAGATATGAGATAGATAGATAGATAGATAGATAGATATGAGATAGATAGAGAGATAGATAGATATGAGATAGATAGATAGATATGAGATAGATAGATAGATATGAGATAGATAGATAGAGATAGATAGATAGATAGATATGAGATAGATAGATAGATAGATAGATATGAGATAGAGAGATAGATAGATATGAGATAGGTAGATAGATAGATATGAGATAGATAGATAGATAGATATGAGATAGATAGATAGATAGATAGATTGAGATAGATAGATATGAGATAGATAGATAGATAGATAGATAGATAGATAGATAGATAGATAAGATAGATAGATATGAGATAGATATGAGATAGATAGATATGAGATAGATAGATATGAGATAGATAGATATGAGATAGATAGATAGATATGAGATAGATAGATAGATAGATAGATATGAGATAGATATGAGATAGATAGATATGAGATAGATATGAGATAGATATGAGATAGATATGAGATAGATAGATATGAGATAGATAGATATGAGATAGATAGATAGATATGAGATAGAGAGATAGATAGATATGAGATAGATAGATATGAGATAGAAGAGATAGCTAGATATGAGATAGATAGATAGATATGAGATAGATAGATAGATAGATAGATATGAGATAGATAGATAGATATGAGATAGATAGATATGAGATAGATAGATAATAGATATGAGATAGATAGATAGATAGATAGCTAGATAGATTTGAGATAGATAGATAGATAGATATGAGATATAGATAGATATGAGATAGATAGGTATGAGATAGATAGATAGATATGAGATAGATAGATAGCTAGATAGATAGGATAGATAGATAGATAGATATGAGATATAGATATGATGATAGATATATATGAGATAGATAGATAGATAGATATGAGATAGATAGATAGATAGATAGATATGAGATAGAGATAGATAGATAGATATGAGATAGATATGAGATAGAT
Source organism: Leptodactylus fallax (assembly GCA_947044405.1). Classification (NCBI taxonomy): domain Eukaryota; kingdom Metazoa; phylum Chordata; class Amphibia; order Anura; family Leptodactylidae; genus Leptodactylus; species Leptodactylus fallax. The sequence goes on along the minus strand of CAMRHE010000783.1, from coordinate 97,930 downwards.
AGATATGAGATAGATAGATAGATATGAGATAGATATGAAATAGATAGATAGGAGATAGATAGATAGATAGATATAGATAGATATGAGATATAGATAGATAGATATGAGATAGATATGAGATAGATAGATAGATATGAGATAGATAGATATGAGATAGATAGATAGATAGATATGCAATAGATATGAGATAGATAGATAGATAGATATGAGATAGATAGATATGCGATAGATAGATAGATATGAGATAGATAGATATGCGATAGATAGATAGAAGATAGATAGATAGATATGAGATAGATAGATAGATAGATATGAGATAGATAGATAGATATGAGATATATAGATAGATAGATAGATAGATAGATAGATAGACAGATATGAGATAGCTAGATAGATAGATAGGTAGATATGGGATAGATATGAGATAGATAGATATGAGATAGATATGAGATAGATAGATATGAGATAGATAGATATGAGATAGATAGATAGATAGCTAGATAGATAGATATGAGATAGATAGATATGAGATAGATAGATAGATATGAGATAGATAGATAGATATGAGATAGATAGATAGATAGATAGATATGAGATAGATAGATATGAGATAGATAGATATGAGATAGATAGATATGAGATAGATAGATATGAGATAGATAGATAGATATATATGAGATAGATAGATAGATAGATAGATAGATAGATATGAGATAGATAGATATGAGATAGATAGATAGGAGATAGATAGATAGATAGATAGGAGATAGATAGATATGAGATAGATAGATAGATAGATATGAGATAGATAGATATGAGATAGATAGATATGAGATAGATAGATAGATAGATAGATATGAGATAGATAGATAGATAGATATGAGATAGATAGATAGATATGAGATAGATAGATAGATAGATAGATAGATAGATAGATAGGTAGATATGGGATAGATATGAGATAGATAGATATGAGATAGATATGAGATAGATAGATATGAGATAGATAGATATGAGATAGATAGATAGCTAGATAGATAGATAGATATGAGATAGATAGATATGAGATAGATATATAGATAGATAGATATGAGATAGATAGATAGATATGAGATAGATAGATAGATAGATAGATATGAGATAGATAGATATGAGATAGATAGATATGAGATAGATAAATAGATATATTTGAGATAGATAGATAGATAGATAGATAGATAGATATGAGATAGATAGATAGAGATAGATAGATAGATAGATAGATAGATAGATAGATAGATAGGAGATAGATAGATGTAGAGATAGATAGATAGATAGATAGATAGATAGATATGAGATAGATAGATATGAGATAGATAGATAGATAGATAGATATGAGATAGATAGATAGATAGATAGATATGAGATAGATAGATAGATAGATATGAGATAGATAGATATGAGATAGATAGATATGAGATAGATAGATATGAGATAGATAGATAGATATGAGATAGATAGATAGATAGATAGATAGATATGAGATAGATAGATATGAGATAGATAGATAGGAGATAGATAGATAGATAGATATGAGATAGATAGATATGAGATAGATAGATAGATAGATAGATATGAGATAGATATATATGAGATAGAGAGATAGATAGATATGAGATATAGATAGATAGATATGAGATAGATATGAGATAGATAGATATGAGATAGATAGATATGAGATAGATAGATAGATAGATAGATAGGTAGATAGATATGAGATAGATAGATAGATATGAGATAGATAGATATGAGATATAGATAGATAGATAGATATGAGATAGATAGATAGATATGAGATAGATAGATAATAGATATGAGATAGATAGATAGATATGAGATAGATAGATATGAGATAGATAGATAGATAGATAGATAGATATGAGATATAGATAGATAGATATGAGATAGATATGAGATAGATAGATATGAGATAGATAGATATGAGATAGATAGATATGAGATAGATAGATAGATAGATAGATATGAGATAGAGAGATAGATAGATATGAGATAGTTAGATAGATAGTTAGATAGATAGATAGATAGATAGATATGAGATAGATAGATATGAGATAGAAATGAGATAGATAGATATGAGATAGATAGATAGATAGATATGAGATAGATAGATAGATATGAGATAGATAGATATGAGATAGATAGATAGATAGATAGATAGATAGATAGATATGAGATAGATAGATGATAGATAGATATGAAATAGATAGATATGAGATAGATAGATAGATAGATAGATAGATAGATATGAGATAGATAGATAGATAGATAGATATGAGATAGATAGATGATAGATAATAGATATGAGATAGATAGATAGATAGATATGAGATAGATAGATAGATAGATAGATAGACAGATATGAGATAGATAGATATGAGATAGATAGATAGATATATAGATATGAGATAGATAGATAGATATGAGATAGATAGATAGATAGATATGAGATAGATAGATAGATAGATAGATAGATAGATAGATAGATAGATAGGAGATAGATAGATATGAGATAGATAGATATGAGATAGATAGATATGAGATAGATAGATAGATGTGAGATAGATAGATGTGAGATAGATAGATAGATAGATATGAGATAGATAGATGATAGATAATAGATAGATATATAGATATGAGATAGATAGATATGAGATAGATAGATATGAGATAGATATGAGATAGATAGATATGAGATAGATAGATATGAGATAGATAGATATGAGATAGATAGATAGATATGAGATAGATAGATAGATAGATAGATAGATATGGGATAGATAGATATGAGATAGATAGATATGAGATAGATAGATAGATAGATAGATAGATATGAGATAGATAGATAGATAGATAGATAGATAGATAGATAGATATGAGAAGATAGATATATAGATATGAGATAGATAGATAGATAGATAGATAGATATGAGATAGATAGATAGATATGAGATAGATAGATATGAGATAGATAGATATGAGATAGATAGATGATAGATAGATATGAGATAGATAGATATGAGATAGATAGATAGATAGATAGATAGATGAGATAGATAGATATGAGATAGATAGATAGATATGAGATAGATAGATAGATATGAGATAGATAGATATGAGATAGATAGATATGAGATAGATAGATATGAGATAGATAGATGATAGATAGATATGAGATAGATAGATATGAGATAGATAGATAGATAGATATGAGATAGATAGATATGAGATAGATAGATAGATATGAGATAGATAGATAGATATGAGATAGATAGATAGATAGATAGATAGATAGATATGAGATAGATAGATATGAGATAGATAGATGATAGATAATAGATATGAGATAGATAGATAGATAGATAGATAGATATGAGATAGATAGATAGATATGAGATAGATAGATATGAGATAGATAGATATGAGATAGATAGATGATAGATAATAGATATGAGATAGATAGATAGATAGATAGATATGAGATAGATAGATAGATATGAGATAGATAGATAGATATGAGATAGATAGATAGATAGATAGATAGATAGATAGATAGATAGATAGAGATGAGATAGATAGAATGAGATAGATAGATGATAGATAATAGATATGAGATAGATAGATAGATAGATAGATAGATAGATATGAGATAGCCTGACTCTTCTGTCCGGGAGAGGATCAGACAGGGGGTAAAATGCTGTTGCTGCAGTTTAGGGAATGTGACTGATAAATAAGGAATGTTTTAGTCATCCCTAATAAATCTCCAGTCCATGAGTTACATCCATGACATGTGGGGGGCACAGTATGATGTATAATATAGATATATAATAGCCCCCATATATCAGAACTACCACCATATAACATACACCATATATATATATATATATATATATAATAACCCCCATATATCAGAACTACCACCATATAATATAACCTACTCCATATATATAATAACCCCCCCCCATATAATATATGGCCTGCTGTAGTGTAATACTAGGAGTTGAGTACCTTATAGTATATAGATTAGTATACAGCAGGGTAGAGATGGTCGCCGGGCTCTAAACTGAATAATTCCAACCCCTCATAAAGCTTTTATAAAAATAAGAAAATGAAACAATTCTGGTCACAAGCTAATAATGGGTTAATTGTATTTGACCCGAGGGCTGAAAATACCCAGGACCAGATTGTACCTGAGCACCAGCAATGATCTGCTGTGCTATACAGTAAAGCGTTAGCGATGACATCATCAGCTCATGGCTGGCTCTACACTGAGGCCTGACAGTAATTCAGCCTTATCCTTTGTCTAGTCTTCTCTATATTCTGACTGTAGCAGGTGTGGGCCGTGTAGTCCTTCTCCGGAAAGGCTCGGCAGGTGACATCACCGTTTATTAGTCACTTATTGGGCAGGTTTGTGTGACTTTTAAGGTTTGTGTGACTTTTCTTCCCTAGCCTGCTCTCTGCTATGATTCAGCTTCACGGGGTTAAGTTGTACAATCGTTTTTGTTAGGTGTGTTCACAGGTTATCCCACTGCAGAGACCCCCGACATCAGCATTAGCCCCTTAACCCTTATAGTATACATTACTAATAGAACATACACCATATATATATATATATATATATATATATATATATATACAGTATATATAGATCCAGCCAGAGGGAGTGTGTCATAGACCTCTGCAGAAATGTACCCTAGGCTGCAAAGACCCCCGACATCAGCATTAGCCCTCATAGTGGGAGCTATGCTGTCATCTACTGATGCCCATGGGACTAAAAGATTGTATTCAAAAGTGTGAAAAAATGTCTATATAATAATTCTATACATCATAAGGCCTGATTCACATAAACGTGACAATGACTGAGATTGTGGTTAGAATTAGTCACTGGCGAAAACATGGCATGGTATCTTTGGCACATCTATGGTGCAGTATAGCACATCTTGGTGTATCTAGTTTGGACTAAAACTTTTCGCATTTCTAGACATATGGGATGGATCTTCAGTAAAAGAAGGCGTGTCTAAAATGCACCACAATGAGCCAACAATGCGCCAAAATATTGTCAGAACATTCTAAAAGGTGGTATAAACATAAAGTAGCCAGTGTAAAGATATGGCAAACTTATCACACAGCAGCAGTCACTGTGATAAATCTGTACAGTATAAGACTGTCTAGTCTAAGGTTACACTGTCTAATATTACACAGGATTAGTAATCTGTACAATGTATCATCCAGTATCAGTCACTGTGATAAATCTGGTGTAGTATAAGACTGTCTAGTCTAAGGTTACACTGTCTAATATTACACAGGATTAGTCATCTGTACAATGTATCATCCAGTATCAGTCACTGTGATAAACCTGTACAGTATAAGACTGTCTAGTATAAGGTTACACTGTCTAATATTACACAGAATTAGTAACCTGTACAATGTATCATCCAGTATCAGTCACTGTGATAAACCTGTACAGTATAAGACTGTCTAGTATAAGGTTACACTGTCTAATATTACACAGAATTAGTAACCTGTACAATGTATCATCCAGTATCAGTCACTGTGATAAACCTGTACAGTATAAGACTGTCTAGTCTAAGGTTACACTGATACATCTGGTGTAGTATAAAACTGTCTAGTCTAAGGTTACACTGTCTAATATTACACAGGATTAGTAATCTGTACAATGTATCATCCAGTGTCAGTCACTGTGATAAATCTGTGCAGTATAAGACCGTCTAGTCTAAGGTTACACTGATAAATCTGGTGTAGTATAAGACTGTCTAGTCTAAGGTTACACTGTCTAATATTATACAGGATTAGTAATACATACAATGTATCATCCAGTATCAGTCACTGTGATAAATCTGTGCAGTATAAGACCGTCTAGTCTAAGGTTACACTGTCTAATATTACACAGGATTAGTAATCTGTACAATGTAATATTCAGTTTCATCCAGATAAATCTGGTTGTCAGGATTTTCAATTCAGCTGCTATACCTTTTAAGTTTACCGTGTCAACCTGGGAAGTTTCTGCAGTTTCAGAGATTCCGTGAGATTGTCCAATTAGCAGCTGAGGAGGTGTATATAAGTCCCCATATGTGTATATATGACCCCATATGTGTATATATGACCCCATATGTGTATATAAGACCCCATATGTGTATATATGACCCCATATGTGTATATAAGACCCCATATGTGTATATATGACCCCATATGTGTATATATGACCCCATATGTGTATATAAGACCCCATATGTGTATATAAGACCCCATATGTGTATATATGACCCCATATGTGTATATGAGTCCCCATATGTGTATATAAGACCCCATATGTGTATATAAGTCCCCATATGTGTATATAAGACCCCATATGTGTATATATGACCCCATATGTGTATATAAGACCCCATATGTGTATATATGACCCCATATGTGTATATAAGTCCCCATATGTGTATATAAGACCCCATATGTGTATATATGACCCCATATGTGTATATAAGACCCCATATGTGTATATATGACCCCATATGTGTATATAAGTCCCCATATGTGTATATAAGACCCCATATGTGTATATAAGACCCCATATGTGTATATAAGAACACATATGTGTACATAAGTCCCCATATGTGTATATAAGACCCCATATGTGTATACATGACCCCATATGTGTATATAAGACCCCATATGTGTATATAAGACCCCATATGTGTATATAAGACCCCATATGTGTACATAAGTCCCCATATGTGTATATAAGACCCCATATGTGTATATAAGACCCCATATGTGTACATAAGTCCCCATATGTGTATATAAGACCCCATATGTGTATATAAGACCACATATGTGTATATAAGACCCCATATGTGTATATAAGACCCCATATGTGTATATATGACCCCATATGTGTATATAAGACCACATATATGTACATAAGTCCCCATATGTGTATATAAGACCCCATATGTGTATATATGACCCCATATGTGTATATAAGACCCCATATGTGTATATATGACCCCATATGTGTATATAAGTCCCCATATGTGTATATAAGACCCCATATGTGTATATAAGACCCCATATGTGTATATAAGAACACATATGTGTACATAAGTCCCCATATGTGTATATAAGACCCCATATGTGTATATAAGACCCCATATGTGTACATAAGTCCCCATATGTGTATATAAGACCCCATATGTGTATATAAGACCCCATATGTGTACATAAGTCCCCATATGTGTATATAAGACCCCATATGTGTATATAAGACCACATATGTGTATATAAGACCCCATATGTGTATATAAGACCCCATATGTGTATATATGACCCCATATGTGTATATAAGACCACATATGTGTATATAAGACCCCATATGTGTATATATGACCCCATATGTGTATATATGACCCCATATGTGTATATAAGACCACATATGTGTATATAAGACCCCATATGTGTATATAAGACCCCATATGTGTATATATGACCCCATATGTGTATATAAGTCCCCATATGTGTATATAAGACCCCATATGTGTATACATGACCCCATATGTGTATATAAGACCCCATATGTGTATATATGACCCCATATGTGTATATAAGACCACATATGTGTATATAAGACCCCATATGTGTATATAAGACCCCATATGTGTATATATGACCCCATATGTGTATATAAGACCACATATGTGTATATAAGACCCCATATGTGTATATAAGACCCCATATGTGTATATATGACCCCATATGTGTATATAAGTCCCCATATGTGTATATAAGACCCCATATGTGTATACATGACCCCATATGTGTATATAAGACCCCATATGTGTATATAAGACCCCATATGTGTATATAAGACCCCATATGTGTACATAAGTCCCCATATGTGTATATAAGACCCCATATGTGTACATAAGTCCCCATATGTGTATATAAGACCCCATATGTGTATATAAGACCACATATGTGTATATAAGACCCCATATGTGTATATAAGACCCCATATGTGTATATATGACCCCATATGTGTATATAAGACCACATATATGTATATAAGACCCCATATGTGTATATAAGACCCCATATGTGTATATATGACCCCATATGTGTATATAAGTCCCCATATGTGTATATAAGACCCCATATGTGTATACATGACCCCATATGTGTATATAAGACCCCATATGTGTATATATGACCCCTTATGTGTATATAAGTCCCCATATGTGTATATAAGACCCCATATGTGTATATATGACCCCATATGTGTATATAAGACCCCATATGTGTATATAAGACCCCATATGTGTATATAAGACCACATATGTGTATATATGACCCGATATGTGTATATAAGACCCCATATGTGTATATATGACCCCATATGTGTATATAAATCCCCATATGTGTATATAAGACCCCATATGTGTATATATGACCCCATATGTGTATATAAGACCCCATATGTGTACATAAGTCCCCATATGTGTATATAAGACCCCATATGTGTATATAAGACCACATATGTGTATATATGGCCCCATATGTGTATATAAGTCCCCATATGTGTATATAAGACCCCATATGTGTATATAAGACCCCATATGTGTATATAGGACCCCATATGTGTATATAAGACCCCATATGTGTATATAAGTCCCCATATGTGTATATAAGACCCCATATGTGTATATATGACCCCATATGTGTATATAAGACCCCATATGTGTACATAAGTCCCCATATGTGTATATAAGACCCCATATGTGTATATAAGACCACATATGTGTATATAAGACCCCATATGTGTATATAAGACCCCATATGTGTATATATGACCCCATATGTGTATATAAGACCACATATATGTATATAAGACCCCATATGTGTATATAAGACCCCATATGTGTATATATGACCCCATATGTGTATATAAGTCCCCATATGTGTATATAAGACCCCATATGTGTATACATGACCCCATATGTGTATATAAGACCCCATATGTGTATATATGACCCCATATGTGTATATAAGTCCCCATATGTGTATATAAGACCCCATATGTGTATATATGACCCCATATGTGTATATAAGACCCCATATGTGTATATAAGACCCCATATGTGTATATAAGACCACATATGTGTATATATGACCCGATATGTGTATATAAGACCCCATATGTGTATATATGACCCCATATGTGTATATAAATCCCCATATGTGTATATAAGACCCCATATGTGTATATATGACCCCATATGTGTATATAAGACCCCATATGTGTACATAAGTCCCCATATGTGTATATAAGACCCCATATGTGTATATAAGACCACATATGTGTATATATGGCCCCATATGTGTATATAAGTCCCCATATGTGTATATAAGACCCCATATGTGTATATAAGACCCCATATGTGTATATAGGACCCCATATGTGTATATAAGTCCCCATATGTGTATATAAGACCCCATATGTGTATATATGACCCCATATGTGTATATAAGACCCCATATGTGTACATAAGTCCCCATATGTGTATATAAGACCCCATATGTGTATATAAGACCCCATATGTGTATATAAGACCCCATATGTGTATATAAGACCCCGGTGCCTGCTAAGTTAGTTCTCTAGTTTGGCTCTGTACCTGATCGGTGTATTGGATTGCTTCCTTCTGACCCACGGCTTGTTCTCTGGTTATTCGTTTGCCTGCTGATTCTGCCATTGACGTACGCCATCGGATTTGACCCTTGGCCTTCTATTGGCTATTGCTTTTTCTGCCTCGGACGACTTCTCTTGGTTTTGACCCTTTTGCCTGGATGATTATTCTCCTGTTTCTGACCTGCCCTGTAAGTTTCTTTATGGGTCCTGGTTTGGTTTAGTTAGTGGAGCGTCTATTTCCTGTGCAGTTACTGCTGGTGATAATTCAGACGCCTAAATTCAGCAAAGTCCATCTGGCCTTGCGGCTGGCGCTGGTGAAGGCGTTTACGGGTCTGTCACTGGCTCGCAGTGCTGGTATTTAAATCACTTGATTTTTATTCGCTGTTATCAGCCAGTTTCTGTTCTTGCTGTTATTTGCCCTGGTGTAGTATAAGAGACTGCAGGTCTAACTATTAGTAAATCTGGGCCATTGTCTGTTTTAGGGGTACATTCACATGTAGGAATTTGCCTCCTATTGTTTTCAATGGGCGGCAGAGATTGCACAGGACGCGGAAGACATCAGAATCCTGCTTGATCTTGCTGTTTATTAAGCAGCGTGGGAGTCCCTGCCCTGCATCGGCATTCAGTTGTGGCGAGACCTCGGTAAAATACTGAGGCGGAAAATAAAGAGGAATTTCTCCTCATTTTCCGCCGTGTGAACTGAGCCTTAAAGGACCATAAAATCTAGGGCTTAATAGAGCCGAGTCTAAGGGGGATCTGTGACATCAACCATACAGAGTGCGGGACTTTCCTCCGCTTCTTATGGTGTTCATTTTATTCCCTCCATTGTAGTTGTTATTGATGCCCCTGAATATATATATATATATATGGGGGGGGGATTTATTGAGGCTCTTGCGCCTATTTTGGCTATTTCTGACCCTAAGTTAAGTTTTCTGCACAAGACTTATGTATTTATGGGTTTGCACCTATTTTGACTTCTTTTACACCAGACTCGTCACTTTGCTTTTTTGTTGCTTTATTTGGGATAACATTTTACGATGTTCAGATCCGCGTAATAAACCCCAAATATCTGACCCCAGCAGAATTGCCATTTCCTTCAGGTGAATTTGCTGAAGATTTTATTACAGATCTTCAGACCACACAAAGGAGGAGCAAAAAAGGGCAAAAAGACACAAGTAATAAATCTGCCCTAAAATCCCATCTGTATGGTCAGGCTTATCTCGTGCCCTGATCACAGTGTAGTGTGCAGAGGTGGAGAACAATAACACCTTTTATCCGTCCTCCTTTGCTCCTCAGATCCGGCCCCTCCATCTAGAAGTTACCCTGCACTCCTTGCACTTAGTATCTGTTTATTCACAGATACCGGCTGGTGACGGCTCAGACAGCTTCAGTTACACAACCTTCTCTATTAAAAGATGGCCGGACCATTGTAGCAAACAAGCCCTCTGACCTCTTGTGTCCTCTCTATCTCCTCATAGATTGTAAGCTCTTGTGTCACCTCCTCTACCTCATAGATTGTAAGCTCTTGTGTTACCTCTACCTCATAGATTGTAAACTCTTGTGTCACCTCCTCTACCTCATAGATTGTAAGCTCTTGTGTCACCTCTACCTCATAGATTGTAAGCTCTTGTGTCACCTCCTCTACCTCATAGATTGTAAGCTCTTGTGTCACCTCCTCTACCTCATAGATTGTAAGCTCTTGTGTCACCTCCTCTACCTCATAGATTGTAAGCTCTTGTGTCACCTCTACCTCATAGATTGTAAGCTCTTGTGTCACCTCCTCTACCTCATAGATTGTAAGCTCTTGTGTCAACCCCTCTACCTCATAGATTGTAAGCTCTTGTGTCACCTCTACCTCATAGATTGTAAGCTCTTGTGTCACCTCCTCTACCTCATAGATTGTAAGCTCTTGTGTCACCTCCTCTACCTCATAGATTGTAATCTCCTGTGTCACCCCCTCTACCTCATAGATTGTAAGCTCTTGTGTCACCTCCTCTACCTCATAGATTGTAAGCTCTTGTGTCACCTCTACCTCATAGATTGTAAGCTCTTGTGTCACCTCCTCTACCTCATAGATTGTAAGCTCTTGTGTCACCTCTACCTCATAGATTGTAAGCTCCTGTGTCACCTCCTCTACCTCATAGATTGTAAGCTCTTGTGTCACCTCTACCTCATAGATTGTAAGCTCTTGTGTCACCTGTACCTCATAGATTGTAAGCTCTTGTGTTACCTCTACCTCATAGATTGTAAACTCTTGTGTCACCTCTACCTCATAGATTGTAAGCTCTTGTGTCACCTCCTCTACCTCATAGATTGTAAGCGCTTGTGTCACCTCCTACCTCATAGATTGTAAGCTCTTGTGTCACCTCCTCTACCTCATAGATTGTAAGCTCTTGTGTCACCTCCTCTACCTCATAGATTGTAAGCTCTTGTGTCACCTCCTCTACCTCATAGATTGTAAGCTCCTGTGTCACCCCCTCTACCTCATAGATTGTAAGCTCTTGTGTCACCTCCTCTACCTCATAGATTGTAAGCTCTTGTGTTACCTCTACCTCATAGATTGTAAGCTCTTGTGTCACCTCCTCTACCTCATAGATTGTAAGCTCTTGTGTCACCTCTACCTCATAGATTGTAAGCTCTTGTGTCACCTCCTCTACCTCATAGATTGTAATCTCCTGTGTCACCCCCTCTACCTCATAGATTGTAAGCTCTTGTGTCACCTCCTCTACCTCATAGATTGTAAGCTCCTGTGTCACCTCCTCTACCTCATAGATTGTAAGCTCTTGTGTCACCTGTACCTCATAGATTGTAAGCTCTTGTGTTACCTCTACCTCGTAGATTGTAAACTCTTGTGTCACCTCTACCTCATAGATTGTAAGCTCTTGTGTCACCTCTACCTCATAGATTGTAAGCTCTTGTGTCACCTCCTCTACCTCATAGATTGTAAGCTCTCTTTTGTTTTTTTTTTTCCTCTACCTCATAGATTGTAAGCTCTTGTGTCACCTCCTCTACCTCATAGATTGTAAGCTCTTGTGTCACCTCAGATCTTGTGTCACCTCCTCTACCTCATAGATTGTAAGCTCTTGTGTCACCTCCTCTACCTCATAGATTGTAAGCTCTTGTGTCACCTCTACCTCATAGATTGTAAGCTCTTGTGTCACCTCCTCTACCTCATAGATTGTAAGCTCTTGTGTCACCTCTACCTCATAGATTGTAAGCTCTTGTGTCACCTCTACCTCATAGATTGTAAGCTCTTGTGTCACCTCCTCTACCTCATAGATTGTAAGCTCTGTGTCACCTCCCTACCTCATAGATTGTAAGCTCTTGTGTCACCTCTACCTCATAGATTGTAAGCTCTTGTGTCACCTCCTACCTCATAGATTGTAAGCTCTTGTGTCACCTCCTCTACCTCATAGATTGTAAGCTCTTGTGTCACCCCCTCTACCTCATAGATTGTAAGCTCTTGTGTCACCTCTACCTCATAGATTGTAAGCTATTTTTTGTCAGTACTTGACCCCTACAATTTGTACAGCGCTGCGGAATATGTTGGCGCTATAGACATAAAATGTATTATTATTATAATGGGGTCCACCGAGTTTCTGCCGATTATACTGTATACTGAATACTTTCTCTCCACTGATTTTAAGCGGAATCAGTGGCAGAATCTCGTACGTAGACTCCAACACAGATGTGAACCTAGCCTTAGTGGAGATTTTGGCGGCCACCAGGAGGAAAATAACTCAAAAGATTATAATAACAACAACAACTTTATTTCTATAGCGCCAACATGTTCTGTAGCACTTCACAAATCAGCTTACATTCTATGAGGAGATAGAGAGGAGGACACAAGAGGAGGGAGGGCCCCGCTCACAAGAGCTTACAATCTATGAGGTAGAGGTGACACAAGAGCTTACAATCTATGAGGTAGAGGAGGTGACACAAGAGCTTACAATCTATGAGGTAGAGGAGGTGACACAAGAGCTTACAATCTATGAGGTAGAGGAGGTGACACAAGAGCTTACAATCTATGAGGTAGAGGTGACACAAGAGCTTACAATCTATGAGGTAGTGGTGACACAAGAGCTTACAATCTATGAGGTAGAGGTGACACAAGAGCTTACAATCTATGAGGTAGAGGAGGTGACACAAGAGCTTACAATCTATGAGGTAGAGGAGGTGACACAAGAGCTTACAATCTATGAGGTAGAGGGGGTGACACAAGAGCTTACAATCTATGAGGTAGAGGAGGTGACACAAGAGCTTACAATCTATGAGGTAGAGGTGACACAAGAGCTTACAATCTATGAGGTAGGAGGTGACACAAGAGCTTACAATCTATGAGGTAGAGGTGACACAAGAGCTTACAATCTATGAGGTAGAGGAGGTGACACAAGAGCTTACAATCTATGAGGTAGAGGAGGTGACACAAGAGCTTACAATCTATGAGGTAGAGGTGACACAAGAGCTTACAATCTATGAGGTAGAGGTGACACAAGAGCTTACAATCTATGAGGTAGAGGAGGTGACACAAGAGCTTACAATCTATGAGGTAGAGGAGGTGACACAAGAGTTATAATCTATGAGGTGGGAGGTGCACAAGCGTTACAATCTATGAGGTAGAGGAGGTGACACAAGAGCTTACAATCTATGAGGTAGAGGAGGTGACACAAGAGCTTACAATCTATGAGGTAGAGGAGGTGACACAAGAGCTTACAATCTATGAGGTAGAGGAGACACAAGAGCTTACAATCTATGAGGTAGAGGTGACACAAGAGCTTACAATCTATGAGGTAGAGGAGGTGACACAAGAGCTTACAATCTATGAGGTAGAGGTGACACAAGAGCTTACAATCTATGAGGTAGGAGGTGACACAAGAGCTTACAATCTATGAGGTAGAGGTGACACAAGAGCTTACAATCTATGAGGTAGAGGAGGTGACACAAGAGCTTACAATCTATGAGGTAGAGGTGACACAAGAGCTTACAATCTATGAGGTAGAGGTGACACAAGAGGTTACAATCTATGAGGTAGAGGAGGTGACACAAGAGCTTACAATCTATGAGGTAGAGGGGGTGACACAGGAGGTAGCAGGGGTGACATCGGAGGTAGCATTGCTTATACAATGGTCAGACAATTGTGTAATAGAGGTTACTGCCATTACACATATATAAAGCTGTAGGAGCCGTCACCAGTCGTGTCCTGTAACGTGCAGACGGTGCCCGGACATATAAAGTTAGTCTGATACGGCCTCATATCCTGTGAGGTAATGCGGGAGCGTGAACAGAGGAGGGGACGTTTTAGGGATTCTAACTACAGAAGGGTTTACATTAGGAGTTGCGATCGGCCTGTCTGATAAGATGTGTCTTTAGTCTGCGCTTGAAGCTGTGGAAATTGGGGGTTAATCTGATAGTCTGGGATAGAGCATTCCAGAGAAGTGGTGCAACTCGGGAGAAGTCTTGTATACGAGCGTGGGAGGTTCTGATAATAGAGGATGTTAGTCTTAGGTCATTGAGTGAACGGAGAGTACGGGTTGGGCGATAGACAGAGATGAGGGAGGAAATGTAGGGAGGTGCAGCATTATGGAGAGCCTTGTGGATGAGGGGAGAAGTTTATATTGTATTCTGTATTGAATAGGCAGCCAATGTAGTGACCGCCACAGACCGGAGTCCTCGCTGTAGTGACCGGCGCAGACCGGAGGCCTCGCTGTAGTGACCGGCACAGAGCGGAGGCCTCGCTGTAGTGACCGGCACAGAGCGGAGGCCTCGCTATAGTGACCGGCACAGACCGGAGGCCTCGCTATAGTGACCGGCACAGACTGGAAGCCTCGCTGTAGTGTCCGGCGCAGACCGGAGGCCTCGCTGTAGTGACCGGCACAGAGCGGAGTCCTCGCTGTAGTGACCGGCACAGACCGGAGGCCTCGCTGTAGTGACCGGCACAGAGCGGAGGCCTCGCTGTAGTGACCGGCACAGACCGGAGGCCTCGCTGTAGTGACCGGCACAGAGCGGAGGCCTCGCTGTAGTGACCGGCACAGACCGGAGGCCTCGCTGTAGTGACCGGCACAGAGCGGAGGCCTCGCTGTAGTGACCGGCACAGACCGGAGGCCTCGCTGTAGTGACCGGCACAGAGCGGAGGCCTCGCTGTAGTGACCGGCACAGACCGGAGGCCTCGCTGTAGTGACCGGCGCAGACCGGAGGCCTCGCTGTAGTGACCGGCACAGACCGGAGGCCTCGCTGTAGTGACCGGCACAGAGCGGAGGCCTCGCTGTAGTGACGGCACAGAGCGGAGGCCTCGCTGTAGTGACCGGCACAGACCAGAGGCC
Source organism: Leptodactylus fallax (assembly GCA_947044405.1). NCBI lineage: Eukaryota > Metazoa > Chordata > Amphibia > Anura > Leptodactylidae > Leptodactylus > Leptodactylus fallax. The sequence goes on along the minus strand of CAMRHE010000783.1, from coordinate 81,853 downwards.
TCGCTGTAGTGACCGGCACAGACCGGAGGCCTTGCTGTAGCGTCTAGACTGATGGTCCTTTATAGTCTATAGGGTCTGGGGGTTTCCGCAGGTAACCACTGTTTAAGTGGACAGAGTTTCTGTCTTTCAATCCCCATTGTGGGCCCAATACAAAGAACTATGTCTTACTGAAATGTGGTGGCGTCTGGTGGTCGGGGGCAAAACACATCAAAACCAGAGAGACCGTTGTTGAAGACGTTGGGTGCAAACTAATACAAGCAGTAGGGCTGCAGTCAAGAAAAATGTCAGAGATTGTAGCATCGAAGGTAGAAGCGGAGTCAGCCAATCCAGAAACACAATGAGGACTGGCTGAGAACTGAAAGACAGAATGTCCAGAGTGACAGTCAGAGGACAGAATGGAGTCAAGACAGGAGATCCGGAGAACGCCACATCTCTGAGGACAAATATGGGATCTGTGGCATGTTTATTGGATAGAAGATGGGAATATGGTGACTGTTATTACCTCTCGCTCCTCCACAAAAGTGCCAAGAAAAGTGGGTGGGTTATTAAAGCGGTCAGTAAGACTACAGCAGCCATTGTCTGGACTTAAAGATGCCCCAAATAACAACTGGGTAGATGTCAGGATCTCCAGCCTGGGTAGATCGGCCCCTACGTATGACTGGCTTGTTCTTTCCATCCTTATTCCACATGTACCTCCATGTTGGGTCTGCTAGACGTGCACTGTGTAATCTCTGAGTTGTGGCCCTCAGGTCTGCCAGCTCCGCGCATCTACATGCTGTATGTAGTAGTGCACATTGTAATTGTTCTCCTAGTAGAGGCAATGATGAGAGTTGTGACTCTCGGGTTTGCTGCTAACCACCAGTTTTAGGACTAGTAGAGGCAATGATGAGAGTTGTGGCTCTTGGGTCTGCTGCTAACCACCAGTTTTAGGACTAGTAGAGGCAATGATGAGAGTTGTGGCTCTTGGGTCTGCTGCTAACCACCAGTTTTAGGACTAGTAGAGGCAATGATGAGAGTTGGAATGTTTTGCAGGGAGCTCAGTATGAAGAATATTTGCCCTGCTTCTCACCTTCATCTCAAGTGTTCACACTCAACTGAGCAGGAATTCCAAGGCTGAGATAAGAAACTTGAAGACTTATAAGAACATGTCCTAGAAATGACTGAGGTTCTGAGAACAAATAAAAATGATGTCACCTCCATGTCCTGAAAACCAACCAGAGATATCAAGTCCTTGGTAAAGAAAACAGATATCACAATATTATTGGCCATATCCAAAGGTATCAGCCTGATCAGCAATGACAGTCTATGACCCAGGATAAGAACTATCTGCAGAAAACCAATTCCTGTACACGTGAATAGAGCTCACTGCTGCTGAGTGTGAATATCAGCCAATTGGCAATGGACAGTTCTGGGGCTTCACGGCTTCTGCCAGGCTTGTCTGCTATGGCTTCGTCTTCCTGATGTTAGGAGCCATTCCCTCAGCTATGTCATTAACCATCCAGGGAACATTTATTCATCTGGGGAAAAGCACTAAATTGTGTATTTCCTTGTTTGTAGGTAATATTGGTAATTCATCATGTATTTAAGGTATGCAAAGTGTATTAAGTAAATAGCTGACTGGTATATGAGAGGAGACAATGAGATCCGAAGATGAGCTCATGTTCTCCTGTGTGTAGGACATGTACGTCCATGATTGAGGGGCTGAGCCTCAGATCTCATGGTCTCCTATGTTCTCATGTATCTAGGACATGTACGTCCATGATTGAGGGGCTCAGCCTCAGATCTCATGGTCTCCTATGTTCTCCTGTGTGTAGGACATGTGCGTCCATGATTGAGGGGCTCAGCCTCAGATCTCATGGTCTCCTATGTTCTCATGTATCTAGGACATGTACGTCCATGAATGAGGGGCTCAGCCTCAGATCTCATGGTCTCCTATGTTCTCCTGTGTGTAGGACATGTACGTCCATGATTGAGGGGCTGAGCCTCAGATCTCATGGTCTCCTATGTTCTCATGTATCTAGGACATGTACGTCCATGAATGAGGGGCTCAGCCTCAGATCTCATGGTCTCCTATGTTCTCCTGTGTGTAGGACATGTACGTCCATGATTGAGGGGCTCAGCCTCAGATCTCATGGTCTCCTATGTTCTCCTGTGTGTAGGACATGTGCTTCCATGATTGAGGGGCTCAGCCTCAGATCTCATGGTCTCCTATGTTCTCCTGTGTGTAGGACATGTACGTCCATGATTGAGGTGCTCATCCTCAGATCTCATGGTCTCCTATGTTCTCCTGTGTGTAGGACATGTGCATCCATGATTGAGGGGCTTGTCTTCAGATGTCATGGTCTCCTATGTTCTCCTGTGTGTAGGACATGTACGTCCATGATTGAAGTGCTCATCCTCAGATCTCATGGTCTCCTATGTTCTCCTGTGTGTAGGACATGTACGTCCATGATTGAGGGGCTCAGCCTCAGATCTCATGGTCTCCTATGTTCTCATGTATCTAGGACATGTACGTCCATGAATGAGGGGCTCAGCCTCAGATCTCATGGTCTCCTATGTTCTCCTGTGTGTAGGACATGTACGTCCATGATTGAGGGGCTCAGCCTCAGATCTCATGGTCTCCTATGTTCTCATGTATCTAGGACATGTACGTCCATGAATGAGGGGCTCAGCCTCAGATCTCATGGTCTCCTATGTTCTCCTGTGTGTAGGACATGTGCTTCCATGATTGAGGGGCTCAGCCTCAGATCTCATGGTCTCCTATGTTCTCCTGTGTGTAGGACATGTACGTCCATGATTGAGGTGCTCATCCTCAGATCTCATGGTCTCCTATGTTCTCCTGTGTGTAGGACATGTGCGTCCATGATTGAGGGGCTTGTCTTCAGATGTCATGGTCTCCTATGTTCTCCTGTGTGTAGGACATGTACGTCCATGATTGAGGTGCTCATCCTCAGATCTCATGGTCTCCTATGTTCTCCTGTGTGTAGGACATGTGTGTCCATGATTGAGGGGCTCAGCCTCAGATATCATGGTCTCCTATGTTCTCCGGTGTGTAGGACATGTACGTCCATGATTGAGGGGCTTGTCTTCAGATGTCATGGTCTCCTATGTTCTCCTGTGTGTAGGACATGTGCTTCCATGATTGAGGGGCTCAGCCTCAGATGTCATGGTCTCCTATGTTCTCCTGTGTGTAGGACATGTACGTCCATGATTGAGGTGCTCAGCCTCAGATCTCATGGTCTCCTATGTTCTCCTGTGTGTAGGACATGTACGCCCATGATTGAGGGGCTCAGCCTCAGATATCATGGTCTCCTATGTTCTCCTGTGTCTAGGACATGTACGTCCATGATTGAGGGGCTCAGCCTCAGATCTCATGGTCTCCTATGTTCTCATGTATCTAGGACATGTACGTCCATGATTGAGGTGCTCAGCCTCAGATCTCATGGTCTCCTATGTTCTCCTGTGTGTAGGACATGTGCTTCCATGATTGAGGGGCTCAGCCTCAGATCTCATGGTCTCCTATGTTCTCCTGTGTGTAGGACATGTGCTTCCATGATTGAGGGGCTCAGCCTCAGATATCATGGTCTCCTATGTTCTCCTGTGTGTAGGACATGTACGTCCATGATTGAGGGGCTCAGCCTCAGATCTCATGGTCTCCTATGTTCTCATGTATCTAGGACATGTACGTCCATGATTGAGGTGCTCAGCCTCAGATCTCATGGTCTCCTATGTTCTCCTGTGTGTAGGACATGTGCGTCCATGATTGAGGGGCTCAGCCTCAGATCTCATGGTCTCCTATGTTCTCCTGTGTGTATGACATGTGCGTCCATGATTGAGGTGCTCAGCCTCAGATCTCATGGTCTCCTATGTTCTCCTGTGTGTAGGACATGTACGTCCATGATTGAGGTGCTCAGCCTCAGATCTCATGGTCTCCTATGTTCTCCCATGTGTAGGACATGTGCGTCCATGATTGAGGTGCTCATCCTCAGATCTCATGGTCTCCTATGTTCTCCTGTGTGTAGGACATGTGCGTCCATGATTGAGGGGCTTGTCTTCAGATGTCATGGTCTCCTATGTTCTCCTGTGTGTAGGACATGTGCTTCCATGATTGAAGGGCTCAGCCGTCAGAGATCTCATGGTCTCCTATGTTCTCCTGTGTGTAGGACATGTACGTCCATGATTGAGGTGCTCAGCCTCAAATCTCATGGTCTCCTATGTTCTCCTGTGTGTAGGACATGTGCTTCCATGATTGAGGGGCTCAGCCTCAGATCTCATGGTCTCCTATGTTCTCCTGTGTGTAGGACATGTGCGTCTGTGAAGAATATCGCCTCGCCCAGCCGCCTGGCACGCCTGCGATCAAACTTCTTTCTTAACCTCCCACTCACACACTGTGAGTAGACCGGGTCATAGGATAAAATGAAATGAGCGATATCAATTTTATATGTTTAATAACCCAAGTGGGTCGGTATGGATTAATAGCATATACAGAAATATACAATATTAATATGATCAAGCATAAACATACAAGCAAAAGGGCAATGATACAATACACAAAAATAAACAGGGGAATTAAAAGATAGAGAAAATATCGGCATAGGCTCGTAGTCCGTTTCTCTAGGCCACAGCAGAGTTTTGGGCCTAGGGCGCAAGCTTAAGCAAGTTGCATAAAACAATCCTTCTACATGCTGTCCAGAACTAGTGAAAGGCTTCACGCCTCACTGCTAGGTCCTCAATGCATTCCTCAGTAGGGCAAGCTCTCTCCTCTTCTCCCAGATCAGAGTTCCTTACTGCCTCTTTGCTGAATGACCCCAGAATCCAGGTCTGCCCACAGCATATGGCTAGTGCTCCACCCACCCCTTGCACCCAGGCAGCCCCCCTTCTCCCACCTTTGCAGAACCCTCGGAGAGAAGGGTGAAGTTAAGGCTTGCTATCCCCCATCCCATCTGGCCAGGGATAATAAAAGTGCCTGGCTATAGCAAGCCATCTCCAATGAACACACATAAAACCAGTGAAGCGTATCGTCCAGCAATGTGGACTCAACTAAAGCACCGCATTCCAAGTGGGGGAAGGACTGACCTAAGCAAGTAAAACACAATTCCAAGAAAGATATAAAACTGAGGGTCGGTTCATCACACCTCCCCCTTTTAGAGCGTGTCGGGAGGAAGGACGATCATAAGATCGCCTTCCGCGGACACCTTGGCGGCCTCACCCCGCCGGGACCTGCGCTGGTCCCTGACCATATTCCTGGCGTACTGATACCCTCTTCCTCTCCTGTCTGAATGGAGACTCTTCTAAGGTTCAGGCTCTGAATTAAGTAGACCTGGCTACCTCCTGCTTGCTCTGGGTCCCTCCCCCGAGTGCTGGCGTCCCTCAGACCCACACTCACAACCCCAGGCCCTTGTGGTACCGGTGCTGAGACCCCATCCTGGCAGTCTCCGCCCACCTGGCTACCCCCGGCCTGCACTGGGACCTCATTCTGAGTGCTGGCATCCCGCAGATCCACACTCGCAACCCCAGGCCCTTGTGGTACCGGTGCTGAGACCCCCATCCCGGCAGTCTCCGCCCACTTGGCTACTCCCGGCCTGCACTGGGACCTCGTGCTGAGTGCTGGCATCCCGCAGATCCACACTCGCAACCCCAGGCCCTTGTGATACCAGTTTAGAGACCCCTTCCCGGCAGTCTCTCAGGGTCTCTCTCACACTAGCCGCTAGTTGGGAGAGTTCTAGGGGATTCTGCACCTCCCCCTTTGCTTCCAAACCTAGGGGCACCTCTGCTTCTGGCACAGGTATGTTTGGACCCTGTCCTCCCTCCCAGACGCCTTGCCCCTTTGGGCCTACACCCTGTTCCTCCTGTACTTGGGTGGGTGATGGTGATACCTTGGGCAAATGACTGAGATTATGCTTCCCCAAACCATCCCTCCATAATACATTGACAGGTAATACATTTGACACACCCCCTTCTTGGGTCCCACCTCCAGCACCCCATGCCGTCTGCACTTGGGCCATGGGCACGACTGGCACACCTTGGATGGCTGTTTCTCCTTCCCAGGACTCTTTCACAAGAGTTAGGGGCCCACGTACACGTCTCCCGTACAAGAGCTCAAAGGGGAAGAACCCCGTTGAGGCTTGCGGCACCTCCCGGTAAGCGAACAGCAGGTGCGGGAGATAAGGCTCCCAGTCGCGCCCGTGGGACTCGACTAACATCCTGAGCATCTGCTCCAGGGTGCCATTGAACCGTTCACACAGGCCATTGGTCTGTGGGTGATACGGGCTGGACACCAGATGTTGCACCTCTGTTACCTTACACAGGCCTTGCATCAAGGCAGACATGAACTGGGTACCTTGGTCTGTGAGAATCTCTCTGGGAAATCCAACACGGGAGAAGATGCCTACCAGAGCCTTGGCCACTACATCAGCCCGGGTGGAAGACAGAGCGACAGCTTCCGGGTACCTAGTAGCGTAGTCTACTACCGTTAATATGAAACGTTTCCCGGTGCGGCTGGGAATGGACAGGGGTCCAATGAGATCCACAGCCACCCGCTGGAAAGGTTCGGTTATGATGGGCATAGGTATCATTGGTGCTTTGGAGCCTTGCCCCGCCTTGCCCATCCTCTGACAAGTGTCACATGAACGGCAGTATTTAGCTACATCTGTCCCCATCTTAGGCCAGTAGAATAAGTGGCTGAGGCGAGCCTTGGTCTTAGCGATCCCCAGGTGGCCTGCCAGTGGAATATCATGAGCAATCCGCAACAACTCCACCCGGTAGGGTTGGGGTACCACCAAATGTTTCTCCCTGAGCTGACTTTCTTTTCCCTTTGTGGGGATCGTTTCCCGGTACAACCTCCCTTGCTCCCAGTACACGCGGTCCTTGTCCGACTCCAAGGGAGGTTGACCAGCACGCTCCTTCAATGCATCCAGACTGCGGTCAGCTTGGACAGCGTCCCTGAACTCCTGACTGGACCCAGACAGAAGAGATGTGCATGTCACATACCCGCCGGACTCCTCCGGCTCCAGTGTGGGGAGGTTAGTCATGGCGGTCTCAGTGCCATCTCCGGGTGACAGAGGGAACGGCTCAGGGGTCGGAGCGCCTTCCACCCCTCTAGCACTCTGGCTGCGGGTCACCACCGCAACTCCAGCAGTCCGTTCCTCATCCGGATCGGCCCTGAGATCCCCGTGACCCACCTGACCACCTGGCACATTGTCCTCAGTTGGGGTTGCCCCCAGCATCTCAGAAGAGCTACCCTGTAAACCTGCAAGGCAAGAATTAGCAATTACATTGACATTGCATTCATTCATTGATTCACAGTGAACTGCATGGGGGAATGGCTGAGCCAGGGTCACACTGAGGGGGCTCTCATCACCCGCAGATGTGGGCGGGGCTACAGCCAGGTCAGCATTCCACAATGTCTCATTCACATGCTCACTGATTACTTTAGCTGGACACACAGCAAGGGGAAACAGGCAGCTGACCCCTCCCTCTGCCTGTGTGACAGGCTTCAACACCTCATTAAAATCATCCTTCAGTACAGACATTTTGTCACAGCGAGGTGGGGCTGCTCCCACCCCATATTGGGACACCAAGGGCCCCAAATCTCTTCCCAATAGTACATTGGCAGGCAGATCAGACACTAGCCCCACATCACGCATCCCTTTTCCCGCACCCCAGTCCAAGTGGACGCAAGCCATGGGCACAGTTACGCGTTCTTGTCCAATACCCTTCAGGGTCAGAGTTTTTCCAGGGATAATACTGTCCGCAGGGACCAAGTCAGGTTGCACCAGAGTAATCTGCGCCCCAGTGTCCCGAAATCCCATGACCACTTTACCCCCCACAATGACCTGTTGACTGTTGGCATCGGAATGCAACCCCTCCCTCCCCACCAAGTATACAGATGGGCCAGCTGCCGTGGCTGGGGAAACAGGGGGGTTCTTAGAGCGGTTGGGGCACTCCGCCTTGAAATGTCCTGGCTGGTTACAGGCATGACACCGCCGGGCCTCTCCTTGGGATTTGGAGGGGATACCCGGGGCGCCCAGAGTTCTTGGGACAGGGGAAGTAGAGGGGGCACCTGGGACAGAGTTTGTCTTACCCCACTTGGAGACCGCAGGCTGTGGTGAACTCCAACTTTGCCCCTCCTTCCCGCTTGGGGGTCTCTGCAGTGTGGCTCCTCTCTTGATCCCTTGCTCCCTGGTGGACACATAGTCGTCAGCAATCTCTGCAGCATTGTCTGCCGTTGTGAGTTTCCGATCACACACGAACTGGCGGACCTCCAGAGGGCACACCTGGAGAAATTTTTCCTTTATTATAAGATCCCCAATTCCCTCAAACGTGGTGACAGTAAGTCCTTTGATCCACTGCCAGAATGTAACCTGTAAGTGTTGCAGAACATCCGCATAGCTCTCTGTGGGACCCCGCTGTATATTCTGGAACTTTTTGCGGTACACCTCCGGCGTGAGCCGGTATCTCCGGATCAGCGCCGCTTTGATGGTCTCATAGTCCGCGTCCACTGGTAAGTTCGTGGAAACATCCAGGCCTTTTCCCTTCAGCCGGGGAGACAGGTAACGAGCCCATTCTGCCTGGGAAATATGATACTGCTTACACGCCCTCTCAAATCCCCGCAAGAACGAGTCCAAGTCCCCGTTACCTTCCAAGATTGGAAAGTCCTCGGATCTGATCTTTAGTGCTCGGGCTCCTGGAGTTGGTGCAGGGGAAGGTTGCGCCTGCTGGCAAAGTTCCAGCTTTTTTAGCTCAAGCTGATGCTCCAACTCCGCCCGTCGCTCTGCAGCAGCGGCCTCTCTCTCCGCCCGGCGCTCTGCAGCTTCTCTCTCCGCCCGACGCTCTGCAGCAGCGGCCTCTCTCTCCGCCCGGCGCTCTGCAGCTTCTCGGTACTGGTGAATCACCTGCAGACGGGCGCTATAGTCACTGGCGTCTATCTGCTGTAAGGCCATTTGCAAGTATAAGTCCGTTACCCCCACAGAACTGGGGCTACTGGTCCCTCCAGGCACAATTACCTCTGGGGTCCGGGCACCTGCGGAACCGTCTGGCATGGTGATGTTTTCTGGTGCCAGCCTCTCAGGACTTTGCTCCGCCTCCTGCATGGCTATGGTAGCTTCCATATCCGCCATCTCCTGGAGTTCAGCAGCAACCAAGTCCTGCAGACGTTTGGTTATGCTTCTGGTCCCACCAGCCATCCACTGGAAGCCGTTGCCAAATAAAAGATAGGACAGAAAAAAGAAGAAGGGAGGGAACAGTACTGTACCAAACTTTCACCGTATTTTAAGCTTGATCTCATACCGCGCTCGTTCCATAGGATTGCCGCAATCCCCAGTGTCTGCGTGATACCACACCCACACACTGTTACCCTAATATCCCACAACGCTGCCACCACTGTGAAGAATATCGCCTCGCCCAGCCGCCTGGCACGCCTGCGATCAAACTTCTTTCTTAACCTCCCACTCACACACTGTGAGTAGACTGGGTCATAGGATAAAATGAAATGAGCGATATAAATTTTATATGTTTAATAACCCAAGTGGGTCGGTATGGATTAATAGCATATACAGAAATATACAATATTAATACGATCAAGCATAAACATACAAGCAAAGGAGCGATGATACAATACACAAAAATAAACAAGGGAATTAAAAGATAGAGAAAATACCGGCATAGGCTCGTAGTCCGTTTCTCTAGGCCACAGCAGAGTTTTGGGCCTAGAGTGCAAGCTTAAGCAAGTTGCATAAAACAATCCTTCTACATGCTGTCCAGAACTAGTGAAAGGCTTCACGCCTCACTGCTAGGTCCTCAATGCATTCCTCAGTAGGGCAAGCTCTCTCCTCTTCTCCCAGATCAGAGTTCCTTACTGCCTCTTTGCTGAATGACCCCAGAATCCAGGTCTGCCCACAGCATATGGCTAGGGCTCCACCCACCCCTTGCACCCAGGCAGCCCCCCTTCTCCCACCTTTGCAGAACCCTCGGAGAGAAGGGTGAAGTTAAGGCTTGCTATCCCCCATCCCATCTGGCCAGGGATAATAAAAGTGCCTGGCTATAGCAAGCCATCTCCAATGAACACACATAAAACCAGTGAAGCGTATCGTCCAGCAATGTGGACTCAACTAAAGCACCGCATTCCAAGTGGGGGAAGGACTGACCTAAGCAAGTAAAACACAATTCCAAGAAAGATATAAAACTGAGGGTCGGTTCATCACAGCGTCCATGATTGAGGGGCTCAGCCTCAGATCTCATGGTCTCCTATGTTCTCCTGTGTGTAGGACATGTGCGTCCATGATTGAGGTGCTCAGCCTCAGATGTCATGGTCTCCTATGTTCTCCTGTGTGTAGGACATGTGCGTCCATAATTGAGAGGCTCAGCCTCAGATGTCATGGTCTCCTATGTTCTCCTGTGTGTAGGACATGTGTGTCCATGACTGAGGGGCTCAGCTTCAGATGTCATGGTCTCCTATGTTCTGCTGTGTGTAGGACATGTGCGTCCATGATTGAGGGGCTCAGCCTCAAATGTCATGGTCTCCTATGTTCTCCTGTGTGTAGGACATGTGCGTCCATGATTGAGGAGATCAGCCTCAGATCACATGGTCTCCTATGTTCTCCTGTGTGTAGGACATGTACGTCCATGATTGAGGGGCTCAGCCTCAGATCTCATGGTCTCCTATGTTCTCCTGTGTCTAGGACATGTGTGTCCATGACTGAGGGGCTCAGCCTCAGATCTCATGGTCTCCTATGTTCTCCTGTGTGTAGGACATGTACGTCCATGATTGAGGAGCTCAGCCTCAGATCTCATGGTCTCCTATGTTCTTCTGTGTGTAGGACATGTGTGTCCATGATTGAGGGGATCAGCCTCAGATCTCATGGTCTCCTATGTTCTCCTGTGTGTAGGACATTTGTGTCCATGATTGAGGGGCTCAGCCTCAGATCTCATGGTCTCCTATGTTCTCCTGTGTGTAGGACATGTGTGTCCATGATTGAGGGGCTCAGCCTCAGATGTCATGGTCTCGTATGTTCTCCTGTGTCTAGGACATGTGCATCCATGATCAAGGGGGCTCAGCCTCAGATCTCATGGTCTCCTATGTTCTCCTGTGTGTAGGACATGTGTGTCCATGACTGAGGGGCTAAGCCTCAGATCTCATGGTCTCCTATGTTCTCCTGTGTGTAGGACATGTACGTCCATGATTGAGGGGCTCAGCCTCAGATGTCATGGTCTCCTATGTTCTCCTGTGTGTAGGACATGTGCGTCCATGATTGAGGGGCTCAGCCTCAGATCTCATGGTCTCCTATGTTCTCCTGTGTGTAGGACATGTGCGTCCATGATTGAGGTGCTCATCCTCAGATTTCATGGTCTCCTATGTTCTCCTGTGTATAGGACATGTGCGTCCATGATTGAGGGGCTCAGCCTCAGATCTCATGGTCTCCTATGTTCTCCTGTGTGTAGGACATGTGCGTCCATGATTGAGGGGCTCAGCCTCAGATCTCATGGTCTCCTATGTTCTCCTGTGTGTAGGACATGTACGTCCTTGATTGAGGTGCTCAGCCTCAGATCTCATGGTCTCCTATGTTCTCCTGTGTGTAGGACATGTAGGTCCCTGATTGAGGTGCTCAGCCTCAGATCTCATGGTCTCCTATGTTCTCCTGTGTGTAGGACATGTGCGTCCATGATTGAGGGGCTCAGTCTCAGATCTCATGGTCTCCTATGTTCTCCTGTGTGTAGGACATGTACGTCCTTGATTGAGGTGCTCAGCCTCAGATCTCATGGTCTCCTATGTTCTCCTGTGTGTAGGACATGTATGTCCCTGATTGAGGTGCTCAGCCTCAGATCTCATGGTCTCCTATGTTCTCATGTATCTAGGACATGTGCGTCCATGATTGAGGGGCTCATCCTCAGATCTCATGGTCTCCTATGTTCTCCTGTGTGTAGGACATGTACGTCCTTGATTGAGGGGCTCAGCCTCAGATCTCATGGTCTCCTATGTTCTCCTGTGTGTAGGACATGTGCGTCCATGATTGAGGGGCTCAGCCTCAGATCTCATGGTCTCCTATGTTCTCCTGTGTGTAGGACATTTGCGTCCATGATTGAGGGGCTCAGCCTCAGATCTCATGGTCTCCTATGTTCTCCTGTGTGTAGGACATGTACGTCCATGATTGAGGGGCTCAGCCTCAGATATCATGGTCTCCTATGTTCTCCTGAGGTCTAGGACATGTGTGTCCATGATTGAGGGGCTCAGTCTCAGATGTCATGGTCTCCTATGTTCTCCTGTGTGTAGGACATGTACGTCCATGATTGAGGGGCTCAGCCTCAGATCTCATGGTCTCCTATGTTCTCATGTATCTAGGACATGTACGTCCATGATTGAGGGGCTCAGCCTCAGATCTCATGGTCTCCTATGTTCTCCTGTGTGTAGGACATGTGCTTCCATGATTGAGGGGCTCAGCCTCAGATCTCATGGTCTCCTATGTTCTCCTGTGTGTAGGACATGTACGTCCATGATTGAGGTGCTCATCCTCAGATCTCATGGTCTCCTATGTTCTCCTGTGTGTAGGACATGTCCATCAATGATTGAGGGGCTCAGCCTCAGATATCATGGTCTCCTATGTTCTCCTGTGTGTAGGACATGTACGTCCATGATTGAGGGGCTTGTCTTCAGATGTCATGGTCTCCTATGTTCTCCTGTGTGTAGGACATGTGCTTCCATGATTGAGGGGCTCAGCCTCAGATGTCATGGTCTCCTATGTTCTCCTGTGTGTAGGACATGTACGTCCATGATTGAGGGGCTCAGCCTCAGATCTCATGGTCTCCTATGTTCTCCTGTGTGTAGGACATGTGCGTCCATGATTGAGGGGCTTGTCTTCAGATGTCATGGTCTCCTATGTTCTCCTGTGTGTAGGACATGTGCTTCCATGATTGAAGGGCTCAGCCGCCAGAGATCTCATGGTCTCCTATGTTTTCCTGTGTGTAGGACATGTACGTCCATGATTGAGGTGCTCAGCCTCAAATCTCATGGTCTCCTATGTTCTCCTGTGTGTAGGACATGTGCTTCCATGATTGAGGGGCTCAGCCTCAGATCTCATGGTCTCCTATGTTCTCCTGTATGTAGGACATGTGCGTCCATGATTGAGGGGCTCAGCCTCAGATCTCATGGTCTCCTATGTTCTCCTGTGTGTAGGACATTTGCGTCCATGATTGAGGTGCTCAGCCTCAGATGTCATGGTCTCCTATGTTCTCCTGTGTGTAGGACATGTGCGTCCATAATTGAGAGGCTCAGCCTCAGATGTCATGGTCTCCTATGTTCTGCTGTGTGTAGGACATGTGCGTCCATGATTGAGGGGCTCAGCCTCAGATCTCACGGTCTCCTATGTTCTCCTGTGTGTAGGACATGTGCGTCTATGATTGAGGAGATCAGCCTCAGATCACATGGTCTCCTATGTTCTCCTGTGTGTAGGACATGTACGTCCATGATTGAGGGGCTCAGCCTCAGATCTCATGGTCTCCTATGTTCTCCTGTGTCTAGGACATGTGTGTCCATGATTGAGGAGCTCAGCCTCAGATCTCATGGTCTCCTATGTTCTCCTGTGTGTAGGACATGTGTGTCCATGATTGAGGGGCTCAGCCTCAGATCTCATGGTCTCCTATGTTCTCCTGTGTGTAGGACATGTGTGTCCATGATTGAGGGGCTCAGCCTCAGATGTCATGGTCTCGTATTTTCTCCTGTGTCTAGGACATGTGCTTCCATGATCAAGGGGGCTCAGCCTCAGATCTCATGGTCTCCTATGTTCTCCTGTGTGTAGGACATGTGCGTCCATGATTGAGGGGCTCAGCCTCAGATCTCTGGTCTCCTATGTTCTCCTGTGTGGGCATGTCGTCCATGATTGAGGTGCTCAGCCTCAGATCTCATGGTCTCCTATGTTCTCCCGTGTGTAGGACATGTGCATCCATGATTGAGGGGCTCAGCCTCAGATCTCATGGTCTCCTATGTTCTCCCGTGTGTAGGACATGTGCGTCCATGATTGAGGGGCTCAGCCTCAGATCTCATGGTCTCCTATGTTCTCCCATGTGTAGGACATGTGCCTCCATGATTGAGGTGCTCATCCTCAGTTCTCATGGTCTCCTATGTTCTCCCGTGTGTAGGACATGTGCGTCCATGATTGAGGTGCTCAGCCTCAGATCTCATGGTCTCCTATGTTCTCCCGTGTGTAGGACATGTGCGTCCATGATTGAGGGGCTCAGCCTCAGATCTCATGGTCTCCTATGTTCTCCTGTGTGTAGGACATGTACGTCCATGATTGATGGGCTCAGCCTCAGATCTCATGGTCTCCTATGTTCTCCTGTGTGTAGGACATGTGCGTCCATGATTGAGGGGCTCAGCCTCAGATGTCATGGTCTCCTATGTTCTCCTGTGTGTAGGACATGTACGTCCATGATTGAGGGGCTCAGCCTCAGATCTCATGGTCTCCTATGTTCTGTGTGTAGGACATGTGCGTCCATGATTGAGGGGCTCATCCTCAGATCTCATGGTCTCCTATGTTCTCCTGTGTGTAGGACATGTGCGTCCATGATTGAGGTGCTCATCCTGAGATCTCATGGTCTCCTATGTTCTCCTGTGTGTAGGACATGTGCGTCCATGATTGAGGGGCTCAGCCTCAGATGTCATGGTCTCCTATGTTCTCCTGTGTGTAGGACATGTATGTCCATGATTGAGGGGCTAAGCCTCAGATCTCATGGTCTCCTATGTTCTCCTGTGTGTAGGACATGTGCGTCCATGATTGAGGGGCTCAGCCTCAGATCTCATGGTCTCCTATGTTCTCCTGTGTGTAGGATATGTACGTCCATGATTGAGGGGCTCAGCCTCAGATGTCATGGTCTCCTATGTTCTCCTGTGTGTAGGACATGTACGTCCATGATTGAGGGGCTCAGCCTCAGATCTCATGGTCTCCTATGTTCTCCTGTGTGTAGGACATGTGCGTCCATGATTGAGGGGCTCAGCCTCAGATCTCATGGTCTCCTATGTTCTCCTGTGTGTAGGACATGTACGTCCTTGATTGAGGTGCTCAGCCTCAGATCTCATGGTCTCCTATGTTCTCCTGTGTGTAGGACATGTACGTCCCTGATTGAGGTGCTCAGCCTCAGATCTCATGGTCTCCTATGTTCTCCTGTGTGTAGGACATGTGCGTCCATGATTGAGGGGCTCAGCCTCAGATCTCATGGTCTCCTATGTTCTCCTGTGTGTAGGACATGTACGTCCTTGATTGAGGTGCTCAGCCTCAGATCTCATGGTCTCCTATGTTCTCCTGTGTGTAGGACATGTATGTCCCTGATTGAGGTGCTCAGCCTCAGATCTCATGGTCTCCTATGTTCTCATGTATCTAGGACATGTGCGTCCATGATTGAGGGGCTCATCCTCAGATCTCATGGTCTCCTATGTTCTCCTGTGTGTAGGACATGTACGTCCTTGATTGAGGGGCTCAGCCTCAGATCTCATGGTCTCCTATGTTCTCCTGTGTGTAGGACATGTGCGTCCATGATTGAGGGGCTCAGCCTCAGATCTCATGGTCTCCTATGTTCTCCTGTGTGTAGGACATTTGCGTCCATGATTGAGGGGCTCAGCCTCAGATCTCATGGTCTCCTATGTTCTCCTTTGTGTAGGACATGTACGTCCATGATTGAGGGGCTCATCCTCAGATCTCATGGTCTCCTATGTTCTTCTGTGTGTAGGACATGTGCGTCCATGATTGAGGTGCTCAGCCTCAGATCTCATGGTCTCCTATGTTCTCCTGTGTGTAGGACATGTACGTCCCTGATTGAGGTGCTCAGCCTCAGATCTCATGGTCTCCTATGTTCTCCTGTGTGTAGGACATGTGCGTCCATGATTGAGGGGCTCAGCCTCAGATCTCATGGTCTCCTATGTTCTCCTGTGTGTAGGACATGTACGTCCTTGATTGAGGTGCTCAGCCTCAGATCTCATGGTCTCCTATGTTCTCCTGTGTGTAGGACATGTATGTCCCTGATTGAGGTGCTCAGCCTCAGATCTCATGGTCTCCTATGTTCTCATGTATCTAGGACATGTGCGTCCATGATTGAGGGGCTCATCCTCAGATCTCATGGTCTCCTATGTTCTCCTGTGTGTAGGACATGTACGTCCTTGATTGAGGGGCTCAGCCTCAGATCTCATGGTCTCCTATGTTCTCCTGTGTGTAGGACATGTGCGTCCATGATTGAGGGGCTCAGCCTCAGATCTCATGGTCTCCTATGTTCTCCTGTGTGTAGGACATTTGCGTCCATGATTGAGGGGCTCAGCCTCAGATCTCATGGTCTCCTATGTTCTCCTGTGTGTAGGACATGTACGTCCATGATTGAGGGGCTCAGCCTCAGATATCATGGTCTCCTATGTTCTCCTGTGTCTAGGACATGTGTGTCCATGATTGAGGGGCTCAGTCTCAGATGTCATGGTCTCCTATGTTCTCCTGTGTGTAGGACATGTACGTCCATGATTGAGGGGCTCAGCCTCAGATCTCATGGTCTCCTATGTTCTCATGTATCTAGGACATGTACGTCCATGATTGAGGGGCTCAGCCTCAGATCTCATGGTCTCCTATGTTCTCCTGTGTGTAGGACATGTGCTTCCATGATTGAGGGGCTCAGCCTCAGATCTCATGGTCTCCTATGTTCTCCTGTGTGTAGGACATGTACGTCCATGATTGAGGTGCTCATCCTCAGATCTCATGGTCTCCTATGTTCTCCTGTGTGTAGGACATGTCCATCAATGATTGAGGGGCTCAGCCTCAGATATCATGGTCTCCTATGTTCTCCTGTGTGTAGGACATGTACGTCCATGATTGAGGGGCTTGTCTTCAGATGTCATGGTCTCCTATGTTCTCCTGTGTGTAGGACATGTGCTTCCATGATTGAGGGGCTCAGCCTCAGATGTCATGGTCTCCTATGTTCTCCTGTGTGTAGGACATGTACGTCCATGATTGAGGGGCTCAGCCTCAGATCTCATGGTCTCCTATGTTCACCTGTGTGTAGGACATGTGCGTCCATGATTGAGGGGCTTGTCTTCAGATGTCATGGTCTCCTATGTTCTCCTGTGTGTAGGACATGTGCTTCCATGATTGAAGGGCTCAGCCGCCAGAGATCTCATGGTCTCCTATGTTTTCCTGTGTGTAGGACATGTACGTCCATGATTGAGGTGCTCAGCCTCAAATCTCATGGTCTCCTATGTTCTCCTGTTTGTAGGACATGTGCTTCCATGATTGAGGGGCTCAGCCTCAGATCTCATGGTCTCCTATGTTCTCCTGTGTGTAGGACATGTGCGTCCATGATTGAGGGGCTCAGCCTCAGATCTCATGGTCTCCTATGTTCTCCTGTGTGTAGGACATTTGCGTCCATGATTGAGGTGCTCAGCCTCAGATGTCATGGTCTCCTATGTTCTCCTGTGTGTAGGACATGTGCGTCCATAATTGAGAGGCTCAGCCTCAGATGTCATGGTCTCCTATGTTCTGCTGTGTGTAGGACATGTGCGTCCATGATTGAGGGGCTCAGCCTCAGATCTCACGGTCTCCTATGTTCTCCTGTGTGTAGGACATGTGCGTCCATGATTGAGGAGATCAGCCTCAGATCACATGGTCTCCTATGTTCTCCTGTGTGTAGGACATGTACGTCCATGATTGAGGGGCTCAGCCTCAGATCTCATGGTCTCCTATGTTCTCCTGTGTCTAGGACATGTGTGTCCATGATTGAGGAGCTCAGCCTCAGATCTCATGGTCTCCTATGTTCTCCTGTGTGTAGGACATGTGCGTCCATGATTGAGGGGCTCAGCCTCAGATCTCATGGTCTCCTATGTTCTCCTGTGTGTAGGACATGTGTGTCCATGATTGAGGGGCTCAGCCTCAGATCTCATGGTCTCCTATGTTCTCCTGTGTGTAGGACATGTGTGTCCATGATTGAGGGGCTCAGCCTCAGATGTCATGGTCTCGTATTTTCTCCTGTGTCTAGGACATGTGCTTCCATGATCAAGGGGGCTCAGCCTCAGATCTCATGGTCTCCTATGTTCTCCTGTGTCTAGGACATGTGTGTCCATGATTGAGGAGCTCAGCCTCAGATCTCATGGTCTCCTATGTTCTCCTGTGTGTAGGACATGTGTGTCCATGATTGAGGGGCTCAGCCTCAGATCTCATGGTCTCCTATGTTCTCCTGTGTGTAGGACATGTGTGTCCATGATTGAGGGGCTCAGCCTCAGATGTCATGGTCTCGTATTTTCTCCTGTGTCTAGGACACGTGCTTCCATGATCAAGGGGGCTCAGCCTCAGATCTCATGGTCTCCTATGTTCTCCTGTGTGTAGGACATGTGCGTCCATGATTGAGGGGCTCAGCCTCAGATCTCATGGTCTCCTATATTCTCCTGTGTGTAGGACATGTACGTCCATGACTGAGGTGCTCAGCCTCAGATCTCATGGTCTCCTATGTTCTCCCGTGTGTAGGACATGTGCATCCATGATTGAGGGGCTCAGCCTCAGATCTCATGGTCTCCTATGTTCTCCCGTGTGTAGGACATGTGCGTCCATGATTGAGGGGCTCAGCCTCAGATCTCATGGTCTCCTATGTTCTCCTGTGTGTAGGACATGTACGTCCATGATTGATGGGCTCAGCCTCAGATCTCATGGTCTCCTATGTTCTCCTGTGTGTAGGACATGTGCGTCCATGATTGAGGGGCTCAGCCTCAGATGTCATGGTCTCCTATGTTCTCCTGTGTGTAGGACATGTACGTCCATGATTGAGGGGCTCAGCCTCAGATCTCATGGTCTCCTATGTTCTGTGTGTAGGACATGTGCGTCCATGATTGAGGGGCTCATCCTCAGATCTCATGGTCTCCTATGTTCTCCTGTGTGTAGGACATGTGCGTCCATGATTGAGGTGCTCATCCTGAGATCTCATGGTCTCCTATGTTCTCCTGTGTGTAGGACATGTGCGTCCATGATTGAGGGGCTCAGCCTCAGATGTCATGGTCTCCTATGTTCTCCTGTGTGTAGGACATGTATGTCCATGATTGAGGGCCTCAGCCTCAGATCTCATGGTCTCCTATGTTCTCCTGTGTGTAGGACATGTGCGTCCATGATTGAGGGGCTCAGCCTCAGATCTCATGGTCTCCTATGTTCTCCTGTGTGTAGGACATGTACGTCCATGATTGAGGGGCTCAGCCTCAGATGTCATGGTCTCCTATGTTCTCCTGTGTGTAGGACATGTACGTCCATGATTGAGGGGCTCAGCCTCAGATCTCATGGTCTCCTATGTTCTCCTGTGTGTAGGACATGTGCGTCCATGATTGAGGGGCTCAGCCTCAGATCTCATGGTCTCCTATGTTCTCCTGTGTGTAGGACATGTACGTCCTTGATTGAGGTGCTCAGCCTCAGATCTCATGGTCTCCTATGTTCTCCTGTGTGTAGGACATGTACGTCCCTGATTGAGGTGCTCAGCCTCAGATCTCATGGTCTCCTATGTTCTCCTGTGTGTAGGACATGTGCGTCCATGATTGAGGGGCTCAGCCTCAGATCTCATGGTCTCCTATGTTCTCCTGTGTGTAGGACATGTACGTCCTTGATTGAGGTGCTCAGCCTCAGATCTCATGGTCTCCTATGTTCTCCTGTGTGTAGGACATGTATGTCCCTGATTGAGGTGCTCAGCCTCAGATCTCATGGTCTCCTATGTTCTCATGTATCTAGGACATGTGCGTCCATGATTGAGGGGCTCATCCTCAGATCTCATGGTCTCCTATGTTCTCCTGTGTGTAGGACATGTACGTCCTTGATTGAGGGGCTCAGCCTCAGATCTCATGGTCTCCTATGTTCTCCTGTGTGTAGGACATGTGCGTCCATGATTGAGGGGCTCAGCCTCAGATCTCATGGTCTCCTATGTTCTCCTGTGTGTAGGACATTTGCGTCCATGATTGAGGGGCTCAGCCTCAGATCTCATGGTCTCCTATGTTCTCCTTTGTGTAGGACATGTACGTCCATGATTGAGGGGCTCATCCTCAGATCTCATGGTCTCCTATGTTCTCCTGTGTGTAGGACATGTGCGTCCATGATTGAGGGGCTCAGCCTCAGATCTCATGGTCTCCTATGTTCTCCTGTGTGTAGGACATGTGCGTCCATGATTGAGGGGCTCATCCTCAGATGTCATGGTCTCCTATGTTCTGCTGTTTCCAGGACACATTTTGTGTAAGTAATAGAAACCATTTGTATGACACAATTTAATATCTGCAGATTTTATGCCTTTCACATGTCTTCGCTCTACAACTGGATGGGTCACTGAATCCACACCTTCTACCTTCTGCTTTCAGTTACTTGCACCTCTGGGATGTTCCCTCCACCACACATTCCTTTCAGGCTGTGTTTCACAATTGGTGTACATCATCATGTTACATATCACACATAGCAGCTGCGCTCTCCTCCGCCCGGACACCTCCTGCTGTCATCATATGATGCTGTGCAATGGCAGAATCCGGGATCAGTGCTGACTCAATAAACATCTGCTTGGCCTCTAGCAATGGAGCAGAAATTCCTTGTAACGGCTTCAGAGATTCTTGGGCACATTTTTCAAAAGTTTTTTTTTTTTTTCTGTCCTTTCTGGTGCACTCTGGTCATAAGTGTCATAAATGCTGCACCATAAACTTTGATGCAAATGTAGACAGAAAAACGTCGGCCTTCTATTGATCCATTGTGTTTCGGGACATAAGATAATACAAAAGGACAGAGTTCACAGGAAGTCCAACAAACCGTATCAAAAATATCAGTGCAACATTAATAGTGTATTTTCAAGTACAAAATATGTATAATGCACCATATACGTAATATCAAGTTTTATTAGCATGTAGAATATATTTAAGTGTAGAGCTCGGTTCGTGCATGTAGGACTTTATCTTCTGTTACAAAGGTAAACATGACCGAAGACCGAAGATAAAGAATAGGTCATGTTGTTTACATTAGTGTCAATGGGAATGGACACAGAATCAGTCCGTGACTGTTCTTTGTGACAGTTTAATGTCCGTTGCTGTCATCCTATGACTGAAGACAGCAACCGCATTACCAACGGTAGTGTGAACGCCCCCTTAGTGCAACTCTATGAGTGTACTGACCCAAATTAAGTCTGAATTGGAACTGAAAACTAAAACTACACGTTATAATTGTTATATCTATATCATTACACACACTAGAATTCTATTCTTCTTAACCACTGTTGGTATTCGCCAACTTCTAAACATAACTTCTCACCCCCCCCAAGGACCACAGACCCACACACCACACCTCTCCACCCTAATCTCAATATCCCACCTCCCCACCTGCGATCTTGACCTGATCCAATCACACCGTCTCCAACCTCACTGAAGTCTGTACTCCTGCCCTGACCTATCTCTAACCAGAGGGGTCTACCCTTCTGCCTTCAAACACACTACTGTCCAACTCATCCTTAAGAACCCATCCTTTGACCCATCCTCTCCAGCCAACTATCGCCCTATCTCGTTGCTCTCGTAGGCCTCAAAACTCCTCGAACAACACGTCCACTCCACAACACTGAACTATTTATTTATTTATTTATTTATAATGCTTACTTGTATACCGCCATCATATTCCACAGCGCTTTCCAGACATTGTCAGTCACTGTCCCATATATGGCTCACAATCTACCTTCCCTATCCATATGTCTTTGGAGTCCTCCTATCTCTCGTCCAACCTACTCTGACAGACTACAGTCAGGCTTTCGACCCCATCACTCCACAGAAACTGCCCTAATCAAAGTCACAGACGACCTACTAACTGCCAAAGCCAAGTGGCACTCCTCTGTTCTCCTCTGCCTTTGACACAGTCGACCACTCCCTCTTGTTACAAACTCTCTCATCCCTTGGCATCTCAGACCTGGCCCTTTCCTGGATCTCCTCATACCTCACCAACCGCACATTCAGCGTCTCCCACTCACACACCACCTTCCCGCCATGCCCTCTTTTTGTAGGTGTCCCCCAAGGCTCTGTCCTAGGATCCCTCCTGTTTTCCATCTACACGCTTGGCCTTGGCCAACTCATAGAATTTCACGGTTTTCAATACCATTGCTACATTAATGACACTGAAATATATCTCTCTGGCCCAGACATGACCACTCTGTTGTCCAGAGTCCCAGAATGTCTCGCAGCCGTAGCTTCTTTCCTTTCCTCCCACTTTCTCACTTCCCGCTACCTGACCCATCTATTATAGTTAATGGTGCTAAACTTACCCCAGTCCCATGGGTCCGCTGCCTTGGGTTAACCTTGGACTCTGACCTATCCTTCAAGCCTCACATCCAAACTCTCAACACATTCTGTTGCCTCCACGTCAGCTTCAAAAATACTAGTCCACGCCCTCATAATCTCCTGCTTAGACTACTGCAACACCCTTCTGCATGGCCTTCCAGAAAATGCTCTTGTGCCCGTCCAGTCCACCTTAAACTCTGCTGCTCACTTTTACATAGTATCTTTTAAATAGTAGATGAGGTTGGATGAAGACACAGGTCCATCAAGTCCAACCTATAACCCTACAGTGTTGATCCAGAGAAAGGCAAAAAACCCCATCAGGCTGATGCCAATTGCCCCATGTCAGGGAAAAAATTCCTTCCCAACTCCAATCTGGCAATCAGTATAAAACCCTGGATCAACTTGTCCTTAACAAAATCTAGAACCCATAACCCGTAATATTGTCCTTTATGAACTTGCTCAATGAATCCACTATCACCAAATCCTGGGGAAGGGAGTTCCATAGCCTCGCTGTTCATACTGTAAAGAATCCCCATCTATGTTGGTGGTGAAACTTTCTCTCCTCTAGACATAGGTGTCCCCTTGTCACTGGCCTAGGTGTAGAGGATGTCCCTTTGTCACTCACTGGTCTAGGTGTAGAGAAAGTCTCCTTGTCACTGTCACTGGTCTAGGAGTAGAGGATGTCCCCTTGTCACTGGCCTAGGTGTAGAGGAAGTCCCCTTGTCACTGTCACTGGCTCCCACGATTTCTTGATTTTAGTGGTCTGAAGGCGGCGCTGCACTTCCTTCTGGGTTAAACAGGTGACATTTAATTGAGAGTTTACATTACCCCTAATCATGTTGCTGACCACAGTAGAGAAGAAGGCATTTAATAGTTGTGCCTTTTCCTCATCCTCCTCCACCATTACTCCCAGATTACATTGGCAGTTTTAATTTTCTTATTATTTATGTAGGTGAAGAATAATTTTGGATTATTTTTACTTTCCCTGGCATCTATTCTCTCCGCCTTGATCTTTGCCTCCTTTTTTTTTTTCTTTTACACAATTTATTTTTCTCTTTATAGTTTTTTAATGCTGTGTCACTACTTTCTTGTTTTAGTACTGTAAAAGCTTCCTTTTTATCCCTCATTGCACTCGTTGCCGTTTTAGTTAGCCATATTGGTTTTCTATGATTTCTGGCCCGCTTATTCCCATAAGGGATATGTTTTTATTGGTCCTATTTAGAAGGCTTTTGACAATGTCCCATTTTGTTTGTGTTCTAGACACTTTGAGGACATTGTCCCAGTTTATGCTGCTAAGCTCCTCTCTCTGCCAGTGACCATTGGCCTTCCTTTAGTGTGTTTGTGCCTCCTCTACTGAACATCTTATTAATGTGTACAAGAAAACTTCTTATGTTGTGATCACTATTACCTAGATGACCCCCGACCTCCACTTGTGACAATGTGTCAGGTTCATTTGTTACAATTAGGTCTAGAAGAGCCTCTTGTTGGGTCCTGCACTAGTTGTGATCGGTCAGTCTCTCCTATTCCTGACCTGATTCTGTCCCCTTTGTTGGCCCTGCAGGTTTCTGCCTCCCAGTTGATATCTGGGTCGGTGAAATCCCCCATAATAATGACATTATTCTGCTTTGCGGCCTCATCTATTTGTCTTATTAGTACATTTTCAGCTTCTTCCATTATATTTGGGGATTTATAACAAACCCCTATCAGTATTTTATTATTCTTTGTTCCTCCCTTAATTTCCACCCATAAGGACTCCACATATTCATTTTCCTCCCAGATGTCCTCACGCAGGACTGGCTTAAGGCAGGATTTTACGTATAAGCAAACCCCTTCCCCTTTCCTATTGGTACGCTCCTTTCTAAACATACTGTACCCCTGTATATTTACAGCCCAGGCATAGCTGGAGTCCAGCCATGTCTATAGAGAATCCCCCGGTCACATCTATAGAGTCCAGCCATGTCTATAGAGAATCACCCGGTCACATCTATAGAGTCCAGCCATGTCTATAGAGAATCCCCCGGTCACATCTATAGAGTCCAGCCATGTCTATAGAGAATCCCCCGGTCACATCTATAGAGTCCAGCCATGTCTATAGAGAATCCCCCGGTCACATCTATAGAGTCCAGTCATGTCTATGGAGAATCCCCCAGTCACATCTATAGAGTCCAGCCATGTCTATAGAGAATCCCCCGGTCACATCTATAGAGTCCAGTCATGTCTATGGAGAATCCCCCGGTCACATCTATAGAGTCCAGCCATGTCTATAGAGAATCCCCCGGTCACATCTATAGAGTCCAGCCGTGTCTATAGAGAATCACCCGGTCACATCTATAGAGTCCAGCCATGTCTATAGAGAATCCTCCGGTCACATCTATAGAGTCCAGCCATGTCTATAGAGAATCCCCCGGTCACATCTATAGAGTCCAGCCATGTCTATAGAGAATCCCCCGGTCACATCTATAGAGTCCAGCCATGTCTATAGAGAATCCCCCGGTCACATCTATAGAGTCCAGTCATGTCTATGGAGAATCCCCCAGTCACATCTATAGAGTCCAGCCATGTCTATAGAGAATCCCCCGGTCACATCTATAGAGTCCAGTCATGTCTATGGAGAATCCCCCGGTCACATCTATAGAGTCCAGCCATGTCTATAGAGAATCCCCCGGTCACATCTATAGAGTCCAGCCGTGTCTATAGAGAATCACCCGGTCACATCTATAGAGTCCAGCCATATCTATAGAGAATCCCCCGGTAACATCTATAGAGTCCAGCCCTGTCTATAGAGAATCCCCCGGTCACATCTATAGAGTCCAGCCATGTCTATAGAGAATCCCCCGGTCACATCTATAGAGTCCAGCCCTGTCTATAGAGAATCCCCCGGTCACATCTATAGAGTCCAGCCGTGTCTATAGAGAATCCCCCGGTCACATCTATAGAGTCCAGCCATGTGTATAGAGAATCACCCAGTCACATCTATAGAGTCCAGCCATGTCTATAGAGAATCCCCCGGTCACATCTATAGAGTCCAGTCATGTCTATAGAGAATCACCCGGTCACATCTATAGAGTCCAGCCGTGTCTATAGAGAATCCCCCGGTCACATCTATAGAGTCCAGCCCTGTCTATAGAGAATCCCCCGGTCACATCTATAGAGTCCAGCCATGTCTATAGAGAATCCCCCAGTCACATCTATAGAGTCCAGCCGTGTCTATAGAGAATCCCCCGGTCACATCTATAGAGTCCAGCCCTGTCTATAGAGAATCCCCCGGTCACATCTATAGAGTCCAGCCGTGTCTATAGAGAATCACCCAGTCACATCTATAGAGTCCAGCCATGTCTATAGAGAATCACCCGGTCACATCTATAGAGTCCAGCCATGTGTATAGAGAATCCCCCGGTCACATCTATAGAGTCCAGCCATGTCTATAGAGAATCCCCCGGTCACATCTATAGAGTCCAGTCATGTCTATAGAGAATCCCCCGGTCACATCTATAGAGTCCAGCCATGTGTATAGAGAATCACCCGGTCACATCTATAGAGTCCAGCCATGTCTATAGAGAATCCCCTGGTCACATCTATAGAGTCTAGCCATGTCTATAGAGAATCCCCCGGTCACATCTATAGAGTCCAGCCATGTCTATAGAGAATCCCCCGGTCACATCTATAGAGTCTAGCCATGTCTATAGAGAATCCCCCGGTCACATCTATAGAGTCCAGCCGTGTCTATAGAGAATCCCCCGGTCACATCTATAGAGTCCAGCCATGTCTATAGAGAATCCCCCGGTCACATCTATAGAGTCCAGCCATGTCTATAGAGAATCTATGGGTCACATCTATAGAGTCCAGTCATGTCTATAGAGAATCACCTGGTCACATCTATAGAGTCCAGCCATGTCTATAGAGAATCCCCCGGTCACATCTATAGAGTCCAGCCATGTGTATAGAGAATCACCCGGTCACATCTATAGAGTCCAGACATGTCTATAGAGAATCCCCTGGTCACATCTATAGAGTCCAGCCATGTCTATAGAGAATCCCCCGGTCACATCTATAGAGTCCAGCCATGTCTATAGAGAATCCCCCGGTCACATCTATAGAGTCCAGCCATGTCTATAGAGAATCCCCCGGTCACATCTATAGAGTCCAGTCATGTCTATAGAGAATCACCTGGTCACATCTATAGAGTCCAGCCATGTCTATAGAGAATCCCCCGGTCACATCTATAGAGTCCAGCCATGTGTATAGAGAATCACCCGGTCACATCTATAGAGTCCAGTCATGTCTATAGAGAATCCCCCGGTCACATCTATAGAGTCCAGCCATGTCTATAGAGAATCTATGGGTCACATCTATAGAGTCCAGCCATGTCTATAGAGAATCACCCGATCACATCTATAGAGTCCAGCCATGTCTATAGAGAATCACCTGGTCACATCTATAGAGTCCAGCCATGTCTATAGAGAATCCCCCGGTCACATCTATAGAGTCCAGCCATGTCTATAGAGAATCCCCCGGTCACATCTATAGAGTCCAGCCATGTCTATAGAGAATCTATGGGTCACATCTATAGAGTCCAGTCATGTCTATAGAGAATCCCCCGGTCACATCTATAGAGTCCAGTCATGTCTATAGAGAATCCCCCGGTCACATCTATAGAGTCCAGCCATGTCTATAGAGAATCCCCCGGTCACATCTAGTAGTATAATGTTGTACCGTGTTATCCATAGAAAGTAGTGGAAGAGTGAAGAAATCAGGCGATACCTTTTAGAGGCTGAGTATATTTGATAGTGAGCTTTCGAGAGTCTAGTCTCTTCTTCAGACATACAAGAAACTGAATATTCACACACTCTTTATACATACACAAGACCTGGATCTTCAAAGGATCTTAGAATCTTTAAAGAAAATCAAAATGCAATATAAGTAGAGAAGTTATTTACAACAGGTCAGAAATAACAGGTCCCTAGGTTAAACACTCCTCCCCCCGTCTAGCCATCTTCTCCCACAGCACATCTGCCCCCTCCCCATTGAGGTGCAGCCCATCCCTACCATAGAACCTGTAGCCCACAGCAAAGTCGGCCCAGATCTCCAGGACCCCAAACCTCTCCTTCCTACACCAGCTCTTGAGCCACTTGTTTACCTCCCTAATCTCCCGCTGCCTCTCCTGTGTGGCTCGCGGTACAGGTAGTACCCCTGTACTGACACCCCCAGCAGTGTTACCCCTGTACTGACACCCCCAGCAGTGTTACCCCTGTACTGACACCCCCAGCAATGTTACCCCTGTACTGACACCCCCAGCAGTGTTACCCCTGTACTGACACCCCCAGCAGTGTTACCCCTGTACTGACACCCCCAGCAGTGTTACCCCTGTACTGACACCCCCAGCAGTGTTACCCCTGTACTGACAACCCCAGCAGTGTTACCCCTGTACTGACACCCCCAGCAGTGTTACCCCTGTACTGACACCCCCAGCAGTGTTACCCCTGTACTGACACCCCCAGCAGTGTTACCCCTGTACTGACACCCCCAGCAGTGTTACCCCTGTACTGTCACCCCCCAGCAGTGTTACCCCTGTACTTACACCCCCAGCAGTGTTACCCCTGTACTGACACCCCCCAGCAGTGTTACCCCTGTACTTACACCCCCAGCAGTGTTACCCCTGTACTGACACCCCCAGCAGTGTTACCCCTGTACTGTCACCCCCAGCAGTGTTACCCCTGTACTGACACCCCCCAGCAGTGTTACCTCTGTACTGTCACCCCCAGCAGTGTTACCCCTGTACTGTCACCCCCAGCAGTGTTACCCCTGTACTGTCACCCCCAGCAGTGTTACCCCTGTACTGACACCCCCAGCAGTGTTACCCCTGTACTGTCACCTCCCAGCAGTGTTACCCCTGTACTGACACCCCCAGCAGTGTTACCCCTGTACTGTCACCCCCAGCAGTGTTACCCCTGTACTGACACCTCCAGCAGTGTTACCCCTGTACTGACACCCCCAGCAGTGTTACCCCTGTACTGACACCCCCAGCAGTGTTACCCCTGTACTGACACCCCCAGCAGTGTTACCCCTGTACTGACACCCCCAGCAGTGTTACCCCTGTACTGTCACCCCCAGCAGTGTTACCCCTGTACTGACACCCCCAGCAGTGTTACCCCTGTACTGTCACCTCCCAGCAGTGTTACCTCTGTACTGTCACCCCCAGCAGTGTTACCCCTGTACTGACACCCCCAGCAGTGTTACCCCTGTACTGTCACCCCCAGCAGTGTTACCCCTGTACTGACACCCCCAGCAGTGTTACCCCTGTACTGTCACCTCCAGCAGTGTTACCCCCTGTACTGACACCCCCAGCAGTGTTACCCCTGTACTGACACCTCCAGCAGTGTTACCCCTGTACTGTCACCTCCCAGCAGTGTTACCCCTGTACTGACACCCCCAGCAGTGTTACCCCTGTACTGACACCCCCAGCAGTGTTACCCCTGTACTGACACCGCCAGCAGTGTTACCTCTGTACTGTCACCCCCAGCAGTGTTACCCCTGTACTGACACCCCCAGCAGTGTTACCCCTGTACTGTCACCCCCAGCAGTGTTACCCCTGTACTGTCACCTCCCAGCAGTGTTACCCCTGTACTGTCACCCCCCAGAAGTGTTACCCCTGTACTGTCACCTCCCAGCAGTGTTACCCCTGTACTGACACCCCCAGCAGTGTTACCCCTGTACTGTCACCCCCAGCAGTGTTACCCCTGTACTGAAATCCCTCAGCAGTGTTACCCCTGTACTGACACCTCCAGCAGTGTTACCCCTGTACTGACACTCCCCGCAGTGTTACCTCTGTACTGTCACCTCCCAGCAGTGTTACCCCTGTACTGACACCCCCAGCAGTGTTACCTCTGTACTGTCACCCCCAGCAGTGTTACCCCTGTACTGACACCCCCAGCAGTGTTACCCCTGTACTGTCACCCCCAGCAGTGTTACCCCTGTACTGTCACCCCCAGCAGTGTTACCCCTGTACTGACACCTCCAGCAGTGTTACCCCTGTACTGTCACCCCCCAGAAGTGTTACCCCTGTACTGTCACCCCCAGCAGTGTAACCCCTGTACTGTCACCTCCCAGCAGTGTTACCCCTGTACTGACACCCCCAGCAGTGTTACCCCTGTACTGTCACCCCCAGCAGTGTTACCCCTGTACTGACACCCCTCAGCAGTGTTAATCCTGTACTGACACCCCTCAGCAGTGTTACCCCTGTACTGTCACCCCCCACAGTGTTACCCCTGCACTGTCACCCCCAGCAGTGTTACCCCTGTACTGACACCCCCAGCAGTGTTACCCCTGTACTGACACCCCCAGCAGTGTTACCCCTGTACTGTCACCCCCAGCAGTGTTACCCCTGTACTGTCACCTCCAGCAGTGTTACCCCTGTACTGTCACCCCCCGAGTGTTACCCCTGTACTGACACCCCTCAGCAGTGTTACCCCTGTACTGACACCCCCAGCAGTGTTACCCCTGTACTGACACCCCCAGCAGTGTTACCCCTGTACTGACACCCCCAGCAGTGTTACCCCTGTACTGTCACCCCCAGCAGTGTTACCCCTGTACTGACACCCCCCAGCAGTGTTACCTCTGTACTGTCACCCCCAGCAGTGTTACCCCTGTACTGTCACCCCCCAGAAGTGTTACCCCTGTACTGTCACCCCCAGCAGTGTTACCCCTGTACTGTCACCTCCCAGCAGTGTTACCCCTGTACTGACACCCCCAGCAGTGTTACCCCTGTACTGTCACCCCCAGCAGTGTTACCCCTGTACTGAAATCCCTCAGCAGTGTTACCCCTGTACTGACACCTCCAGCATTGTTACCCCTGTACTGACACTCCCCGCAGTGTTACCTCTGTACTGTCACCTCCCAGCAGTGTTACCCCTGTACTGACACCCCCAGCAGTGTTACCCCTGTACTGACACCCCCAGCAGTGTTACCCCTGTACTGTCACCCCCAGCAGTGTTACCCCTGTACTGTCACCCCCAGCAGTGTTACCCCTGTACTGACACCTCCAGCAGTGTTACCCCTGTACTGTCACCCCCCAGAAGTGTTACCCCTGTACTGTCACCCCCAGCAGTGTTACCCCTGTACTGTCACCTCCCCGCAGTGTTACCCCTGTACTGACACCCCCAGCAGTGTTACCCCTGTACTGTCACCCCCAGCAGTGTTACCCCTGTACTGACACCCCTCAGCAGTGTTACCCCTGTACTGACACCCCTCAGCAGTGTTACCCCTGTACTGTCACCCCCCACAGTGTTACCCGTGCACTGTCACCCCCAGCAGTGTTACCCCTGTACTGACACCCCCAGCAGTGTTACCCCTGTACTGACACCCCCAGCAGTGTTACCCCTGTACTGTCACCCCCAGCAGTGTTACCCCTGTACTGTCACCTCCAGCAGTGTTACCCCTGTACTGTCACCCCCCGAGTGTTACCCCTGTACTGACACCCCTCAGCAGTGTTACCCCTGTACTGACACCCCCAGCAGTGTTACCCCTGTACTGACACCCCCAGCAGTGTTACCCCTGTACTGACACCCCCAGCAGTGTTACCCCTGTACTGACAACCCCAGCAGTGTTACCCCTGTACTGTCACCCCTCAGCAGTGTTACCCCTGTACTTACACCCCCAGCAGTGTTACCCCTGTACTGACACCCCCCAGCAGTGTTACCCCTGTACTTACACCCCCAGCAGTGTTACCCCTGTACTGACACCCCCAGCAGTGTTACCCCTGTACTGTCACCCCCAGCAGTGTTACCCCTGTACTGACACCCCCCAGCAGTGTTACCTCTGTACTGTCACCCCCAGCAGTGTTACCCCTGTACTGTCACCCCCAGCAGTGTTACCCCTGTACTGTCACCCCCAGCAGTGTTACCCCTGTACTGACACCCCCAGCAGTGTTACCCCTGTACTGTCACCTCCCAGCAGTGTTACCCCTGTACTGACACCCCCAGCAGTGTTACCCCTGTACTGACACCCCCAGCAGTGTTACCCCTGTACTGACACCCCCAGCAGTCTTACCACTGTACTGTCACCCCCAGCAGTGTTACCCCTGTACTGACACCCCCAGCAGTGTTACCCCTGTACTGTCACCTCCCAGCAGTGTTACCTCTGTACTGTCACCCCCAGCAGTGTTACCCCTGTACTGTCACCCCCAGCAGTGTTACCCCTGTACTGTCACCTCCAGCAGTGTTACCCCTGTACTGTCACCCCCCGAGTGTTACCCCTGTACTGACACCCCTCAGCAGTGTTACCCCTGTACTGACACCCCCAGCAGTGTTACCCCTGTACTGACACCCCCAGCAGTGTTACCCCTGTACTGACACCCCCAGCAGTGTTACCCCTGTACTGACAACCCCAGCAGTGTTACCCCTGTACTGTCACCCCTCAGCAGTGTTACCCCTGTACTTACACCCCCAGCAGTGTTACCCCTGTACTGACACCCCCCAGCAGTGTTACCCCTGTACTTACACCCCCAGCAGTGTTACCCCTGTACTGACACCCCCAGCAGTGTTACCCCTGTATTGTCACCCCCAGCAGTGTTACCCCTGTACTGACACCCCCCAGCAGTGTTACCTCTGTACTGTCACCCCCAGCAGTGTTACCCCTGTACTGTCACCCCCAGCAGTGTTACCCCTGTACTGTCACCCCCAGCAGTGTTACCCCTGTACTGACACCCCCAGCAGTGTTACCCCTGTACTGTCACCTCCCAGCAGTGTTACCCCTGTACTGACACCCCCAGCAGTGTTACCCCTGTACTGACACCCCCAGCAGTGTTACCCCTGTACTGACACCCCCAGCAGTCTTACCACTGTACTGTCACCCCCAGCAGTGTTACCCCTGTACTGACACCCCCAGCAGTGTTACCCCTGTACTGTCACCTCCCAGCAGTGTTACCTCTGTACTGTCACCCCCAGCAGTGTTACCCCTGTACTGACACCCCCAGCAGTGTTACCCCTGTACTGTCACCCCCAGCAGTGTTACCCCTGTACTGTCACCCCCAGCAGTGTTACCCCTGTACTGACACCCCCAGCAGTGTTACCCCTGTACTGTCACCTCCAGCAGTGTTACCCCCTGTACTGACACCCCCAGCAGTGTTACCCCTGTACTGACACCTCCAGCAGTGTTACCCCTGTACTGTCACCTCCCAGCAGTGTTACCCCTGTACTGACACCCCCAGCAGTGTTACCCCTGTACTGACACCCCCAGCAGTGTTACCCCTGTACTGACACCGCCAGCAGTGTTACCTCTGTACTGTCACCCCCAGCAGTGTTACCCCTGTACTGACACCCCCAGCAGTGTTACCCCTATACTGACACCCCCAGCAGTGTTACCCCTGTACTGACACCTCCAGCAGTGTTACCTCTGTACTGACACCCTCAGCAGGGTTACTCCTGTACTGATACCCCCAGCAGTGTTACCCCTGTACTGACACCCCCAGCAGTGTTACCCCTATACTGTCACCCCCAGCAGTGTTACCCCTGTACTGTCACCCCCCAAGTGTTACCCCTGTACTGACACCCCCAGCAGTGTTACCTCTGTACTGACACCCTCAGCAGGGTTACTCCTGTACTGATACCCCCAGCAGTGTTACCCCTGTACTGACACCCCCAGCAGTGTTACCCCTGTACTGTCACCCCCAGCAGTGTTACCCCTGTACTGTCACCCCCCAAGTGTTACCCCTGTACTGACACCCCCAGCAGTGTTACCCCTGTACTGTCACCCCCCAGCAGTGTTACCCCTGTACTGTCACCCCCCGAGTGTTACCCCTGTACTGACACCCCCAGCAGTGTTACCCCTGTACTGACACCCCCAGCAGTGTTACCCCTGTACTGTCACCCCCCGAGTGTTACCCCTGTACTGACACCCCCAGCAGTGTTACCCCTCTACTAACATCCCCCTCATCTGCCAATTTAGCAGACTTGTTGGGGTGTGCCAGTTCAGGACTAACCCCCTGGCGCTCTCCCCTCTACCCCGCTGCTTTCTGCCTCGTGTTCTTGCCCCTCCATGCTACCATCCCCCTCTGCAATTACCCCAGCGAGTTCCTGCTCTGTGAGCAACAAACTCCTTTCCAAATTATCAATGGATCTCAGTCTTGCAATTTGCTCATTTAGATCCATGATCTGGGCTCACAAATGTGCAGCGTGCTTACACCTTACACAGCAGTACGCCCCCTCTGGTGGCTGCAGAGAATACATGCGGCAAGATGTACACCCGACCGCACTGCTAAGCACGGAGCACGTCTTACCTGATGGGAATTATTACAGCAAAACAAAAAATACAAGTAAATAAGAACAATTCAGATAAGTCACCAGGCCCAAATAGTTTTTCTTTGTTTTCTAAAGTTCCTGAATCTAAAGTCACATCTTAAGTCACACTTAGACCAAAACCACACTTAGAATCAAAACACACTCGCATATCGCACACTCGCATATCGCACACTCGCAGATCGCACACTCGCAGATCGCACACTCGCAGATCGCACACTCGCAGATTGCACACTCGCAGATCGCACACTCGCTTTATAACTTAGCTTTTAAAGCTGTTCTCAGATGCACAGAAAACTGCAACTGATTCCTCCAAAAACTGAAACTGATTCCTCTGGTTGCAAAGGGCCTGAACACCGCAAACAGCAGTAATGTATCCCCTCTGTATTAGGTAATCACCCCCAGCTGGTTACCTGTGTATCACACTGGAGACTTTCCCCTTAACAAAAATTAAGCAAACTTATGCTAGGTTCACACTAGCGTTCGGCTATCCGAAAAACAGAAAACTAACCCTCTTAAAAAGTGGTTACCCACGGAAGCCCACGGACCCCGTAGACTAAAATTGGGTTCGAAGGGTTTCCACCCAAAAAATGCAGAGAAAAAAGTCTGGACTTTTCTCCCCTCAATTTTTAGGCAGGTTCCTGGACAGAAACCCTGAACGTATAGGGAGCGCTAGTGTGAACCCCGCCTTATATGATAATAAAAGTATACCTCTATACACCCCTCAAGACAGTATAATTAACCCTTAAGAGAAATAGATATTCAGCAGCTACAATGTATAAGCTGTGCATATACTTCGATCACTGGTTATGCAATGTACAATAAAAGACATTCAGAGATGCAGAACCACACTTAGAATCAAAACGCACTCGCAGGTCACGCACTCGCAGGTCACGCACTCGTAGGTCACAACTTGGCTTTTAAAGCTGTTCTCAGATGCTCAGAAACTGCAAATGATTCGTCCGAAAACTGCAACTGATTCCTCTGGTTGCACCTCTCCCCCCGTTCTTCATCCGCTGCTTCCTTTTGCCAATCTCTTCACAGATTCCCCATGGCCTAGCGAATAGAGTTCAGAATGTAAAGCCATCCACAACCTGTCCCCTCCATATATCTCTGACCTCATCCACAACCTGTCCCCTCCATATATCTCTGACCTCATACACACCTGTCCTGTCCATATATCTCTGACCTCATACACAACCTGTCCTGTCCACATATCTCTGACCTAATCCACACCTGTCCCCTCCATATATCTCCGACCTAATCTCCCGCTACCTGCCCACACGTAACCTCCGATCCTCCAAAGACCTCCTACTCCGCTCTGCTCTCATCCGCTCCTCACACAACCTTCTCCAAGACTTCTCCCGTGCATCCCCCATACCCTGGAACTCATTACCAAGACACATAAGACTGACCCCCACAGTCACAAGCTTCAAGAAGGCCCTGAAGACTCACCTATTCAGGAAGGCCTACAACCTCCAGTAACACTACTGTCACCACATGCCATCTGTACAACCTCCAATAACACTACTGTCGCCACACCACCACCTGTACAACCCCCAATAACACTACTGTCACCACACCGCCATCTGTACAACCCCCAATAACACTACCGTCACCACACCACCATCTGTACAACCCCCAATAACACTACTGTCACCACACCGCCATCTGTACAGCCCCCAATAACACTACTGTCACCACACCGCCATCTGTACAACCTCCAATAACACTACTGTCACCACACCGCCATCTGTACAGCCCCCAATAACACTACTGTCACCACACCGCCATCTGTACAACCCCCAATAACACTACTGTCACCACACCGCCATCTGTACAACCTCCAATAACACTACTGTCACCACACCGCCATCTGTACAACCCCCAATAACACTACTGTCACCACACCGCCATCTGTACAGCCTCCAATAACACTACTGTCACCGCCATCTGTACAGCCCCCAATAACACTACTGTCACCACACCGCCACCTGTACAGCCTCCAATAACACTACTGTCACCACACCGCCATCTGTACAACCTCCAATAACACTACTGTCACCACACCGCCATCTGTACAACCTCCAATAACACTACTGTCACCACACCGCCATCTGTACAACCTCCAATAACACTACTGTCACCACACCGCCATCTGTACAGCCTCCAATAACACTACTGTCACCACACCGCCATCTGTACAACCCCCAATAACACTACTGTCACCACACCGCCATCTGTACAACCTCCAATAACACTACTGTCACCACACCGCCATCTGTACAACCTCCAATAACACTACTGTCACCGCACCACCATCTGTACAACCTCCAATAACACTACTGTCACCGCCATCTGTACAACCCCCAATAACACTACTGTCACCACACCGCCATCTGTACAACCTCCAATAACACTACTGTCACCACACCACCATCTGTACAACCCCCAATAACACTACTGTCACCGCCATCTGTACAACCCCCAATAACACTACTGTCACCACACCGCCATCTGTACAACCTACAATAACACTACTGTCACCACACCGCCATCTGTACAGCCCCCAATAACACTACTGTCACCACACCACCATCTGTACAGCCTCCAATAACACTACTGTCACCACACCGCCATCTGTACAACCTACAATAACACTACTGTCACCACACCGCCATCTGTACAGCCTCCAATAACACTACTGTCACCACACCGCCATCTGTACAACCCCCAATAACACTACTGTCACCACACCGCCATCTGTACAACCCCCAATAACACTACTGTCACCACACCGCCATCTGTACAACCTCCAATAACACTACTGTCACCACACCACCATCTGTACAACCCCCAATAACACTACTGTCACCACACCACCACCTGTACAGCCTCTACCCCCACCTTCTGTCTCTATATCCTTGAGGACTCGACTATAATCATATTAATAATATAACAATAATATAATATAATAATAATAATTAATATAATAAAAGTAGTGATATAATCTACTCTCCTCAGGGTTACTGCTAGGAGACAGTACCTGAGCTGTGTAACATGCTGCAATTACATATTACAGGCATGTGGAGGGTCTATGGCGGTTTATGGTCTGTATTATGGATCTGCACTGCACAGGCGGGGACCCCGTCTCCCCGAATATCAGACATTTATGGCTTGTACTATATACACCTCATTAATGCTCACATCACCCATTTATATAACTTGCAATTCACTCTCTTGTGTAAAAACTTGGATCTCAAAGGCAGTAAATTGCAGGTATTAAAGGGGTCCTAAAACGTATAAAAACTTGGCCACAAGTGCAGAGAAAGCATGAATGTAATAAAAGAAGCTACTGTATATGGCAGTGAGGAGGACGTTAGGATGGTACTAGAAGAGGCGGTGAGGAGGACCTGAGGACAGTACTTGGAGCAGTGGTGAGGAGGACCTGAGGATAATACTAGAGGACAGTACTGGGATAAACACTAAGGCAGAGTGGAGGACAGTACTCAGAGCAGTGGTGAGGACAACTGGAGGACAGTACTAGAGGATGGTACTGGGATTAGCAGGACGACTGGAGGACAGTACTAGAGGACAGTACTGGGATAAGCAGTGAGGTGGACTGGAGGACAGTACTCAGAGCAGTGGTGAGGACGACTGGAGGACAGTACTAGAGGACAGTACTGGGATAAGCAGTGAGGTGGACTGGAGGACAGTACTCACAGCAGTGGTGAGGACGACTGGAGGACAGTACTAGAGGACGGTACTGGGATTAGCAGTGAGGCGGACTGTAGGACAGTACTCGGAGCGGTGGTGAGGACGACTGGAGGACAGTACTAGAGGACAGTACTGGGATAAGCAGTGAGGTGGACTGGAGGACAGTACTCAGAGCAGTGGTGAGGACGACTGGAGGACAGTACTAGAGGACGGTACTGGGATTAGCAGTGAGGCGGACTGTAGGACAGTACTCGGAGCGGTGGTGAGGACGACTGGAGGACAGTACTAGAGGACAGTACTGGGATAAGCAGTGAGGTGGACTGGAGGACAGTACTCAGAGCAGTGGTGAGGATGACTGGTGGACAGTACTAGAGGACAGTACTGGGATAAGCAGTGAGGAGGACTGGAGGACAGTACTCGGAGCGGTGGTGAGGACGACTAGAGGACAGTACTAGAGGACAGTACTGGGATAAGCAGTGAGGTGGACTGCAGGACAGTACTCAGAGCGGTGGTGAGGATGACTGGAGGACAGTACTAGAGGACAGTACTGGGATAAGCAGTGAGGTGGACTGCAGGACAGTACTTGGAGCGGTGGTGAGGATGACTGGAGGACAGTACTGCGATAAGCAGTGAGGATGACCGGAGTACAGTACTGGAAGAGGTGATGAGGAGGACCGTAGGATGGTACTAGAAGAGGCGCTGAGGAGGACTGGAGAACAGTACTAGAGGACAGCGCTGAGGAGGTCTAAAGATCAGTACCGGAAGAGGTGGTGAGGACAGTACTAGAGGACAGTACTGGGATAGGCGGTGAGGACGCCTGGAGGACAGTTCTAGAGGACAGTACTGGGATAAGCAGTGAGGACGACTGAAGGACAGTACTAGAGGACAGTACTGGGATAGGCGGTGAGGATGACTGGAGGACAGTACTAGAGGACAGTACTGGGATAAGCAGTGAGGACGACTGGAGGACAGTACTAGAGGACAGTACTGGGATAAGCAGTGAGGACGACTGGAGGACAGTACTGGAATAGGCGGTGAGGAGGAATGGAGGACAGTACTAGAGGACAGTACTGGGATAGGCGGTGAGGACGACTGGAGGACAGTACTAGAGGACAGTACTGGGATAGGCGGTGAGGACGACTGGAGGACAGTACTAGAGGACAGTACTGGGATAGGCGGCGAGGAGGAATGGAGGACAGTACTAGAGGACAGTACTGGGATAGGCGGTGAGGACGACTGGAGGACAGTACTAGAGGACAATACTGGGATAGGCGGCGAGGAGGACTGGAGGACAGTACTAGAGGACAGTAATGGGATAAGCAGTGAGGACGACTGGAGGACAGTACTGGGATAGGCGGTGAGGAGGAATGGAGGACAGTACTAGAGGACAGTACTGGGATAGGCAGTGAGGACGACTGGAGGATAGTACTACAGGACAGTACTGGGATAGGCGGTGAGGAGGAATGGAGGACAGTACTAGAGGACAGTACTGGGATAGGCGGTGAGGACGACTGGAGGACTGTACTAGAGGACAGTACTGGGATAGGCGGTGAGGACGACTGGAGGATAGTACTAGAGGACAGTACTGGGATAGGCGGTGAGGACGACTGGAGGACAGTACTAGAGGACAATACTGGGATAGGCGGTGAGGAGGAATGGAGGACATCACTGGGAGCGGCGGTGGTGGGCAGGACAAGTA
Organism: Leptodactylus fallax; assembly: GCA_947044405.1. NCBI lineage: Eukaryota > Metazoa > Chordata > Amphibia > Anura > Leptodactylidae > Leptodactylus > Leptodactylus fallax. The sequence goes on along the minus strand of CAMRHE010000783.1, from coordinate 42,870 downwards.
ATTATACTGTGTTTTGTTAGTTGTTGTACAGTCTTTGGGGGCCTTCAGGCTCCAGGGCCCGGGCTGCTTCTTTGCGCTCCTATAGCAATGTTCCAGATTCTGCTGAATTATTCCTGGACATGAGGCAGCTGAGCAGCGATTGTGTGGATTGTGGACGCTCTTTTGTGTGTTTTGTGCTGCGCACCGTGTGCTTTTGTTGCAGGCAGCAGAGACATTTCTATTCTGTCCGGTTACCATGGAAACAGAGGGGGTGAATGAATGGAGGGGGTGAATGGGGCTGAGATGGCCGCTCAGTGTGCAGGATACAGCAGGAGCTTGTACGCAGATCACGAAGACATCCATCATTTAGGATTCCTATCCTGAGGATCTACACGGAGATCTGAGGTAGGATCTTATAGTGATTCTAATGTTCTATGGCCGCTGACCAGTGGGGATAGCGGTGACCGCATGGATCAGTCACTGGGATATTCATTCTGTCGTCACATACAGATATAGCAGTCCTTAAAGGGGTTTTCTTGGAGTTTAATATTGATCTATCCTGGGTCAATATCAGATTGTGAGGTCCTACAGCTGTGTCAGAGGTTGTGGGATCAGTCACTTTGGCCTATGAATGGGGATGGGACTGACCTGAAAACTGACCATGTGACTGATCAACATGACATCACAGCCTGTTCGGTGTGGGTGTCGGGTCTCAGACTCCCAACAATCTGATATTCATGACCTGTTATAAAGATTTAAGGTTCCCAATAAAACCCTAAAACAAATGTTCGTTGACCCCCAATGTTTTGGTACAATGAATGAGAATGAACAATTTGTGTAAACCGGCGGCCATGCTATGCAAATTGTGTGTGTCCTACATTGTTATTGTAGTGCACATGACCGGTCCCGAGAATGTTTATATGAAGAATTGGGGTATACATCCAGGGTAGAAGTTAGGATTTGGATTAGAGGAGAGGAGAGGGAGCCCCATATAGATGGGAGACGCCCCCATAAGAGGGGCACAACATAGAAGAGAGGAGTCCTCACAAGTAGAGATGGAGCCCTGCATAGAAGAGAGGGGGCCCAACATATCACATTTTCCTGCATTCTCCTGACCCCCTCCATCCCTACATTCTCCTGACCTCCTCCATCCCTACATTCTCCTGACACCCTCCATCCCTACATTCTCCTGACCTCCTCCATCCATTCTCCTGACCCCCTTCCTCCCTACATTCTCCTGACACCCTCCATCCCTACATTCTCCTGACCTCCTCCATCCATTCTCCTGACCCCCTTCCTTCCTACATTCTCCTGACACCCTCCATGCCTACATTCTCCTGACCTCCTCCATCCATTCTCCTGACCCCCTTCCTCCCTACATTCTCCTGACACCCTCCATGCCTACATTCTCCTGACCTCCTCCATCCATTCTCCTGACCCCCTCCATCCCTACATTCTCCTGACCTCCATCTTCTCCTACATTCTCCTGACCTCCTCCGTTCCTACATTCTTCTGACCTCCTCTGTTCCTACATTCTCCTGACCTCCTCTGGTCCTACATTCTCCTGACCTCCTCTCTTCCTACATTCTCCTGACCTCCTCTGTTCCTACATTCTCCTGACCTTCTCCATCCCTACATTCTCCTGACCTCCACCTTCTCCTACATTCTCCTGACCTCCTCCGTCCCTACATTCTCCTGACCTCCTCCGTCCCTACATTCTCCTGACCTCCTCCGTTCCTACATTCTCCTGACCTCCTCCGTCCCTACATTCTCCTGACCCCCTCCATCCCTACATTCTCCTGACCTCCTCCATCCCTACATTCTCCTGACACCCTCCATCCATTATCCTGACCCCCTCTGTCCCTACATTCTCCTGACCTCCTCCGTCCCTACATTCTCCTGACCTCCATCTTCTCCTACATTCTCCTGACCTCCTCCGTTCCTACATTCTCCCGACCTCCTCCGTTCCTACATTCTCCTGACCTCCTCTGGTCCTACATTCTCCTGACCTCCTCTCTTCCTACATTCTCCTGACCTCCTCCGTCCCTACATTCTCCTGACCTCCTCCGTCCCTACATTCTCCTGACCTCCATCTTCCCCTACATTCTCCTGACCTCCTCCGTCCCTACATTCTCCTGACCTCCTCCATCCCTACATTCTCCTGACCTCCTCCATCCCTACATTCTCCTGACCTCCTCCGTCCCTACATTCTCCTGACCTCCATCTTCTCCTACATTCTCCTGACCTCCTCTGTTCCTACATTCTCCTGACCTCCTCCATCCCTACATTCTCCTGACCTCCATCTTCTCCTACATTCTCCTGACCTCCTCCATGCCTACATTCTCCTGACCCCCTCCATCCCTACATTCTTCTGACCTCCTCTGTCCCTACATTACCCTGACCCCCTCCATCCCCTCCTACATTATCCTGACTCCATCCATCCATTACCCTGACCTTCTCTATCCCTACATTCTCCTGACCTCCTCCGTCCCTACATTCTCATGACCTCCATCTTCTCCTACATTCTCCTGACCTCTTCCGTCCCTACATTCTCCTGACCGCCTCCGTCCCTACATTCTCCTGACCTCCTCCATCCCTACATTCTCCTGACCTCTTCCGTCTCTACATTTTCCTGACCCCCTCCATCCCCTCTTACATTATCCTGACTCCATCCATTACCCTGACCTCCTCTATCCCTACATTCTCCTGACCTCCTCCGTCCCTACAGTCTCCTGACCTCCTCCATCCCTACATTCTCCTGACCTCCATCTTCTCCTACATTCTCCTGACCTCCTCCGTCCCTACATTCTCCTGACCTCCTCCGTCCCTACATTCTCCTGACCTCCATCTTCTCCTACATTCTCCTGACCTCCTCTGTTCCTACATTCTCCTGACCTCCTCCATCCCTACATTCTCCTGACCTCCATCTTCTCCTACATTCTCCTGACCTCCTCCATGCCTACATTCTCCTGACCCCCTCCATCCCTACATTCTCCTGACCTCCTCCGTCCCTACATTACCCTGACCCCCTCCATCCCCTCCTACATTATCCTGACTCCATCCATCCATTACCCTGACCTCCTCTATCCCTACATTCTCCTGACCTCTTCCGTCCCTACATTCTCATGACCTCCATCTTCTCCTACATTCTCCTGACCTCTTCCGTCCCTACATTCTCCTGACCGCCTCCGTCCCTACATTCTCCTGACCTCCTCCATCCCTACATTCTCCTGACCTCTTCCGTCTCTACATTCTCCTGACCCCCTCCATCCCCTCTTACATTATCCTGACTCCATCCATTACCCTGACCTCCTCTATCCCTACATTCTCCTGACCTCCTCCGTCCCTACAGTCTCCTGACCCCCTCCATCACCTCCTACATTATCCTGACTCCCTCCATCCATTACCCTGACCTCCTCTATCCCTACATTATCCTGACCTCCTCCGTCCGTACATTCTCCTGACCTCCATCTTCTCCTACATTCTCCTGACCCTCTCCATCCCCTCTTACATTATCCTGACTCCCTTCATCCATTACCCTGACCTCCTCCGTCCCTACATTCTCCTGAACTCCTCTGTTCCTACATTCTCCTGACCTCCTCAGTCTCTACATTCTCCTGACCTCCTCCATCTCTACATTCTCCTGACCTCCTCGGTCTCTACATTCTCCTGACCTCCTCCGTCTCTACATTCTCCTGACCTCCTCCGTCTCTACATTCTCCTGACCCCCTCCATCCCCTACTACATTATCCTGACTCCATTCATCTATTACCCTGACCTCCTCTATCCCTACATTCTCCTGACCTCCTCCGTCCCTACATTCTCCTGACCTCCTCCATCTTCTCCTACACTCTATTAACCTCCTCTGTCCCTACATACTTCTGACCTCCTCCATCTTCTCCTCCATTTTCCTGACCTCCTGTATCCCTACATTCTCCTGACCTCTTCCGTCCCTACATTCTCCTGACCTCCTCCATCCCTACATTCTCCTGACCTCTTCCGTCTCTACATTCTCCTGACCCCTTCCATCCCCTCCTAGATTATCCTGACTCCCTTCATCCATTACCTTGACCTCCTCCATCCCTACATTCTCCTGACCTCCTCCTTCCCTACATCCTCCTGACCTCATCCGACCCTACATTTTCCTGACCTCCTGTATCCCTACATTCTCCTGACCTCCTCCATCCCTACATTCTCCTGACCTCCTCCTTCCCTACATTCTCCTGACCTCATCTGACCCTACTTTTTCCTGACCTCCTGTATCCCTACATTCTCCTGACCTCTTCCGTCCCTACATTCTCCTGACCTCCTCCATCCCTACATTCTCCTGACCTCTTCCATCTCTACATTCTCCTGACCCCTTCCATCCCCTCCTAGATTATCCTGACTCCCTTCATCCATTACCTTGACCTCCTCCATCCCTACATTCTCCTGACCTCCTCCTTCCCTACATCCTCCTGACCTCATCCGACCCTACATTTTCCTGACCTCCTGTATCCCTACATTCTCCTGACCTCCTCCATCCCTACATTCTCCTGACCTCCTCCTTCCCTACATTCTCCTGACCTCATCTGACCCTACATTTTCCTGACCTCCTGTATCCCTACATTCTCCTGACCTCCTCTGTCCATGCATTTCATAGAAATAGAATATTTTGTGATTCGCTGGTTATAGCAGAGAGCGCCGTGTTCTTCTTCAGCTTGTTTGGAGCCATCTCCTCTCCAGATTTAGCTCATAATATTCCCAAAGTACTGTTTGTAAAACTCCCAAGTTTCTTCTTAAGAAAAGTGACTCTCTAGTATGTGAATGTGAATTTTGACATCCCACTTGACTCATGGCGTGATGAAGCTTTATGTGCCAATATTGGCTGTTGTTTGTACTTCATTACAAAGGAACTCAGTGTTCTCTGAGTAAAAACTTCACTGGGTCCTTTGTTCTACTATCTTAGCCAGTAATGATTCACTTCAGGAGTCGTCTCAGATGAGGAAATCATGGATGGTTTCTTTAGGAAACGGCGCCCCTATGGATGGTGTCTAGTATTGGAGCCTATTCACTTTAATAAGGCTGAGCTGTGATAGCAGGAGCATCCATGGAGAGGACATGGAGAGAAACCATCCATGATATGCCATACCTCCCAACTTTCAAAGGACACAAAGAGGGACACGATGTGCGGTGCTCTGTGCACGCAATGGCAAATTGAGCTCCACCCACTTCTATGTTGACTCCGCCCATTATCATCCATTTTTCTTTGTGCCCCCACTCAGTATAATGCTCCTCCAGTTGCCCCCAATTTAATGTACTCCTCCAGTTGCTAGAAATCACGACAAATAATATATGATATCTAGATTATCTCCTAATAATGTCAATACAAATGATAATCAAAACTTAACATTTACTAAATATATTAAAATACAACCAAATAGGAGAATGTCCTGGAAATCCCAAAGGATCCACTGTATACCACTCCAAGAGACAGAAAAATATAGGGGCACGGCGGCACCACATAAAAATATTAAAAACAAAAGTCTTATGGTATGTATACCACAATGGGCGCAGATGGTGGTTCAGTGAAAGACAAGGGAGTATGTAGTAAGGTCCGGAAAGGTAACAGTATGGGGTGCCACTGTCCCTAAATAACCCTAATAGGACTAGATACTGACCCCGACTGGAACCTGACCCTATAATAGTGAGGCCCTAAAACGCCGTTCCCTAAGCGTGCGAACTAATGCCAAAGTGTAAACTATCTATCCCGACATGCATGTTTCATCCAAATAGGAATTATCAGGGAATGTAAGAACAGAGACCACAGCCTGTCAGGCAGAACATGGTGTTCACTAAGCAATGGCCATACAAAATAGCCTAAAGCAATATAGCAGAATGCTACACAGGACATACAAACCCCACGGCGTCCACATCACTACAGGATTGCTGATGAACCGAAATGTTCAGTGTGAGGAAAGAGTTAAACTACACACTATTAACCAGGGCTCCAGGTCATGTAACAGGATCCCCTAAATGTATCCTGGAATGTCAGACAATGAGGCGCAGAGTCCCAGCGGGGACTGAACACACCTCCAGGATACAGCGACTCCTAGGAGACAACTGCACGTGTATCTAACTAGTACCTGCATAACTAGTGCCTGTATAACTAGTACCTGCATAACTACTACCTGCATAACTAGTACCTGCATAACTAGTGCCTGTATAACTAGTAACTGCATAACTAGTACCTGCATAACTAGTACCTGCATAATTAGTACCTGCATAATTAGTACCTGCATAACTAGTGCCTGCATAACTAGTACCTGCATAACTAGTACCTGCATAACTAGTACCTGCATAATTAGTACCTGCATAACTAGTACCTGCATAACTAGTACCTGCATAACTAGTGCCTGCATAACTAGTACCTGCATAACTAGTACCTGCATAACTAGTGCCTGCATAACTAGTACCTGCATAATTAGTACCTGCATAACTAGTACCTGCATAATTAGTACCTGCATAATTAGTACCTGCATAACTAGTACCTGCATAACTAGTACCTGCATAATTAGTACCTGCATAATTAGTACCTGCATAACTAGTGCCTGCATAACTAGTACCTGCATAACTAGTGCCTGCATAATTAGTACCTGCATAACTAGTACCTGCATAACTAGTACCTGCATAATTAGTACCTGCATAATTAGTACCTGCATAACTAGTGCCTGCATAATTAGTACCTGCATAATTAGTACCTGCATAACTAGTGCCTGTATAACTAGTACCTGCATAATTAGTACCTGCATAACTAGTGCCTGCATAATTAGTACCTGCATAATTAGTACCTGCATAACTAGTACCTGCATAACTAGTGCCTGTATAACTAGTACCTGCATAACTAGTGCCTGCATAACTAGTACCTGCATAATTAGTACCTGCATAACTAGTACCTGCATAATTAGTACCTGCATAATTAGTACCTGCATAACTAGTACCTGCATAATTAGTGCCTGCATAACTAGTGCCTGCATAATTAGTACCTGCATAATTAGTACCTGCATAACTAGTACCTGCATAACTAGTACCTGCATAATTAGTACCTGCATAACTAGTGCCTGCATAATTAGTACCTGCATAATTAGTACCTGCATAATTAGTGCCTGCATAACTAGTGCCTGCATAATTAGTACCTGCATAATTAGTACCTGCATAACTAGTGCCTGCATAACTAGTACCTGCATAACTAGTACCTGCATAACTAGTACCTGCATAATTAGTACCTGCATAACTAGTGCCTGCATAACTAGTACCTGCATAATTAGTACCTGCATAACTAGTACCTGCATAACTAGTACCTGCATAACTAGTGCCTGCATAACTAGTACCTGCATAATTAGTACCTGCATAACTAGTACCTGCATAACTAGTACCTGCATAATTAGTACCTGCATAACTAGTACCTGCATAACTAGTGCCTGCATAACTAGTACCTGCATAATTAGTACCTGCATAATTAGTACCTGCATAACTAGTACCTGCATAACTAGTGCCTGCATAATTAGTACCTGCATAACTAGTGCCTGCATAACTAGTACCTGCATAACTAGTACCTGCATAACTAGTACCTGCATAATTAGTACCTGCATAATTAGTACCTGCATAACTAGTGCCTGCATAATTAGTACCTGCATAATTAGTACCTGCATAACTAGTGCCTGTATAACTAGTACCTGCATAATTAGTACCTGCATAACTAGTACCTGCATAATTAGTACCTGCATAATTAGTACCTGCATAACTAGTACCTGCATAACTAGTACCTGCATAACTAGTGCCTGCATAATTAGTACCTGCATAATTAGTACCTGCATAACTAGTACCTGCATAACTAGTGCCTGCATAATTAGTACCTGCATAACTAGTGCCTGCATAATTAGTACCTGCATAATTAGTACCTGCATAACTAGTACCTGCATAACTAGTGCCTGCATAATTAGTACCTGCATAATTAGTACCTGCATAACTAGTGCCTGTATAACTAGTACCTGCATAACTAGTACCTGCATAACTAGTACCTGCATAACTAGTACCTGCATAATTAGTACCTGCATAACTAGTGCCTGTATAACTAGTACCTGCATAACTAGTACCTGCATAACTAGTACCTGCATAATTAGTACCTGCATAATTAGTACCTGCATAACTAGTACCTGCATAACTAGTACCTGCATAACTAGTGCCTGCATAACTCGTACCTGCATAACTAGTGCCTGCATAATTAGTACCTGCATAACTAGTACCTGCATAACTAGTGCCTGCATAACTAGTGCCTGCATAATTAGTACCTGCATAATTAGTGCCTGCATAACTAGTACCTGCATAACTAGTGCCTGGATAACTAGTGCCTGCATAATTAGTACCTGCATAACTAGTACCTGCATAACTAGTACCTTCATAACTAGTACCTGCATAACTAGTGCCTGCATAACTAGTACCTGCATAACTAGTACCTGCATAATTAGTACCTGGATAACTAGTGCCTGCATAATTAGTACCTGCATAACTAGTACCTGCATAATTAGTACCTGGATAACTAGTGCCTGCATAATTAGTACCTGCATAACTAGTATCTGCATAATTAGTACCTGGATAACTAGTGCCTGCATAATTAGTACCTGCATAACTAGTACCTGCATAACTAGTACCTGCATAACTAGTACATGCATAACTAGTACCTGCATAACTAGTACTTGCATAACTAGTGCCTGCATAATTAGTACCTGCATAACTAGTGCCTGCATAAGTAGTACCTACATAATTAGTACCTGCATAACTAGTACCTGCATAATTAGTACCTGCATAACTAGTACCTGCATAACTAGTACCTGCATAACTGGTACATGCATAACTAGTACCTGCATAACTAGTAGCTGCAGAACTAGTACCTGCATAATTAGTATCTGCATAACTAGTACCTGCATAACTAGTACCTGCATAACTAGTACCTGCATAATTAGTACCTGCATAATTAGTGCCTGCATAACTAGTACCTGCATAATTAGTGCCTGCATAACTAGTACCTGCATAATTAGTACCTACATAACTAGTACCTGCATAATTAGTACCTGCATAATTAGTACCTGAATAACTAGTAACTGCATAATTAGTACCCGCATAATTAGTACCTGCATAATTAGTGCCTGCATAACTAGTACCTGCATAATTAGTGCCTACATAACTAGTACCTGCATAATTAGTACCTACATAACTAGTACCTGCATAATTAGTACCTGCATAATTAGTACCTGCATCACTAGTACCTGCATAACTAGTACCTGCATATGTGCTCCACCCTCCAAAGACAAACAACATAACACATGCAGGAGGCCGAGTGACTGACACACGCGCACTGGATGGGATAAAATATAGGACATGACGTGAAGTTCAGTCTATCAGCCCAAAATTATTCCTCACAGTAAACACAAGAATTCATCTACATCCTAAAGGACATAGCCGTATATATGGCTACACCCAGAGGGTGTCACTATAGTGACTTAGTACTATAAATAAACCCAAGTATGGACAAAGCCAACATAACCAAAGTCCAAGATATAAGGTACAAACAGGTATTTAGACACAGTCCCAAACTAACACAAATGTGATCTACCGAAAAATACTATAATGGCCCAATGATGTGATAGCAGAACATCAATATATTAATATATCTAAATAAAAGGGCCAGATGAATGACGTGAAGCTCAGTTTTTCATTCAGTGCAAGAGCATTGATAGTTTTTAAACGAAAAATCCATTTGGTCTCTGTTTGTGTCACCAAACGGTCCCAATTTCCTCGCCTAGCAGGTCGTTTTACAAGATCAGTGCCAATAAATTTCACGCAAGAAGGATCACCCCGATGAACAGTGTGTACATGGCGTGCAATTGGAGTTTCACGGTTATGGTGAAAGTCCCCGAGATGTTCCCCAATGTGTCGCCGGAGCTCCAAGTAGTTTTACCAATGTACTCCAACCCGCATATACAGGTGGCTTTATAAATAATACCTTTAGAGCGGCAATAAATGAATGATCTGATATTATAGACCTTCCCTGTTATATTGCTCTTAAAGTTATTTCTGTTCAGGACAGACTTACATGCCTCACCGCCACTACAACGATAGCGCCCCACAATATTAGGTGGAAGCCAACTAGTAGGAATAGCTGGTTCAACATAGTGGCTCTTTACCACACGGTCACGAATATTCTTACCATGTCTATCTGTGGTTTGGGGTCAATTACATCAACGATGTAATTAATGTCCTCCTCCAGTTGCCCCCAGTTTAATGTCCCTGTCCAGTGACCCCCACTATTTAATGCCCCCCCTTCATCTGACACCAGTTTAATGCCCCCCTTCATCTGCCACCAGTTTAATGCCCCTTCTTCTGCCACCAGTTTAATGCCCCCATTCATCTGCCACCAGTTTAATGCCCCCTTCATCTGCTACCAGTTGAATGTTCTCCCTCCATTTGCCCCAAAGTTTAACATAATAAAAACACTGATACTCTCCTCTCATCGCTCTCCTTCTGCTCAGTCTGCAGTTTCTTCTCCCAGAGTGTTTAGGACAACTCTGTTAGCCAGCTAGAGCACTCACCTTGACCATGTATGTATTGCATGGTGACTCTGGAGATATCAGCTTATTTTTAGGTTGTCAGGACTGACCCCAACAAGGTGTCTCTGGAGATATCGGTGTATTGTCAGGTTGTCAGGACTGACCACAACAAGGACTCTAAGATCCTTTAAAGGTCCATGTCTTTAGGGTATAAAAAAATCTGTGAATTTTCAGTTACTTGTATAACACCATGTCTGAAGAAGGGAGCTAGTACTCCTGAAAGCTTACTATCAAATATACTCAGTTAGCCTCTAAAAGGTATTGCCTGATTTCTTCACTCTTCCACTACTTTCAATGGCTAACACGGTACAACATTATACTACGATAAAGGGATTCTGTCATCAAAGTGAAGAATTTATTTTACACCAGTTCAGTTGGGTAGTTTATAATAATTTATACCTCAGTTGCTAAATGAATATTTTATTTCACAATATTCAACTAAGCAATATAGAGCACTGAGGGCAGCTCCATTGCTCCAAACTGCTACGCCCCACACCTCTCAGGGACGCCATGGAGGGATATGGGTGTAGCTATATCATTGTACAGGGAGAGATACGGGTGTAGCTGTGTCATTGTACAGGGAGGGATACAGGTATAGCTGTATCATTGTACATGGAGGGATATGGGTGTAGCTATATCATTGTACAGGGAGGGATATGGGTGTAGCTGTGTCATTGTACAGGGAGGGATATGGGTGTAGCTGTGTCATTGTACAGGGAGGGATATGGGTGTAGCTGTGTCATTGTACAGGGAGGGATATGGGTGTAGCTATATCATTGTACAGGGAGGGATACAGGTGTAGCTGTATCATTGTACAGGGAGGGATATGGGTGTAGCTGTATCATTGTACAGGGAGGGTGGGGTGCTCATTGTACAGGGAGGGATATGGGTGTAGCTGTGTCATTGTACAGGGAGGGATATGGGTGTAGCTATATCATTGTACAGGGAGGGATATCAGCGGGGTCGGTGTAGCTATATCATTGTACAGGGAGGGATATGGGTGTAGCTATATCATTGTACAGGGAGGGATATGGGTGTAGCTGTATCATTGTACAGGGAGGGATACAGGTGTAGCTATATCATTGTACAGGGAGGGATATGGGTGTAGCTATATCATTGTACAGGGAGGGATATGGGTGTAGCTGTATCATTGTACAGGGAGGGATACAGGTGTAGCTGTGTCATTGTACAGGGAGGGATACAGGTGTAGCTGTGTCATTGTACAGGGAGGGATACAGGTGTAGCTGTATCATTGTACAGGGAGGGATATGGGTGTAGCTGTGTCATTGTACAGGGAGGGATATGGGTGTAGCTATATCATTGTACAGGGAGGGATATGGGTGTAGCTGTGTCATTGTACAGGGAGGGATACAGGTGTAGCTGTGTCATTGTACAGGGAGGGATACAGGTGTAGCTGTGTCATTGTACAGGGAGGGATACAGGTGTAGCTGTATCATTGTACAGGGAGGGATATGGGTGCAGCTGTGTCATTGTACATGGAGGGATACGGGTGTAGCTGTATCATTGTACAGGGAGGGATATGGGTGTAGCTATATCATTGTACAGGGAGGGATATGGGTGTAGCTGTGTCATTGTACAGGGAGGGATATGGGTGTAGCTGTGTCATTGTACAGGGAGGGATATGGGTGTAGCTATATCATTGTACAGGGAGGGATATGGGTGTAGCTGTATCATTGTACAGGGAGGGATATGGGTGTAGCTGTATCATTGTACAGGGAGGGATACAGGTGTAGCTATATCATTGTACATGGAGGGATACAGGTGTAGCTGTGTCATTGTACAGGGAGGGATACAGGTGTAGCTATATCATTGTACATGGAGGGATACGGGTGTAGCTGTATCATTGTACAGGGAGGGATATGGGTGTAGCTATATCATTGTACAGGGAGGGATACAGGTGTAGCTGTATCATTGTACAGGGAGGGATATGGGTGTAGCTATATCATTGTACAGGGAGGGATATGGGTGTAGCTGTGTCATTGTACAGGGAGGGATATGGGTGTAGCTGTGTCATTGTACAGGGAGGGATATGGGTGTAGCTATATCATTGTACAGGGAGGGATATGGGTGTAGCTATATCATTGTACAGGGAGGGATATGGGTGTAGCTGTATCATTGTACAGGGAGGGATACAGGTGTAGCTGTGTCATTGTACAGGGAGGGATACAGGTGTAGCTGTGTCATTGTACAGGGAGGGATATGGGTGCAGCTGTGTCATTGTACATGGAGGGATACGGGTGTAGCTGTATCATTGTACATGGAGGGATACGGGTGTAGCTGTGTCATTGTACAGGGAGGGATATGGGTGTAGCTGTGTCATTGTACAGGGAGGGATATGGGTGTAGCTGTATCATTGTACAGGGAGGTATACAGGTGTAGCTGTATAATTGTACATGGAGGGATACAGGTGTAGCTGTGTCATTGTACAGGGAGGGATATGGGTGTAGCTGTATCATTGTACAGGGAGAGATATGGGTGTAGCTATATCATTGTACAGGGAGGGATATGGGTGTAGCTGTGTCATTGTACAGGGAGAGATACGGGTGTAGCTGTATCATTCTACAGGGAGAGATATAATAATAATAATAATAATAATAGTCCTTTAATAGTCCCACAATGGGGAAATTCAGTGTGTTACAGCAGCAAAGATAAGCAGATACAAATACAAATACAACATGTACAGGAATATTCCAAGGTGAGAGGCATTACATTGATAGCAGACAGACAGATAGGACGTAGCAGAGGGGGGGGGGGATAACAGGCAGAGAGATATTTCAGTTCTCTGTGTGTAATGATCTCCGCTTAGGTCGGTGTTGGTTGTACAGCCTAACCGCGGTGGGGAGGAAAGACTTCCGATAGCGCTCCTTCTCACACCTAGGGTGGAGCAGTCGGTCACTGACAGTACTGCTCAGCGCGATCACAGTCTCATGCATGGGATGGGACTTCTTCTTCTGCATGGAGCTCACCACGGACAGTATCCTTCTGTCACCCACCACCTGCACTGGGTCCAGTGGGCTCCCCAGGACAGAGCTGGCCCTTCTAATCAGCTTTTCAAGTTTATTTCTGTCCCTGGTTGATATACTGCTCCCCCAGCAGGCCACTCCAAAGAAGATGGCTGATGCCACTACCGAGTTGAAGAAAGTTCTAAGAAGTGCCCCCCGGATTCCAAAGGCTCTCAGTTTCCTAAGCAGGTAGAGCCTGCTGTGGCCCTTCCTGTACAGGGCCTCCATATGATCTGCCCAGTCCAGCTTATTATTAAGGAGCAAACCCAGGTACTTATAGGTGTTCACAATCTCGATGCCCGTCCCCAGGATGTCCACTGGTTTAGGAGGGCTTCTGCCTTTGCGGAAGTCCACCACCATCTCCTTGGTCTTCCCCGCGTTAATCTTCAGGTGGTTCCGGTGGCACCAGTCCACAAAATCCTGGTTCAGTTCTCTGTACTCCCTGTCATCATCATCTGTGATGAGACCCACTATTGCAGAGTCGTCAGAATACTTCTGTAGGGAGCAGCTGGATGAGTTGCACCTAAAATCTGCAGTGTACAGTGTGAAGAGGAAATGGGCGAGAACCGTACCCTGAGGTGCCCCCGTATTACAGATCACTGTACCTGACACACAGTCTCGGGCTCTCACGTATTGAGGTCGATTTGTGAGGTAGTCTAGGGGGGCCGGTGGGGGTGGGGGGGGGGTGGACAAAAAAAGGCGCGGGTTTTTTTTTAAAAAACGGGGGTGGGGTGTTGTTTGAAAAAGGGGGGGGGGGAAAAAATTTTTTTTTTTTTTTTTTTTTGGTTTTTTTAGGGGGGGGGGGGGCCGTGGGGGAGGTTGGTGGTGGGGGTCTTTTACCCCAAAGCCCGGCGGATAAGAAAACGGGGGGGGGGGAAAGGGGGGGTCACCAGGGGGCGGAGATGTGTGAGAACCACAGATATGGGTGTAGCTGTATCATTGTACATGGAGGGATATGGGTGTAGCTGTATCATTGTACATGGAGGGATACAGGTGTAGCTGTGTCATTGTACAGGGAGGGATATGGGTGTAGCTATATCATTGTACAGGGAGGGATACAGGTGTAGCTGTATCATTGTACAGGGCGGGATATGGGTGTAGCTGTATCATTGTACATGGAGGGATACAGGTGTAGCTGTGTCATTGTACAGGGAGGGATATGGGTGTAGCTATATCATTGTACAGGGAGGGATACAGGTGTAGCTGTATCATTGTACAGGGCGGGATATGGGTGTAGCTGTATCATTGTACAGGGAGGGATACAGGTGTAGCTGTGTCATTGTACAGGGAGGGATATGGGTGTAGCTATATCATTGTACAGGGAGGGATACAGGTGTAGCTGTATCATTGTACAGGGCGGGATATGGGTGTAGCTGTATCATTGTACAGGGAGGGATATGGGTGTAGCTGTGTCATTGTACAGGGAGGGATACAGGTGTAGCTGTGTCATTGTACAGGGAGGGATATGGGTGTAGCTGTATAATTGTACATGGAGGGATATGGGTGTAGCTATATCATTGTACAGGGAGGGATACAGGTGTAGCTGTATCATTGTACAGGGAGGGATACAGGTGTAGCTGTGTCATTGTACAGGGAGGGATATGGGTGTAGCTGTATCATTGTACAGGGAGGGATATGGGTGTAGCTGTATCATTGTACAGGGAGGGATACAGGTGTAGCTGTATCATTGTACAGGGAGAGATACAGGTGTAGCTGTGTCATTGTACAGGGAGGGATATGGGTGTAGCTGTATCATTGTACATGGAGGGATATGGGTGTAGCTATATCATTGTACAGGGAGAGATATGGGTGTAGCTGTATCATTGTACATGGAGGGATACAGGTGTAGCTGTGTCATTGTACAGGGAGGGATATGGGTGTAGCTGTATCATTGTACAGGGAGGGATACAGGTGTAGCTGTATCATTGTACAGGGAGAGATACAGGTGTAGCTGTGTCATTGTACAGGGAGGGATATGGGTGTAGCTGTATCATTGTACAGGGAGGGATATGGGTGTAGCTGTATCATTGTACAGGGAGGGATATGGGTGTAGCTGTATCATTGTACAGGGAGGGATACAGGTGTAGCTGTATCATTGTACAGGGAGAGATACAGGTGCAGCTGTATCATTGTACATGGAGGGATACAGGTGTAGCTGTGTCATTGTAGATGGAAGGATGCGGGTGTAGCTGTATCATTGTACAGGGAGAGATACAGGTGTAGCTGTATGTGAAAGATCCTCCGTGCGCCAAACCGCTTTGGCCACACCCTGAGTCCTCTTTCATATAAAAACCACACTCACCGCCAGTGAATGTCGGGTTCACCAGATAAATACAAGACAAGCTTTCTAAATTTTATATATTTATTAACCCCTAAATGGGTCGGTATTAACATCTAACATATACAGATCAGAACAGATATGCAGATATATGCAAGCATTAACAGTTACTAGTTACAAGATACAGTACAAATAAAATAAAAGGGATAAAAGGTGAAATAATTACTTTACCACACATATCCTGGATGTGGCTCTATAGTCCAACACTCACACATAGCATGTGGAGATCACCAGTGGAGGCTTTTCAGCATGTGGCATCAGCAACAGTAATCCAGCCTGCATGCTCTTTACACAGTCTCTCAGCATTAGTCCAATAGTCTCTCTCAGTCTCTTGTAGGCTCATCATCGTCAGCAGCAGCATTCCAACCTGCCTGCTCATAGTAGCATCTCAGTCAAAGTCTGTAATATCCTGTAGCATAATCTCCATAGCATCAACTCCTTAGCATAAATCTCCCACTGACTCTTACCTCATCTTTCATACCCTTTATGCCACCTCCCAGAATGAGGTCAACGGCGGCAGCTGGTCTCATGGAATAATCCACTCAAATCCAGATCTTTTGTATGTAGATGAGACCAAATGACCTGATACAATGTTATCAGCCATATCTGATCAACCAGTGCAGCTGGACAATGCATGTTTGTTTGATCAGCCAGGGCTGTATAGGAATACAATGGAACCCTATTGTTCCAGCCTGGCCACTACTGCCAATATGCACCTAGGCTTATAGCTGCGCACAGTATGAATGAGTGCAAGCAAGAAGGGAGATCCTATACCCAGAGATCAAAATACATCTGAGTTATAGCCACACTTAAGCAGAATCATCACACTGTATCATTGTACAGGGAGAGATTCAAGTGTAGCTGTGTCATTCTACATGGAAGGATACGGGTGTAGCTATATCATTATTTCTACTTTAATTACCTATTTGGTCATTTTAGCCTACAAAATGTAAATAATTTTTTTACAAAAAATTTCAACTTTAAGTACTTTTATAGTTTCTGAAACTGCACTGAATTTCCGCAACAATTTGTAAAGTCTGTACGGTCTGTACAATCCTCACGCTCTGTATGGTCTGTACAATCCTTACACTTTGTACAATCCTCACACTCTGTACGGTCTGTACAATCCTCATGCTCTGTACAATCCTCATGCTCTGTACAATCTGTACAATCCTCACGCTCTATACAATCCTCACACTCTGTACGGTCTGTACAATTCTCACACTCTGTACAATCCCCATGCTCTGTAAGGTCTGTACAATCCTCACGTTCTATACAATTCTCACACTCTGTACAATCCTCACGCTCTGTATGGTCTGTACAATCTCACACGCTGTACTGTCTGTACAATCCTCACACTCTGTCCAATCCTCACACTCTGTACAATCCTCACGCTCTGTATGGTCTGTACAATCTCACATGCTGTACTGTCTGTCCAATCCTCACACCCTGTACAATCCTCATGCGCTGTATGGTCTGTACAATCTCACACACTGTACTGTCTGTACAATCCACACGCTCTGTATGGTCTGTCCAATCCTCACACTCTGTACAATCCTCACACTCTGTCCAATCCTCACGCGCTGTATGGTCTGTACAATCTCACACGCTGTACTATCTGTCCAATCCTCACACTCTGTCCAATCCTCACGCGCTGTATGGTCTGTACAATCTCACACGCTGTACTGTCTGTATAATCCACACGCTCTGTATGGTCTGTCCAATCCTCACACTCTGTACAATCTCACACACTCTGTATGGTCTGTACAATCTCACACGCTGTACTGTCTGTCCAATCCTCACACTCTGTACAATCTCACACGCTATACTGTCTGTACAATGTTCACGCTCTTTCCAATCCTCACGCTCTGTCCAATCCTCACACTCTGTACAATCCTCATGCTCTGTACTGTCTGTACAATCCTCACGCTCTGTCCAATCCTCACACTCTGTCCAATCCTCACACTCTGTATGGTCTGTCCAATCCTCACACTCTGTACAATCCTCACGCTCTGTACTGTCTGTACAATCCTCACGCTCTGTCCAATCCTCACACTCTGTCCAATCCTCACACTCTGTATGGTCTGTCCAATCCTCACACTCTGTACAATCCTCATGCTCTGTACTGTCTGTACAATCCTCACGCTCTGTCCAATCCTCACACTCTGTCCAATCCTCACACTCTGTATGGTCTGTCCAATCCTCACACTCTGTACAATCCTCACGCTCTGTACTGTCTGTACAATCCTCACGCTCTGTCCAATCCTCACACTCTGTCCAATCCTCACACTCTGTATGGTCTGTACAATCCTCACGCTCTGTACTGTCTGTCCAATCCTCACGCTCTGTATGGTCTGTACAATCCTCACGCTCTGTACTGTCTGTCCAATCCTCACGCTCTGTATGGTCTGTACAATCTCACACGCTGTACTGTCTGTACAATCCTCACGCTCTGTATGGTCTGTCCAATCCTCACACTCTGTACAATCTCACACACTCTGTATGGTCTGTACAATCTCACACGCTGTACTGTCTGTCCAATCCTCACACTCTGTACAATCTCACACGCTATACTGTCTGTACAATGTTCACGCTCTTTCCAATCCTCACGCTCTGTCCAATCCTCACACTCTGTACAATCCTCACGCTCTGTACTGTCTGTACAATCCTCACGCTCTGTCCAATCCTCACACTCTGTCCAATCCTCACACTCTGTATGGTCTGTCCAATCCTCACACTCTGTACAATCCTCACGCTCTGTACTGTCTGTACAATCCTCACGCTCTGTCCAATCCTCACACTCTGTCCAATCCTCACACTCTGTATGGTCTGTCCAATCCTCACGCTCTGTACTGTCTGTCCAATCCTCACGCTCTGTATGGTCTGTACAATCCTCACGCTCTGTACTGTCTGTCCAATCCTCACGCTCTGTATGGTCTGTACAATCTCACACGCTGTACTGTCTGTACAATCCTCACGCTCTGTCCAATCCTCACACTCTGTACAATCCTCACGCTCTGTATGGTCTGTACAATCTCACATGCTGTACTGTCTGTCCAATCCTCACACTCTGTACAATCCTCATGCGCTGTATGGTCTGTACAATCTCACACGCTGTACTGTCTGTACAATCCACACGCTCTGTATGGTCTGTCCAATCCTCACACTCTGTACAATCTCACACGCTGTACTGTCTGTCCAATCCTCACACTCTGTACAATCTCACACGCTGTACTGTCTGTACAATCCACACGCTCTGTATGGTCTGTCCAATCCTCACACTCTGTACAATCTCACACGCTGTACTGTCTGTCCAATCCTCACACTCTGTACAATCTCACACGCTGTACTGTCTGTCCAATCCTCACACTCTGTCCAATCCTCATGCGCTGTATGGTCTGTCCAATCCACATGCTCTGTACAATCCGCACATTTTCTAGAAAACAAGCCTAAATTTGATGCTCTCCTTTGTCCTGTAGGATTTGATCTGGAGGTGGCAGCCATGTCTGGCCGTCATTCTGCACTTCTGGGCGGTTTTGTGCTGTCAGGTAAGTAAATGAGACTTTCTTGTCACTGATAACATAAGTGCAGAGTGATATGTGATAGAGAGATAGCGATCGTACGTTTCATCAGACACTACAAATAATACAAAGATTGTCCCTTGTCACATAGAATGAACACAGTCCACGCATATACAAAGCCCTATGTGGTCATATAAAGTCACATCGGTGGTCAATAGAGGGAACTTGTAAGACACAATAGGTGCAATGATATGCAGTAATAAGACAACAGGGCTGTCCCAGCCAATAGTGCTGTGGAAAACAATGAGAATAGAATGAGCCCCCGGATTATAGTAGAGGAAATATGAGCAGGAGAATGGCCAGTGAGATGTGAGCTAGTAGGGAGGTGATGGGTGTCTGATAGGGCTGCTGCAGGAGGCGGCGGTGCACCCATGTGATGTCATATCTGCTGTTATGTGGGTGATGCAGCCCATCAAGAGTCCGTGAGAAAGAGAAACCATGTGCATGCGTGGAAAAAAGCCAGAGTGTCCCCATAGTAATAGAGAATAGAAGGCGAAGTCTGCATATGTCAGTGGCAGGAGACGCGAGGAGCAGAGACCGCAGTAAAAGAAGGGAATAAGAAGGAAGGAATAAGGAGAAGAATCAGGATATATGGAGAAGAGAGAGAGGAATAAGAGAAGGAAGACATCATAATGGTGGGAGCAGGGAAAGCATACAGATAAATATGGCGTTTAAGAGCCCAATCCACTGTGGCGAGGGTCAAAGGGGAGACTAAAACAACAGGTCATGGGAGAAAAAAAGCAAATGTACAATAAAAGACTGAACACACTTGACTTTGTAGGTCGTATTTCCAATTCAAGCCATTTGGTGTAAGAGAATTCATGAATCCTAAAGGTCTCTTAGCTTCAGTGTCTTGATGCGATCGTCTCCTCTTCTGCCTTGTGGTATATGCTCCAGCACTTGAGGTTTTAGCTGTGCCCTGCATTATGGATATGGACGAGTATATTCTATTTATGTTGTGATATGAGATCTTGTACATATGCCGGGTAGTTTCACCAACATATACAAGACTGCTCGGACACTTGAACAAATAGACAACAAAACTCTTGGTTAGGGATGTGGTGGCCGGTGATCGGGTGGTGGACTTGTCTCCTTTCATTACATTATTACACTGGAGGCAATCGAGACTAGAGAAAATCCGGTGTGCATAGAAATTGTTGTCTCCTCATCTTAGTGTTGGACCCGACGTCCACTTTCATCAACTTGGCCCTTCTGTGCTCGCTTAAAACAGGGTAAGAAAAGGTTGTTGAATTCTGGTACATTATTATAGCTTTTCTTCAAAATCGAGCAGTGACTACGTATGGACTTATATATCCAAAAAGCAAATGGATGAAAATGATGGACTAGGGGAACACATGCTCCTTCAGTGTTTCCTTCTATGTGGGGTGTTTGGGTTACTGCACTCTACCTGGGTAATCCCTATGAATTTATCTCTCATCTCTCTGGTCTCAGGATCAGAAACCCCACGTTGTACACGACTAAAGTGTGCAGATAATGAACCTTTAGAGGCGTCAGGGTGGCGGCTGGAAAAGTGCACTAGAGCATTACAGTAGGTTGGTTTGGTACAGAGATGAGTCCTCAGGTTTCTCAGTCGGTCCTTGAGAAACTTAATGGACAAAAAGTTTATTTCAAACTGATGGAACATAAATTGGTTTTCTGGACACCCACTGATAAGATGTTTATGAAATGCTACTAGTGTGTCATGGGAGCCCCCCATATACAAAAAGTATTGTCTCTATCTATGCCAGACTATAGAGTGTTATAGGAAAAGTGGATGAGTGTAGGTCTTAACATTCTAACATGTAACAATTTGTATATGGAGGGGGGGGTTTCGATCCCCTGGAGGTCCCCTAGATTTGAAAGTGTCCTGAAAAGGAAACAGGTTATCACATAATAGCAATAGATCAAGCCATCTTAGTATTACTGAGTCGGCTGTGATGAGTAAAGTCTGTATCACCATGATGTCTGATGTGTAGACTTGTGACGTCTCAGATGACCACAAAGGATGTGGATGGAATTTGTTGTAATGTATTAATGAGGGATAAAAATGAACCCATATCTAGGAGATATGATCCCGTATCCAGGAGATATGATCCCGTATCTAGGAGATATGATCCCGTATCCAGGAGATATGATCCCGTATCCAGGAGAAATGATCCCTTATCCAGGAGATATGATTCCGTATCCAGGAGATATGATCCCATATCTAGGAGATATTATCCCGTATCCAGGACATATGATTCCGTATCCAGG
This sequence comes from Leptodactylus fallax, assembly GCA_947044405.1. Lineage (NCBI taxonomy): Eukaryota > Metazoa > Chordata > Amphibia > Anura > Leptodactylidae > Leptodactylus > Leptodactylus fallax. Next base: position 21,050 of record CAMRHE010000783.1, on the reverse strand, counting down.
ACATATGATTCCGTATCCAGGAGAAATGATCCCGTATCCAGGAGATATGATCCCGTATCCAGGAGATATGATCCCCTATCCAGGAGATATGATCCCCTATCCAGGAGATATGATCCCGTATCCAGGAGATATGATCCCGTATCCAGGAGATATGATCCCCTATCCAGGAGATATGATCCCCTATCCAGGAGATATGATCCCGTATCCAGAAGATATGATCCCCTATCCAGGAGATATGATCCCGTATCCAGGAGATATGATCTGGACTCCTTGGTGAGGGAAATGAGGGTAAGAAGATTGAGCACAGGATAGAATCCGGTGAGGCAACTATGGATCTCCCTGGTGGTTTGTCAAGTCTCTTTTGAATATTATGTAAAATATATAAGACGGGATAATAAGATCTCGTTTGAATAATTTGATGAGTTTTCTCATGGATGACTCCAGCAGTTAGATAATGGATGTTATTAGGAATCTCTGATGTAGGATCACACAGTAGCTTCTGATATACTCATTTATTGGATAGTGGTCAAGGTATTTCATCACTATGACAATGACACCACTCTTACCCAGATGGTTTGTCCTGTAGGAGAGGACTGGTCCTTCTAAGTGTGATAGGTTGGGGGTACAATGTAATTTGCCTCTCACAATGTCCGATCTTAGTGAATAAAAGTCTCTGTTAACCAACAAAATGAAAGTTTGAAGGACATGATCGCCCTTCGGGGACATATAGGAGCTTCTGAGTCTCAGCCCTAGATCAGTGATTGAGAGGAATGGTTTAGATGAAACCATATTACAGGTTCTCAGAGAAGTGTGCCTTTAAACATGAACTCCTATAGAATCTTTGGAGATCCATTTCAAGCTGAAAGCTGCTTATTTATAGGTAGAGACCTTTTTCTAACAGTAGTTAGATGGGACTGTAGATGAAATAATAATCACATTAAGTTGTTCCCCACCTGTGATCTGGTTGACATTGCCATTCGGTTACTGCCGGTGGCATCGGCCGCCTCGTCGTATCTTCTTCTTGTGGGTGTTTGTCCTCGATGGGATTAAGAAGGATTCCTGTTGCGGATGGGACGTTCACTGTTGGTAGAGGATCCAGAGCTTGGAGAGCTTCTTCTGTCTATTGCCTGGAGTTGTCCTGCCATCTGTAGACGTGGTTCTGATGATGATCCTCGGTGTTTCTGATGAATTTTTGTCTTTTCTTTTCTCAGCCTCTGTTCTACTGTTGGTGATGTGGTTGAGATTTGGTCTTTGATGTTGGAGAATTCCTTGGTTGAAGGGGTTGATTATAGTTGAGACTCAATGGATGCTATCTTTACTTTGACTCAAGGTAAATGGATGTGACGACACCGAGCATTCAGACTTGTGGTACTCGATAGTAGGGGTGCTTTTGAGCAGCAGGAACCGCAGCATCCTCTTGTAAAGGATGAAAGCATGCAGGATAAGAAGACCAAATGGTATCTCTCTTGTGACAATGAAGTATAGTTGAGATAAGGAACCGCACTCACCTCAGAATGTTCACAACACACATTTCTTTATTGAGAACCACCAACAACCATGGTCTTGTACTTCATTGTCACAAGAGAGATACCATTTGGTCTTCTTATCCTGCATCTTTAATTTGACAACCTGGTTTTATTTTTGTAAATATTTACCAGTGAGGGTCATAAATAAGGTCAAAGGAACATTTGTTGATGATTTGATTGTCTTTGAATATGGTGGGCCTCAGTGGGACCCGAGTCCTCCTTGGATCCTACGTACCTTAAGATAATCAACGATGGTGACGCAATGAAGCTCAAGAGTCCTAAGGCAATGGGACCTTCATAGTCCCTCGTTCTCAACTCTCTGTGAAATCTGTAAGAAATGGCTTGAGAGGGCTGGCCACCTAACTACTAGCTCGCATCTCATTGGCGATTCTCCTGCTCATATTTCCTTAACCTTTGGTGGGTCATTCTATGGTCTTTTTTTTTCCAATGTATTTGTTTTCCACAGCACTACTTGGAAGCTTTCCTCTGCCATGGCCACGGTTATCATTATATGGGAAACCTTCCTCTCCATACATATTCTAGAAGACCCAGCTGGGACAGCCCTGTTGTCTTATTGCTGCATATCATTGCATCTATTGTGTCTTACAAGTTCCCTCTATTGACCACCGATGTGACTTTCTAAGACTAACCACTGTAGTCTTTATAGCTTTATATGACCACATAGGTCTTTGTATATACTTAGACTGTGTTCATTCTACGTAACAAAGGGCAATCTTTGTATTATTTGTAGTGTCTGATGAAACGTTGCGTTCTGTACTATCGGATCTCTATCTCTCTACTAATAAATATCACATATCACTCTACACCTGAGTACTGAGCTTATGTTAGAAGATTTAGTAGGGGTTGGGACCCTGCTCATGGAGGGACCTGCAGCCTTAACCCATTTTCTTATAGATATCACGAAGTATGAATGCTGAGGGGAAACACGGTCATGGGGTAATACCACATCTCTCCTGTAGGAGAAGGCCTAGCAGGTTGCAGCTTCCCCAGCACATTCAGCTGTTCCTTGGGTTTCTGTGAGCCAGTTCCTTAGTGATCAGCTGATCAGTTCCGCAGTTTCCTTGAATTCCCGATATAGACATAGGAAGACCTGTTTTTTCCATATTTAGTACCTTCTCTGGGTTTGCTGCCAGGGAAGCATAAATGGCTCATGTTGGGCTTTATTAGGCCTCTCTTGCCACTCACACCGCTCACTTTTGTGTTCATATCAGTGGGTAGATCAAGAGTTAATTTTAGGAAAGCAAGCATTGTGCAGACGGATATATATATAGATGTGCACAGGCGCCTCGGATGTCCTCAGTCAGATGTCACTATATCATTACACTGCTGCAGTAAAATAAGCTGCATTACAATACAGTATAATATGATCCACTGTAAAAAAAATGGTAGCAAGACATAAAAGAAACACTAGGTGGCACCACCTACAGGACAGAAGTGACACAGCAGCAAGAAGTGCACAGTGACCTAAAAGTCTGGGAATCTGTCACACTATATAATAAATATAATAGGTGGCCGGTACCCAGCTCTTCCCGGCACTCCTAGTGGTGGTAATAATGGGCAGTTAGAGTTGGCTTATTTAGCGGCTAATCCCTGCCTTAGTAAAGTAGTGGATCAGACAGAAGCCATCAATAAGGTAATAGTAAGAAAACAAAAAAACAAAACAAAAACATAGACATAAAAAAAAAAAGTCATGACAAGACAGTGATTAACCCCTTTATGGGCAATAAACACGGAGTTCAGTACAGGAGGCCCAGGGAGCAGCGGTGAATACTGCTCAATGGGAACTGAAGGTGTGCTCGCACTCAAGGGGTTAATTTTGGGCATGACAGTGATTAACCCCTTCTTGGGCAATAAGAAATTCTTTCACAACCCAGAGAGCGCCATTGACTACAGTTGGGGGGGTTTTCCATTGGCCCTAAGGTACATTTGTTGTGTATTCATGGAGACGTAGGAGGCCTCCGGCCGCTCTGACAACATGTAGCGCCACTTTGCCCAAAATTAGAAGATATATGTATATATAACAGAGTAGAGTATGTATTATGTATTTAGTATCCAGTAGGTCAGTATGTATGTATGTATGTGTATGTATAGTATAGTATAATATAATATAATATAATATAATATATATACATACACATACTATATATACATATACTTACATACACATACTATATATACATATACTTACCTACACATACTATATATACATATACTTACATACACTTACTATATATACATATACTTACATACACATACTATATACACATTGTGAGAGTATGAACCCAGAGGGCGCTAGTGAGCGACTCAGGGCCAGGCCTGAAAAGGTCCTCAGCCACACCTATAGGTGGGGGCACCAACTCCAGACGGAGTGTCTGCAGCAGGAGAGAGTGTTGTGGAGACCTGCAGGAAGCAGGGAGACGGGGAACCAGTCAGAGACGGATGGGCGGTCTGTCCCAAGAGGACTGGGGTCCTGAAAGGCCTGACTGAGCCAGGCTGTCTGTTATTTTTTGTTCCATTCGTAAGCTGAAATAAAAGCCGTTTTACTTTGGATTAGCACCATCTGAACGCTGCTTCTCCGGTGCCCAGTACCGCCTACACCGCTGCCGAGGCCAGGAGTCTGCCGCCTGTGAGGTTAAATCCCCCCAAGTTGCCACATATGGTGCTACGGATGCGGGCATAAAGAGATCCACGCAAGTCCTGGAAGACAAGTGGTTGGTGACTGTAGTACTGCTAAGTGTGCATTGTGGCCTACAGCCTACACATTGTGAAAATGTGGTGCTGGGTTTGCCTGGAATGGACTGTGTCACTAAGAAGGAGTTTGCAGAAAGGAAATGTGCTCTATCTAATAAAGTTATACAGAGTGTAGAACAAAAGCAAGTGCTCGAGAGCAACTACAGGATGTAAAGGAGCAGCATGTCCAAGACTCCAGTGCCAAAGAGAGTGTCACTGAAAAATTAAGAGATGACCTTGAAACTGCTAAACGTGAGAGAAGTGAATTTTTGCAGTATCAGTCAGAATGTCTGGATGACCAAGTCAGGAAGTGTGAAAAACTTTCGGCTGCATTAACTGATAAAGAAAATGAAGTTGCAGAGCTGAGGAAGCATGTGTCTGACCGAGAGGATGAAGTGGCAGAGCTGAGGAAGGAGGCGTCTGACCGAGAGGATGAAGTGGCAGAGCTGAGGAAGGAGGCGTCTGGCCGAGAGGATGAAGTGGCAGAGCTGAGGAAGGAGGCGTCTGGCCGAGAGGATGAAGTGGCAGAGCTGAGGAAGGAGGCGTCTGACTGAGAGGATGAAGTGGCAGAGTTGAGGAAGGAGGCGTCTGACCGAGAGGATGAAGTGGCAGAGCTGAGGAAGGAGGCGTCTGACCGAGAGGATGAAGTGGCAGAGCTGAGGAAGGAGGCGTCTGGCCGAGAGGATGAAGTGGCAGAGCTGAGGAAGGAGGCGTCTGGCCGAGAGGATGAAGTGGCAGAGCTGAGGAAGGAGGCGTCTGACCGAGAGGATGAAGTGGCAGAGCTGAGGAAGGAGGCGTCTGACCGAGAGGATGAAGTGGCGGAGCTGAGGAAGGAGGCGTCTGACCGAGAGGATGAAGTGGCGGAGCTGAGGAAGGAGGCGTCTGACCGAGAGAGTGATTTAGAATCTGTGGTGCAGACATTGCAGTCAGACCAAAACTTGCAGGTTCACCTAAATAATGAAGTGAAGGAATGGCGGAGCAGAGCTGGAGTTCTGGAACAAAGAGAAATAGAACTCCAAGCTAGAATATGTAGCCTGGAGAGGGCACTGTCAGGATCTTGTGAAGATAATGAGAAATTGTCTGTTTTGGTGCAAAATAAAGACACAGAATTGATGGAGATGTCGTCTGTCCATGCTCAGAATGTACGAACCTTACAGGAGAGTCACAAAGAAGTGGAGAAAAACCTGGAATCTGTGCAGATATTGTATGAGGACAAAGCCAATGCTTATGACAAGCTGGAAAAGGCCAAGAGAGAATTGGACCTCCAGACAGAAGACATGAGGATTCAGTCTGAGGAAAACCTGTCTAATTTATCTGCTGAGATTGTAGATCTAAAAATGCTTGCTGCTAAACTAAAGGTGCAAGTGGACAAACAGGAGGAAGTTGCCCGCATCAAGGAACAGCTGGAGTTTCAGATGGGTCATGTGAAGAGCGAGTCAGACATAAAGTTGGAAGAGCGCACTTTTCAGATAGAACAGTTAAAAACCGAAGTGGAATCTAAAAGAGAAGAATTGGATCGATTGCAGCAGTCTTTATCCAATACTGAACAGTCGGCATCTGCACTATCTTCAAAGCTGGCAGCACTAGAAGCTGAGAAGGATTCGCTGCAGAGCCTGTTAACCTCTAAAGAATCAGAGCTGTTATCCATGAGAAACGTGACTCAAGAGAGAGAGTCTTTATTCAACCAAGAGCAAGATAAGAAAGCCACTGAGATACGGGACTTGAATGAAAGACTTGACAAAAAGTCTGCAGATGAGCAGAAGCTTTATCAGAAGATGTGGGAGGATCAGTTCAATATAATTCAGGGAACAGGGGGGGAAGCAGAAAATATCATCCAGGATGCAGTTGCTAAACTTGATGATCCTCTACATATCCGCTGCACTAGTTCACCAGATTACCTGGTAAACCGAGCAAAAGTTGCTATAGACTCATTAACCTCCCTCTCGAATGGGCACTCCAAATACTTACAGAATATGACAGATGCCTCTGACTTAGTTGGAGCACTGGCACAGTTTGCACACGTAACAGCAGATACAATTGTAAATGGCAGTGCAACGTCTCACTTGGCACCACCAGACCATGGAGATCGTCTTGTAGATAACTGCAGGGAATGTGGAAGCCAGAGTTTACAGTATCTGAATGAGCTGAAGGATAAGCAGTCTTTGATGGATGCTGACCTGACAAATGTTAGAAGAACGCTGCAGAGTATCCTAGAATTAGGATACATAGTGGATAAAGAGATGGCATCTACATCTGCTGCCATAGAAGACGCAGTGTGAAGGGTTGAGGAAGATCTGCAAGGTGCAATAGTAAAAACTGAGATGGAGGCTGTGCAGAAAAATGTGGCGATGAAGAAAGTTCTGGAGCTGGAACCAGAGATTTGTGCGCTACAGAAGGCGATAGAATTGGAGGAAGCTGCCAGCATAGAGGCAGAGAAAGCTGAGCCATTAAGGCAGCCAGAACATGTAACCAAAAAGCATCTGGGTACTGACAGAAAAAACTGTGATGGTGAAAACTTGGTATCCCAGTCCTCCGGTGTTAGCACAAAGAATGAAAATAACTTGGAGAATGTTGAGATGACGATATCACCAGCTCCTGTACTGTCAGAAAGGGGTTGGCACAAAAATACTTGCAATCTATCACAGTACTGCAACATGCCTCCAGAAAGTTATGTGTATGAGAAAGAGGAGGTAAGACTAGAGTATGGAAGTAGTTCTCCTGCTGCCGTACAGGTGTGGAAGCATTATACAGAAACCATTCCAATATATGATGTGGCAGTTGTTAAAGACATGCCAGAAAATGTAGTTCAGCGTGATCTATTATGTGAGAGTGTACGGTATGGCCGTTGTGCAGAAGGAGAATATATTGTGGTACAGAGCTTGTGTATCTCAAAGAAAGAGGAGAGCAAGCGGCCTATGTCTCCTAAACTTCTAAGCCTTGATGGTGATGGCAAAGATCAAAAGGATAAGAAATGTGGTGTGAAAAGACCACGTGAAGATCATGGCCATGGCTACTTCGAGTGTATTGAAGAAAACAAATACAACAGGTCTAAGTCCCCACAGCCACCGGTGGAAGAGGAAGATGAAAAACTGGATGAAACTAATGTTTTTATTGACACTTATAATTGTGATCGTCACTTCAAAATGCCACGGGATCGTCTGAGCGCCACTTCTCTCACCATGGAGAGTTTTGCTTTCCTGTGGGCAGGTGGAAGAGCCTCATATGGTGTCTCGAATGGCAAAGTTTGCTTTGAGATGAAGGTTACAGAAAAGGTACCCGTGAAACATTTATACTCTAAAGACATTGATGTGCGTGAAGTACGTGTTAGTTGGTCTCTGAGCTCTTGTGGATTCAGGATAGGAGAAGAAGAAGATTCTTACGGCTATTCACTAAAGGGATCAAGGTCATGCAATGGGATGGCTGAAGACTATGGCGAGAAATATGATGAAAATGATGTGATCCCCTGTATGGAGAATTTTGAAGGTGATGAAGAAAGGCCAGGATCTTGGCGTAGCATTTGAAGGGCGGAGAAACCGGAAATGTCGAGTAACCGGAATTTGGAAAATGAGCCCGCAAGATTGGGACATGTGGACAATCACAGGACAGGCATACATGGTTGAAGAGGGACTTCGACATAATATGTCTTGTCCCATTGTAACTCACCCCATGCGTAGTGAGCTGAGGGGGAGGGAATGTGAGAGTATGAACCCAGAGGGCGCTAGGGAGCGACCCAGAGCCAGGCCTGAAAAGGTCCTCAGCCACACCTATGGGTGGGGGCACCAACTCCAGACGGAGTGTCTGCAGCAGCAAATGAGAGTGTTGTGGAGACCTGCAGGAAGCAGGGAGACGAGGAACCAGTTGGAGACGGACGGGCGGTCTGTCCCAAGAGGACTGGGGTCCTGAAAGGACTGACTGAGCCAGGCTGTTTGTTATTTTTTGTTCCATTTGTAAGCTGAAATAAAAGCCGTTTTACTTTGGATTATCATTGTCTGAACACTGCTTCTCCGGCACCCAGTACCACCTACACCGCTGTCGAGGCGGTATATATATATATACTTACAATATATACTTACATATACATACTATATATACACATATTATATATACATATACTTACACACATATTATATATACATATAATTACATACACATACTATAGATACACATACAGTGAGTTTAGAAAGTATTCAGACCCCTTTACATTTTTCACTCTTTGTTTCATTGCAGCCATTTGCTAAAAGCAGAACAGTTCCTTTTATTTCTCAGTAATGTACACTCAGCTCCCCATCCTGACAGAAAAAAACAGAAATGTAGATATTTTTGAAAATTTATTAAAAAAGAAAACCTGCAATCCCCCATGGCCATAAGTATTCGGAGCCTTTGCTCAGTATTGAGTAGAAGCCGCTTCCTTCTGAGCTAGTACAGCCAGGAGTCTTCTTGGGAATGTTGCAACAAGTTTCTCACATCTGGATTTGGGGATCCTCGGCCATTCTTCCTTGCAGATCCTCTCGAGTTCCGTCAGGTTGGATGGTGAACGTTGGTGGAGCCATTTTCAGGTCTCTCCAGAGATGCTCAGTTGGGTTGAGGTCCGGGCTCTGGCTGGGCCGGTCAGGAATGGTCACAGAGTTGTTCCTTTGTTATTTTAGCTGTGTCCTTAGGGTCATTGTCTTGTTGGAACCTTCGGCCCAGTCTGAGGTCCAGAGCACTCTGGCAGAGGTTTTCTTCCAGGATCTCTCTGTACTTGGCCGCATTCATCTTTCCTTCAATTGCAACCAGTCGTCCTGTCCCCCATAGCATGATGCTGCCACCGCCATGTCTCACTGTTGGGATTGTATTGGGCAGGTGATGAGCAGGGCCTGGTTTTCTCCACACATCCTCTCTCACCAAGGCTCTTCTCCCACCATTGCTCAGTTTGGCTGGACGGCCAGGTCTAGGAAGAGTTCTGCTCATCCCAAACTTCTTCCATGTAAGGATTATGGAGGCCGCTGTGCTCTTAGGAACCTTGAGTGCTGCAGAAATTCCTTTGTAACCTTGGCCAGATCTGTGCCTTGCCACAATTCTGTCTCTGAGCTCCTTGGGCAGTTCCTTTGACCTCCTGATTCTCATTTGCTCTGACATGCACTGTGAGCTGTGAGGTCTTATATAGACAGGTGTGCGCCTTTCCTAATCAAGTCCAATCAGTTTAATTAAGTACAGCTGGACTCCAATGAAGGAGTAGAACCATCAAGGAGGATCAGAAGGAAATGGACAGCAGTGAGTTATATATGAGGGTCACAGCAAAGGCTCCGAATACTTATGGCCATGGGAGATTGCAGGTTTTCTTTTTTAATAAATTTGCAAAAATATCTACATTTCTGTTTTTTTCTGTCAGGATGGGGAGCTGAGTGTACATTACTGAGGAATAAAAGGAACTTTTTTGCTTTTAGCAAATGGCTGCAATGAAACAAAGAGTGAAAAATTTAAAGGGATTTGAATACTTTCCCTACCCACTATATACACACGTGGACAAAATTGTTGGTCCCTCCCTCGTTTAATGAAAGAAAAACCCAACAATGGTCACAGAAATAACTTGAATCTGACAAAACTGGGATTTGCCAAACTCCATGTTGACAAGCCACAAAGCTTCTGGGAGAATGTCCTATGGACAGATGAGACAAAAATCAAAATTTCTGACAAGGCACATCAGCTCTATGTTCACAGATGGAAAAATGAAGCCTATCTTGAAAAGAACACTGTCCCTACTGTGAGACATGGAGGAGGCTCTGTTATGTTCTGGTGCTGCTTTGCTGCATCTGGCACAGGGTGTCTTGAATCTGTGCAGGGTACAATGAAATCTCAAGACTATCAAGGGATTCTAGAGAGAAATGTGCTGCCCAGTGTCAGAAAGCTTGGTCTCAGTCGCAGGTCATGGGTCTTGCAACAGGATATTGACCCAAAACACAGCTAAAAACACCCAAGAATGGCTAAGAGGGAAACATTGGACTATTCTGAAGTGGCCTTCTATGAGCCCGGACCTAAATCCTATTGGAAGGAGCTGAAACATGCCGTCTGGAAAAGGCACCCTTCACACCCGAGACAACTGGAGCAGTTTGCTCATGAGGAGCGGCCAAAATCCCTGCTGAGAGGTGCAGAAGTCTCATTGACAGTTACAGGAATCGTTTTTTGCCACCTACAAACAAGCAAGATTTCTGTCTCTCAAAGACCTGTAACTTCTCCTTTAAGAGGCTCCTCTGTCCTCCACTCATTACCTGTAGTAATGGCTCCTGTTTGACATTGTTATCAGTATAAAAGACACCTGTCCACAACCTCAAACAGTCACACTCCAAACTCCACTATGGTGAAGACCAAAGAGCTGTGGAAGGACCAGAAACAAAATGGTAGCCCTGCACCAGGCTGGGAAGACTGAATCTGCAATAGGCAAGCAGCTTGGTGTGAAGAAATCACCTGTGGGAGCAATAATTAAAAAATGGAAGACATACAAAAAGAAAGCTACTGACCAACTACAGATTCCTGACCCTGCAGGGCTGATAGACCCTGCTCCACCCCGACTACCCGACACTTCCAGCTACCTGCCCCTCAGCAACTCCTCCTGGAAGCACTGATATATCACTGTGTCTAGACAGCGGGCAAGCAATGTGTAATGTCAGCCAGACTGACTGTATATAGCCTTAACCCTGTGTACAGTGGATATAGTCCAGGGGTTATTTTTCAAAGAGGTTGCCATCTGGGGAGTTCACTCTAAATATAGGGCCTTCCCCTATACATGGTACAGTATATACTGTGACCCCTGTGCAGGATTGGAGGGGAGATAGAGCTCTCCCAGATTCCCTTCATATGTGAAGGAACAGACGCAGGCCCTCACCTGCTAAGTAATCCTTGAGTTAATTGAGAGAAGGCGGGTATTTAGGAGAGGCTAGGAGGGGGCGGGTGTTTATGAGAAACTAGGATGGGGTGAGTATTAAGAGAAGCAAGGAAGTGGCCTGTCTGTGTGAAAAGCACATAAAAGCACATGGTTGCTGGATGTTGTGGTGTTTCTGAGCTGGCAGGAAGAAGCTCTCTAGCTGCTAGCTAGTGTTACATGTTAGTAAGTGCCAAACAGGTCAGAATTTTCCTTTGTTGCTGTTTTGTTTCATTTTCCCAATACCTGCAACTGTATCAATAAATCCTGACTCAGTGTCAGCTGACACATGATCTGCTGCTGTGTGGCCTGATTCAAATGAAACTGATACGTGTCCAATATATCCAGTATATTCCACATGATTTTGTGTTTCTCGTAGTTCTTCTCCAGGCCTGTACCAGTGTAAGCAGTAAACTCAGTATTGACGTCATTCCCCCAAGGCCCAAGGCTGGAGACACGGTCACCCTCAGTGTCATTGGTGTCGATGGGAGAATCCTCTTTGCGTCGTGGTATCGAGGACTGAGCACCAGCGCCACAGACCAGATCCTCACCTATGTTAATGGAAAGGACATACCAGGAGATAAATACATCTTGGGCGCGAGCTGTCGACAGAATGGGTCACTAGTCATTCAGAATTTCCAGGGTGGATTGCGCGGAGGATACACAGTCCAGATACAGACAAACCGGACTCTGCAAGATGGACAAGTGACCATAAGTGGTGAGGAAATCCAAATATTTTGGCCCACTCCAGTCATGTATAGATTCTTTATCGTTGTTTGGTGATATTATTTGTGCACAGTATGACGGTATTCAGTGCACACATTATATAAAAATATCAGTCATATATAGATTAATTGGACTTAGGGGGTATTATATGTGCACAGTATGACGGTATTTGGCACATACACTGACGAGTAGAAGGGTGACCATGTTCTGACCTCGTGACTTTCAGGCTCCAGATCTCGCCATCCACTACAGCTTGGAACGTGAGCCTGCCATCATGTTATAGACAATCCTCTTGGCTATCTCAGACATAAATGTAACTCTTTACCATATGGTCAGTTCTGCAGATTCTTCTCATGTTATTGTTACTGTTTTGCTCCTAAAATCTCAATTATAATTTCTATTATTTTGTAAATCCACCTTTGGCTTTCACCACTTCTGAATCCTTCTGGGCATGTTCTCCATCAGATTCTAGCATGTCCTGACCATAATCTGACCCCAGGTCTCTTCTACATGTTCCCAGTGTTGGTGTATACTGGTGACTCACTTGGGTATGAATACAGCTTTACAACTCTACCCACAGGTGTTGGATTGGGCTGAGGTCTGGGGACTGTGGGGGATAATCCAGCACCGCTACTTCATTGTCATAGAACCATTTCTTCTCTAATCTCCACATAGGCTTAGGGTCATTGTCCTGCCGGAACACTATGTCATCCTTTTCATACTCTAAGTACTCAAGTGTACGAAGTAACCCGTCTTGTAGAATACTCACATATAGCTCAGCACTGAGACCACCATCAATCCTGGTCAAGTATCCAACGTCTTTGGCCGTGAAATAACCCCATATCATTAGGCTTCCTCTCCCAAACTTGACAGTTCCTTTAATCTCTCGATCTATTAGCCCCCTTTTCCCTTCTTTCTTCCAGACCCATTTGCACCCATCAGAGCCCAGTCTACTGACTTTTGTCTCATCGCTACAAATCACCCGTTTCCAATCTTCTACTCTCCACTTTTCGTAATTTTTGTAGACTTGAGCTGAAGCTTCTTATGATGATATTGAAGTCTTGGCTTCTTCACCTTTTTTCAGGCCACCATTCCAGACTTGTGTAATGCGTATTGCACAGTGCTTGAATGGACATCTGTGATCTCACTATTACTAAGCATACGAGCCTCCTCCACTGCTGTATTTGTCGTGCCAGAACTGATAGACCTTGTGATGAGCCGACTTGTCCTCCTCTTTGACTTCTGAATGGATGGACGGACGTCATTCTGTATTCTTCCCACTGTCCTGGCACTCACATGATGCAGTTTGGCAGTTTCCTTGGCCCAGAGACCACTATCGATGAGCTGGATGAGGCTGTTTCTCTTTTCTTGAGAAATCTTCTTCATGGCTGATCCTTGATATGAACCAGAGACCTTTCACTTGGGAATCCTCCTAATAACACCCTGAGCTATCGGGAATGTGAGAACAGGTTGTCATTTGTAGTAGACAACAAGAAGATTTTTCCACCACCAGGAGCAAAACAGTCACAATGAGAAGAATCTGCAGAACTGATCATATGGTAAATAGTGGAAGAGTGAAGAAATCAGGCGATACCTTTTAGAGGCTAACTGAGTATATTTGATAGTAAGCTTTCAGAAGTACTAGCTTCCTTCATCAGACATGGTGTTATACAAGAAACTGAAAATTCAGAGATTTTTTATACACATAAGACATGGACCTTCAAAGGATCTTAGAGTCCTTAAAAAAACAAAATGCAATCTAAGTAGAGAAGTTATTTACAACCGGTCAGGAAATAAACAATCTGGAAAGTTGTGGTGCGTGACAGAGGGATCTGTTATCTGTTTGCTATCAGGAGCTGATTTGTGACCCTCACAGCTCATACATAGTGTGACATGAAGCTGGCAGGAATATTAAGTCCAAATTGCAGAGTTTGAATTTTTGCAGTAACTTATATTCCCATTCTTTCCTCTCCTCCTGCGTCTTAAAATGTCCCATTAAAACCACAACCTGCAAATCTTCAATAGAGTGGTTTTCTCTGGAGAAATGTGCGGCCACTGGGAGATCGGTTCTGCTGTTATTAATGGTGGATCTGTGTGAGTTCATGCGCTGACTGAGTCTCTGCCCTGTTTCCCCCACATAGAGGCCTGTGGTGGGACATTGCGCACACATTATGAGGTACACCACATTGGAAGACCTGCAGGAGAATGTCCCCCTAATTCTGTGCACCTGTTGTGACTGTGGGATAGGTACACTGTCAGCGGTGTGGATGTGCCTAAATAGTTACAGGTCACATTTATGTATGAGAGAGCCAAGAGGATTGTCTATAACATGATGGCAGGCTCACGTTACAAGCTGTAGTGGATGGCGAGATCTGGAGGCTGAAGTTACAAGGTCAGAACATGGTTACCCTTCTACTCGTCAGTGTATATTATGTAAAATCTCAGTAGTATATAGATTAATTGGTCTTGGTTAGGAGGTATTATACAGTGTATGTACTGAATACCGTCATACTGTGCACATATATGTAATAAACCCAGCAATAGGAGGAAAGGAAATGTGAGAGATTTACATCTGATGAACTCTTTGTCTTCCGCCAGGTGTGGGGTCTCTGGTGCTCTCTCCATTTATGGTTTTGTTGGGGTTACTACTATTCTCTGCTGCCAGCTATCTATGATACCAAGTCAAGTAAAGGTAAGAAGTTCTGTTACCAGGCCACAGGGATGTTTTGTTACAGGACCATTTTCCACTTCTTATCTTTATCCCCTGCAGAGCCTTAGCATAATGTACACAGCATACAAACCCTCCTCCACAAGGCTCTCCATAATGCTGCACCTCCCTACATTTCCTCCCTCATCTCTGTCTATCGCCCAACCCGTGCTCTCCGCTCACTCAATGACCTAGGACTAACATCCTCTATTATCAGAACCTCCCACGCTCGTATACAAGACTTCTCCCGAGCTGCACCACTTCTCTGGAATGTTCTATCCCGGACTATAAGATTAACCCCCAATTTCCACAGCTTCAAGCTTAAACTAAAGACACATCTTATCAGACAGGCCGATCGCAACTCCTAATGTAAACCCTTCTGTAGTTAGAATCCCTAAAACGTCCCCTCCTCTGTTAACGCTCCCGCATTACCTCACAGGATATGAGGCCGTATCAGACTAACTTTATATGTCCGGGCACCGTCTGCACGTTATAGGACATGACTGGTGACGGCTCCTACAGCTTTATATATGTGTAATGGCAGTAACCTCTATTACACAATTGTCTGACCATTGTATAAGCAATGCTACCTCCGATGCCGCCCCTGCTACCTCCTGTGTCACCCCCTCTACCTCATAGATTGTAAGCTCTTGTGTCACCTCTACCTCATAGATTGTAAGCTCTTGTGTCACCTCTACCTCATAGATTGTAAGCTCTTGTGTCACCTCCTCTACCTCATAGATTGTAAGCTCTTGTGTCACCTCTACCTCATAGATTGTAAGCTCTTGTGTCACCCCCTCTACCTCATAGATTGTAAGCTCTTGTGTCACCTCTACCTCATAGATTGTAAGCTCTTGTGTCACCTCTACCTCATAGATTGTAAGCTCTTGTGTCACCCCCTCTACCTCATAGATTGTAAGCTCTTGTGTCACCTCCTCTACCTCATAGATTGTAACCTCTTGTGTCACCTCTACCTCATAGATTGTAAGCTCTTGTGTCACCCCCTCTACCTCATAGATTGTAAGCTCTTGTGTCACCCCCTCTATCTCATAGATTGTAAGCTCTTGTGTCTCCTCCTCTACCTAATAGATTGTAAGCTCTTGTGTCACCTCCTCTACCTCATAGATTGTAAGCTCTTGTGTCACCTCTACCTCATAGATTGTAAGCTCTTGTGTCACCTCCTCTACCTCATAGATTGTAAGCTCTTGTGTCACCTCTACCTCATAGATTGTAAACTCTTGTGTCACCTCTACCTCATAGATTGTAAGCTCTTGTGTCACCTCCTCTACCTCATAGATTGTAAGCTCTTGTGTCACCTCCTCTACCTCATAGATTGTAAGCTCTTGTGTCACCTCTACCTCATAGATTGTAAGCTCTTGTGTCACCCCCTCTACCTCATAGATTGTAAGCTCTTGTGTCACCCCCTCTACCTCATAGATTGTAAGCTCTTGTGTCACCTCTACCTCATAGATTGTAAGCTCTTGTGTCACCTACCTCATAGATTGTAAGCTCTTGTGTCACCTCTACCTCATAGATTGTAAGCTCTTGTGTCACCTCTACCTCATAGATTGTAAGCTCTTGTGTCACCCCCTCTACCTCATAGATTGTAAGCTCTTGTGTCACCTCCTCTACCTCATAGATTGTAAGCTCTTGTGTCACCTCCTCTACCTCATAGATTGTAAGCTCTTGTGTCACCTCCTACCTCATAGATTGTAAGCTCTTGTGTCACCTCCGCTACCTCATAGAGTGTAAGCTCTTGTGTCACCTCTACCTCATAGATTGTAAGCTCTTGTGTCACCCCCTCTACCTCATAGATTGTAAGCTCTTGTGTCACCTCCTCTACCTCATAGATTGTAAGCTCTTGTGTCACCTCTACCTCATAGATTGTAAGCTCTTGTGTCACCTCTACCTCATAGATTGTAAGCTCTTGTGTCACCTCCTCTACCTCATAGATTGTAAGCTCTTGTGTCACCCCCTCTACCTCATAGATTGTAAGCTCTTGTGTCACCCCCTCTACCTCATAGATTGTAAGCTCTTGTGTCACCTCCTACCTCATAGATTGTAAGATCTTGTGTCACCTCCTCTACCTCATAGAGTGTAAGCTCTTGTGTCACCTCTACCTCATAGATTGTAAGCTCTTGTGTCACCCCCTCTACCTCATAGATTGTAAGCTCTTGTGTCACCTCCTCTACCTCATAGATTGTAAGCTCTTGTGTCACCTCCTCTACCTCATAGATTGTAAGCTCTTGTGTCACCTCTACCTCATAGATTGTAAGCTCTTGTGTCACCTCTACCTCATAGATTGTAAGCTCTTGTGTCGCCTCCTCTACCTCATAGATTGTAAGCTCTTGTGTCACCTCTACCTCATAGATTGTAAGCTCTTGTGTCACCTCTACCTCATAGATTGTAAGCTCTTGTGTCACCTCTACCTCATAGATTGTAAGCTCTTGTGTCACCTACCTCATAGATTGTAAGCTCTTGTGTCACCTCCTCTACCTCATAGATTGTAAGCTCTTGTGTCACCTACCTCATAGATTGTAAGCTCTTGTGTCACCTCTACCTCATAGATTGTAAGCTCTTGTGTCACCTCCTCTACCTCATAGATTGTAAGCTCTTGTGTCACCTCCTCTACCTCATAGATTGTAAGCTCTTGTGTCACCTCCTCTACCTCATAGATTGTAAGCTCTTGTGTCACCTCCTCTACCTCATAGATTGTAAGCTCTTGTGTCACCTCTACCTCATAGATTGTAAGCTCTTGTGTCGCCTCCTCTACCTCATAGATTGTAAGCTCTTGTGTCACCTCCTCTACCTCATAGATTGTAAGCTCTTGTGTCACCTCCTATACCTCATAGATTGTAAGCTCTTGTGTCACCCCCTCTACCTCATAGATTGTAAGCTCTTGTGTCACCTCTACCTCATAGATTGTAAGCTCTTGTGTCACCTCCTCTACCTCATAGATTGTAAGCTCTTGTGTCACCTCTACCTCATAGATTGTAAGCTCTTGTGTCACCTCTACCTCATAGATTGTAAGCTCTTGTGTCACCTCCTCTACCTCATAGATTGTAAGCTCTTGTGTCACCTGTACCTCATAGATTGTAAGCTCTTGTGTCACCTCTACCTCATAGATTGTAAGCTCTTGTGTCACCTCCTCTACCTCATAAATTGTAAGCTCTTGTGTCACCTCTACCTCATAGATTGTAAGCTCTTGTGTCACCTCCTCTACCTCATAGATTGTAAGCTCTTATGTCACCCCCTCTACCTCATAGATTGTAAACTCTTGTGTCACCTCCTCTACCTCATAGACTGTAAGCTCTTGTGTCACCTCCTCTACCTCATAGATTGTAAGCTCTTGTGTCACCTCTACCTCATAGATTGTAAGCTCCTGTGTCACCTCCTCTACCTCATAGATTGTAAGCTCTTGTGTCACCCCCTCTACCTCATAGAGTGTAAGCTCTTGTGTCACCTCTACCTCATAGATTGTAAGCTCTTGTGTCACCTCCTCTACCTCATAGATTGTAAGCTCTTGTGTCACCTCCTCTACCTCATAGATTGTAAACTCTTGTGTCACCTCTTAGGGTTGCTCTACCTCATAGATTGTAAGCTCTTGTGTGCACCCCCTCTACCTCATAGAGTGTAAGCTCTTGTGTCACCTCCTCTACCTCATAGATTGTAAGCTCTTGTGTCACCTCCTCCATCTCATAGAGTGTAAGCTCTTGTGTCACCTCTACCTCATAGATTGTAAGCTCTTGTGTCACCCTCCTCCTCAAGACCTGTAAGCTCTGGTGTCACCTCTCCTATAGATTGTAAGCTCTTGTGTCACCTCCTCTACCTCATAGATTGTAAGCTCTTGTGTCACCTCCTTACCTCATAGATTGTAAGCTCTTGTGTCACCTCCTCTACCTCATAGATTGTAAGCTCTTGTGTCACCTCTACACTCATAGATTGTAAGCTCTTGTGTCACCTCTACCTCATAGATTGTAAGCTCTTGTGTCACCCCTACTCCCTCATAGATTGTAAGCTCTTGTGTCACCCCTCTACCTCATAGATTGTAAGCCTCGGCTTGGAGAGATTTCATAGATTGTAACATCTGCAGCAGGGCCCTCCTCCGGGAGGAATCAGGACAGCAAGCATGTTTGGGCTCCCGAGATATTGAACTCTTCTGGCGGGAATCCAGGAGGTCTCCCTGTTGGCCATGAGGCTCTTGGAAAATTATATATTACAGGACTACAGGTAGATAAGGACCCAACAAATTCGGAGGTCAGCACTTCCTCTCAGACAGAAGATGCATGACAGTGATGACTGTAGGACAATAAAAGGAGGAGAGGCAGGGTAATTCTGCCCCCATTCTATGTTTAGAGAACCTGCTTCCTTGGAAGAATGGGCACAGAAGAATGCGTATGTGGGGATGTCCATAAGGTCAGATGTGTTGGATTTCAAAGCCACCTTTATAAGGTCTCATGTGAGATCAGCAGCTGTCACACAGTACATGAAGGTGAGGCTATTGACGAGGTCAGACCCCCTATATCATAATTGACCCTCTTCCCAGTTATTACAAGGCTCTCAGGTTGATGATCAGCCTCTGAGAGTGGAGCCCAATCATTGTATCATCCTCACTGCCAAGATCCTAGCACAGAAAGAACTGGACATTTCTCCACCAAACACAGACCCCCTCCCCTATTGATAGACCCCTCCATTATTGATAGATAATACTCGGGTTCTCAGTCCCCTTTCTATATTACTGGGTGCCCTCACCATATCTACACCCCACCATTCCTTATTGATCGGCCCCTCTCCCTATCTATAGACCCCTCTCCTTATTAATACTGCCCCTCTCCCCTATTGATAGACCCTCTCCATTACCCCCTCTCCCTACTGTGCCCCCCTCCATATTGGACAGCCCCTCTCCCTATTGATAGGCCCCCTCTCCCTACTGTGCCCCCTCCCTATTACACCCCCCACTCCCTCTATAATACTGCCCCTCTCCCATATCTACACCCCTCTCCTTATTATCGACTCTCCTATTACTGTGCCCCTCTCATGTCTACACCCCTCTTACTATTGATATTACTGTGCCCCCACTATTGATACACCCCACCATTACATGAATGCTTGACTATAGGCCAGTATACACACCAGACCTAACACTTCCATAATCCTGGGCCCCACCATTAGTCTCTAAAGAGTTAATTGTATTGCTATTGGTGTATATAATGGTCTCAATGTCCTTCAATATTACTGTGCCCCCCTAGCCCCAGGTAATTACCCTATATTACTGTGCCCACAACATATCTGAGCACACCAAAATGACCCTATAATACTGTGCCCCCTGTCTACAGGACTTACAGAGATGAACTGTGCCCCCGATGTCTACTATACACACCTATGTGGGAAGTAGAGGGAGGGATTTTTCTATATGATATAATGGAGGTGATAATGGCTTGTATACACAGGCATGACTTGAAGTTTTCTGGGACCTGATACAAACTCTGTAATGGGTCCCCACTTACCACATGCTGTCTATAATACTGGTGTCTTATTATGTTTTATTGAGAGGCCTTTGGGGCCCCTCAGCCTCAGGATTTATAGAAATGTTTTGGGGGTTAAATTTTCTTTTATTAATATTTTTTCATAAAGGAAAATCTTAGACAGAACTGTGATCTGATTAAGGAGAACTCTGGCAAATCTGGGCCTGAAAGGGTGGAGCATGACTCAGGGATACAAAGAAGAACCCCACATGATGTCGTAAACGCAGTAGTCATTCACCGCAACAGCGTGATGTCAGCAAGGAGAGGACATTGTTATTGTTATTATAGCTGTCACCTTGTAGTCCCGGCCTTATGAGGCCTCTGCTAGCACAGGTATACAGGAGGTACACTGCAGACACTTTTACGCCACAGGGGGCACTCTGTCTATGCTGGCTTATATATGGGAATGTTATTTGTGCACTATATGGCAGCAGTATCTCTATACATACTATAATTTATACAGCGGGCGCTAGGTCTATCCAAAGCATCTACTTGTATAGAAGTGTGTGAGAGCCACCTGTGTAAACTAAGAAAGACATAGTAACATCTTATGATAAGTAATAACATCTATAGCTTTAATATTTACAAATATAAGGAGCATTGATGCAAATATCCTTCCATATGACGTTATTCACACTATTGACGTTGTTGCAGAGACCTAACCGCCCTTGTCCTCTCCAGTCCTCCAGTCTGAGCTCTATGGCTCTGCCTTTGATTATCCGTTTGTCTTCAGTACTGTTGTCAATAAAACATTGACCCTCCCCGATCCTTTTTTTAGTCTCCCAGGCCATGCTGCTCCGCGGCGGCTTCTTTGCGATTTAAATCCTATCAGCCAATCAGGAGCGCATTGCTTCAAAATAACTTGCAACGGCTGCAGGATTTGGGAGCAGAGGATTAAAGGGCCGGAGCAATACGTA